>CM077009.1:158226482-158437200 GCA_039090855.1 Macrothele yani
GGGTACGCAAGGCAATTGTGGTAACTTGACCATAATAAAGGTATCTCCCAGCACATACACTAAATACTTAACACAATATAATTCTCACTCTCTCTCTCTCTCTTTATATATATATAAGACCCAGAAGAATACCCCATGGGAGATGAATGGATGAAATTCGAAATCATGCAGGAGTGACACGAAGGAGACAGGCTCAAGACAGACAGCTGTGGAAGAAACTTGGGGAAGCCTTCATCCAGCAGCGGGTTGATAATGGTTGATGTTATACATTTATCAGTAAAAAGAAGTAAAAAAGCACACTCGTGTAGTAATTAGACCACGTCAACACTGCACCTTGCTGCAGGAATCAGACGTAGTAGAAATAAACATAGAATTAACCAGAAGTAACCCACTTTCATGGTTCTAAACAAAAATGACATGGAATAAAACAACTCAGGAACCCCAAACCACTCTTCAGGGAAAGACATCTGGAGCCCCGAAGTTAAATCATAGCTTAGGTGTTACCGAAAAAACCCCAGAAGATCCCATGGGAGATGGGTGGATGAAATTCGAAAGCATGTCGGAGTAACATGGAGGAGATAGGCTCAAGACATACGATTGCGGAAGAAACTTGGGGAGACCTTCATCCAGTAGTGGATTGATAATGGTTGACAATGATGATAATGATATATATATTGATTATATACAGTATACATATATTGTAATGATAATAGTTGTCAATGATCATCATTGTCAACCATATATATATATGTATATATAGCATAATCATTGTCAACCATATATATATATATATGGTTGACAATGATGATATATATATAGCATTATCAATCCACTGCTGAATGAAGGTCTCCCCAAGTTTCTTCCACAATTGTCTGTCTTGAGCCTGTCTCCTCCATATTACTCCGGCATGCTTTCGAATTCCATCCACCCATCTCCCATGAGTCTTCTGTCCCTCGAAAACCAGTTCAAAATTTCAGTCGTCCATCGGTGGTCTGTTCTTCTGGCAACATGTCCAGCCCATTGCCATTTCAGTGATGTCACTCTATCTCTCTCTGTATATATATTCTTTGAGTTGTCTGCATTCTTTGCATGTCTTTTTTTGGTATCAAAAGAAAAATATTTCTATATATCCTGCTTTTCTTTTTAGTTAAGGTCATACATACAGTATACATATATATATATATATATCATCATCATCATCATTGTCAACCATTATCAATCCACTGCTGGACGAAGGTCTCCCCAAGTTTCCTCCACAACGGTCTGGCTTGTGCCAGTCTCCTCCATGTCACTCCCGCATACTTTCGAATTTCATCCACCCATCTTCCATGTGGTCTTCTTCTGGGTCTTTTCCTGTCCCTTGGAATCCAATTTTTTATGAATGATATTTTTTTTATTTATGTATCTACATTTTGATTCGGTGAAAACATCAGCAGTTACAATGGCTCTGAAAACCTGCGGTATTGAAGATGCATACATTAATATTATTAATAACATCTATGAAAATGCAAGCGCAAAGATTAGGCTGTTTGAAAATACAACACACGTAAAAATTGGAAAGGGAGTCAGACAAGGTGACACCATATCTCCGAAGCTCTTTAATGCGACATTGGAGGGTGTTTTTCAGTCGCTGAGCTGGGAAAACAAGGGGATAAAGATTAATGGAGATTAACTAACCCACCTTCGTTTTGCTGATGACGTAGTCATTTTTGCAACTACCCCATCAGAGCTGCAGAGTATGATCCAGGAACTTGCTGACAAGAGTAAAGAAGTGGGATTAAAAATGAACTTTCAGAAGACAAAAGTGATGTTCAATGCTTTACAAGAAATGAAGATTTATCGATTGATGGAGAAAAGCTGGAGATAACAGATACGTACGTTTATCTTGGACAGCAGATATCAAGTGAGGGTCACATTGATGAAGAAATTAATCGGCGTACAAAACTTGCCTGGAGAGCTTTTGGAAGAAACAGCATAATTTTCAAGAGCAATATGCCATTATGTCTTAAAAGAAAAGTGTTTGATCAATGCATCCTTCCAGTGCTTACGTATGGTGCAGAGACGTGGACCTTAACTAAAAGAGACATACAAAGGCTGCAGACAACTCAAAGCAGCATGGAGAGGTGCATACTTGGTGTAACCAGGAGAGATAAGAAGAGGAACTCGTGGATCCGAAAAATGACAAGAGTGGAAGACATCATGATCAGAGTTAAATCCCTGAAATGGCAATGGGCTGGACATACTGCCAGAAGGACAGATCATCGATGGACAGCCGAAATTTTAGATTGGATTCCAAGGAACAGGAAAAGACCCAGAAGAAGACCACATGGGAGATGGGTAGATGAAATTCGAAAGTATGCAGGGGTGACATGGAGGAGACTGGCACAAGACAGACCGTTGTGGAGGAAACTTGGGGAGACCTTCGTCCAGCAGTGGATTGATAATGGTTGACAATGATGATGATATGTTTATTTGCTATGTTTTATTTAACTATCTTCCAAGGCTTATCCTTAAGAAAAATAATTGAAAATAATTATTCTTAAGTGCAGTTTAAATAAACTTGGTGACCTAATATATGCTGTAGTCATATGTATATATATGTATATATCACTTCTGTAACTACCCTGTGACTTAGGTATAGACAGACATTGGGGCAATATGATGCTCCAAATGGTATTTACAGTTAGCAACACCAGTACCGAGTAGCTAAAAATAGTTTTATGTACTTTTTTCAACCTAAAAAGACATAATTTTTGGTATAAAAAAATCTTTCTACACATCGTGCTTTTAATATCTGGGCAGGTAAATTTTCTCTTGGCATGTATTATTTTAGATATTATTCAAGCTCTGGGCTGAGTGACCAAAAAATTCAGATTATGGACTTAAATTTTTTTATGGGACAAATAATTGTATTTTTTTTTGTTTCAGTATTAAGTATTTAATATTTTTTATTTGCACTTTCGTATTTTACTTTTTTTTTAAGAAGCCTAGTTTTTTGTTGTCCCAAAGCTGAAATTTTGTAGTTTTCACCTGATATTTGGACACATTTTGGCAATTGTTAAGATGTACTGCACATAGTTTTTTTTTCGTTTCAATTTTAAGGGCACAACCTCTTATTAATATGAAGTGAGAAATTAACAACTTCTGATTTGCATTCATGATGTGCAAAAAGTTTGGCGAGCAAATGTTTATGTTTTGTGTTGTTATTTTGTGGGTTCCTTCAGCAGTCTTGCTGGAAATACAAGTGCGTCTGATTTGTATTTTAGAGAAATACAGGCACAACTTGTTCAATTCAAAGAAAGATTGATTTACGTGAGTGATATTTGTTCAATACTAACCTCTGATATATATGGTTGATGCAAAAGGAATAACTGGCAATTTATACATGGACATACTGACTGTACATTCATCATGAATCAGAGGTCACATTCTTCAAAAAAAAAAAAAAAAAAAAACCATTACCTATCACGCAAAAATCAAATGCAAGTAGTTATTACAAAATGTTGCTAGTCCCTTTCTTTTGTATTATTCCATAATTTTTTTTCAATTGACATTTCATAATCGTTTGTGCCAGTTTTCATAAATATTTTATGTTGTTTGCATTTTTGAGATACCATTGTACTCCCTGTTTCCTATTTTCAGTTTTAAATCAATATTGCCTGTATTTTTGCTACCCAAAAACCACACACATTGACTAACACATTCACAAATAAAGAGTATTCTGTCAAGAAATTTTCAAGCTCCCCACTCTCACTTTGTTGCAGTAATACTACAGATTAATCAGTAATCAGAGACAAATGCCTAGAACACAAGCTGGGTGACCCTGTGCTTTCAGATAAAATACTAGATTGTTTCCCGACAGGTGTCAGCAAGCAATAAATTTATATTACCAATCACAATTATTACTTCTGCAATTTAAGTAACCATAAATTGATTGCTTTACCAGTATTTGCTATCTAATGGGCATTAGCCATGGGTACATGATCTTTATCACATAAAAAGAAATTGCTACTTCCTAAGATTTTGAAATATTTGTTGTCTTGTCAGACAAGTTGCATGTACACTGTACAGATTCTAGAATATATATGCAAATGCCATTTGCAAGACATCCTCAGTATATTGAAAAAAACAAAACATTTACATAGGTAGAAATTGTACCCAAAAAGCCTCAAAGTTGGTAACCCACAGTTAACCTCAGCTTCCCAGAGTAAACATCATTCAGTTTTCACATTGAGTACGACTGTTTACAAAATATAAGAAATAAAAAGTCTTAAGATAACACAGATATTGAAATGGCTTATCTGCTGGTTTAATCACCAGCTACACGGATTAGATGTTTTATTTTTTGTGTTTGATTAACTGAGCATTTACAGCTCAACCTTATTTTAAAATGCTTACTTGTGAAATGTAGTTCCACAATCCTTGTTCCTTTTATTCTTACAATCAAAAGCTGCGCAGTACTATGGCATTTTAAATATCAACAATGTGCTGATAAATGTGATTATTCACGAAACTGTAACACTAAATTTGTAATGAAGCATAGCACGATCGCCGAACAGCTGAAAGAACCGAGGTGACTCCTTGACACACGCAGAATTTGTACCTCATCAAAGATGGCGGGCTCTCCCCGCGTTGGCTTCAGCTGCCTCGGCAGAGAACCACAATTTTATTTTAAAATGCTTACTTGTGAAATGTAGTTCCACAATCCTTGTTCCTTTTATTCTTACAATCAAAAGCTGCGCAGTACTATGGCATTTTAAATATCAACAATGTGCTGATAATTGTGATTATTCACGAAACTGTAACACTAAATTTGTAATGAAGCATAGCACGATCGCCGAGCAGCTGAAAGAACCGAGGTGACTCCTTGACACACGCAGAATTTGTACCTCATGAAAGATGGCGGGCTCTCCCCGCGTTGGCTTCAGCTGCCTCGGCAGAGAACCAATCACAGAAGCACTCTATGTATTTCTATCTCGTTGATTTCGGTACAGAAACTACCAACGAGCAAAGTTTGACATCGTCGCGGTATGGATGCGTTAAGCCTACCGCAGCGTGTCCTCTCAGCATCGCACTTACAGGTAAATATTACGATAAAAATCTTTAAAACCCATTTAAAATATGAAATTTGTGCACCATTTGCCAGATTTTCCCCACTCTAAAATCTGTACGTCGCACTTTTCCCTGGCACTAACATTTTCCCGGCGAAATAATTTAGGACGTTTGACACATTTACCAACGTTTATACTAACTTGCGAAAAACATAGCTGGAACCTTGGGAACAACACTGCGAGACGCAACAATATGAATTATTATTCTTCACTGAATTCTTTATTTTACTACTCTCTAATTGCGGAATGTATGCAAAAATACCACAAAACAAGCAAACCGAACCTAAGCAACGACATAACAGTGAAGAATGTTATCCGTACTATAGTAATTCTCCTTTTCGACGCTAGAGAAATTTTGTGGAAAACTAGGGAATTTCTGTTTATGAACTAGGGAAAATTTTGAGGAATAGGTTGGCAGCACTATCACTGACTTTAATTGCAAATGGCGGTCTTCAAATTTCATTTTGACCAATTTTAACGCTAAAAGTGCGTGCTGCGCAGACAGATATCGTATAAGACCACAAATAACTGGAAAACGTGAGTTTTAAGAAACTGGTAAATAATATGAAGCTGCTAAAGAAAATTAATACCATTCTTGATGTTAGTTCTTTGATAATTTTAATTCGCTAATGTACAAGTTTTTATACGTGGTATTTTTCTCCAAGATTAGTTTCCTCAGTGTGCGAGTGATCGTTTACTTTTTCTTTCTTGCAAATAAAATGCCAACAGTGACATTATGTACATTACAAAATCATTAAATCAGAAAAAAGTTTTGCTGTTTATTCTAAAACTTCATGACATACAGTTAGAAATTTTACAAAGTTTGTTTTGAAATCATAGAACCTGCTGTTTTGCTTTTTTGTTTTATTTTTAATGACTGAGATCATATAAAGTGTTCATCATGTCCCTTTCCATGCAGGGCTTAATTTCTAAAGAAAAAAAACTGCCAGAGCCCCCTTCCCCCCTTTTAAGCTAAGTCATTAAGCATTGTGCAAGGTGTCCACATTCTGGAAAGTCATGGAAAATCAGTGTTATTTAAAAAAAAAGTCAGGGAAATTTCAATCACAGTTAGACCAACTAGTTTTAACCCGGCGTCGGAGAGTTACGCCCTCATCGCCCAACACGCTTGCACTTGGTGTCGCAGACAGTCGCTAACTTCCCCTTCCTACTAATGTAACCTTGTATTTCATACTACCTATTATTGTAAGTTGTTTTACATTATCTTGTTAATATTTCTCTTTTTGTTTTAGGTCAAAGGAGTAGAAAAAAATTTGTGATGTAAGTTATACCTTGTTAAAAGGCAATTAAGACTGCAGCAATGTGAAAACGTTGTGTGTTTAATGAACAATGGTTGGACGAACAATTAAATCCTGAGTTTTCTGGTTGGTTAGCTTTTGTGAATGGCGACAATGAATCAGCATTTTGTAAAGTGTGCTCTAAAGCTTTCAAGCTTAGCAACATGGGGAATCAGGCAATCTCCAGCCACGGAAATGGCCCTAATCATTTGAAAAACACCCATGCTGCTTTGCTCAGTCTGCTGTCTCAGCCCAGTCTTGCTTCTTTTATTTCCTCTGTGAAAAAGAACTCTCTTTGTAATAACAAACTCTTGCCATCAACAAGCTCAGGAAATGTGGAATCAGTACTTCTAGAAAATATTAGGTCTAATGACTCAAATACTTATGTTGTGAAAGATGATGTGAAGCCCAGTGACCTTAATGCTTATGTTGTGAAAGATGATGTAACAAAGTCGGAAATAATATGGGCCATTGAAGTGTTGTCCAAGCGAATGTCTCTGAACTCTTGTACACAGATAAACAAAACATTTCAGTTAATGTTTCCTTACAGTGCGATAGCTTCAAAATTTACTTTAGGCAAAAGCAAAGCATCTTATGTGATAAACCATGGATTGGCACCACATTTCAAAGAGTGTTTAATGGACGATCTGAAGCAGTGCACTGACTTTGTAATTTGTTTTGATGAATTACTAAACAAACTTGCTCAGCGTGGGCAAATGGATCAGTTTGTTCGTTATTGGGACGCCAATTTGCAAAAGTTTCCACTAGATACTTAAGTAGTGTGTTTTTAGGATGGGCAATGACCTTTTAGAGAAATTCATTAAAGGTGCACCTCTTCCCTTGGATAACATGCTACAAGTACAAGTGTCAATGGAAGGACCTAATGTTAATCTCAGCTTTCTTCAAAAGCTGAAAGATAAACTTAGAACTGAAAATCCAGATGGTAATTTATTAGTTGACATTGGAGTGTGTGGTCTTCACGTGGTCAATGGAGCTATGAAAACTGGACTTGAAGCACTGAAATGGGATATACATCACTTTCTGCGTAACTTGTACTACCTTTTAAAAGATAGTCCTGCTCACCGTGCACATTTTACTATGATTACTGGATCTAAAGATTTCCCTTTGAAATTTTGCACTTTTAAAGTTTTTGGAAAACGTTAATTGTTTGACTAGGGCATTGCTCATCTATGATTGTATCAGTGGCGGCTCGTGATAAGCTGAGATGGGGGGGGGCTGCTTAATTTTGTAGATATCGCTTCGAATAAGCTAAGTTACTGAGCCTGTGCTGATGCTGTCCGTTTAATAATATATCATCATCATCATCATTGTCAACCATTATCAATCCACTGCTGGATGAAGGTCTCCCCAAGTTTCCTCCACAACGGTCTGTCTTGTGCCAGTCTCCTCCATGTCACTCCCGCATATTTACGAATTTCATCCACCCATCTCCCATGTGGTCTTTTTCTGGGTCTTTTCCTGTCCCTTGGAATCCAATCTAAAATGTTATCCAATCTAAAATTATATATATATATATATAATAATATATATATATATATATATTGATCGAAAGTGGGGTTTTTTTTACAAGAAATGATTATTTAGATTTTATATTTAGCAATTGATAGGGAAAATGTAGAGTTACCGATACCTAAATTAGGCAACAGATATTAAGCGATGGCCATATTTATGAAGAAAATAATCAAACTATAAAACTTGATCAGATGCATTATTTCTTAAAAAGAAACTGATTAATCAGTGCATTCTTCTAGTTTTTATGCATGGAGCACAGACATGGACCTGAACTAAAATAGACATACAGATGTTGCAGACAACTGAAAGATGCATGTTTGATGTCCAAAATGCAACACTAAGAAGGAAGCATCGGATTGGCCTGAAATTCACAGCATGCGTCGCCCGCGAGAGGACATGCATACGATTAGCATTGCAGGGCATATGCTAATCATGTGCGCTCGGCACGCCACCGAGAAGCACTATAAGAAGGTGGGGTGGAAGTGTGTTGTGCTGCGCGTGGGAAGCTTCCTGATGCCTCGTCGCAGAATACGGCAGTCATTCCAGCACGTTTCGGAGTTCAACAGAGGACGAATAGTGGCTTATCGCGACAACAGTTCATCGTACCGAAACGTCGGTGCCCGTGTGGGACAACATCCAGCCACAGTGAGGCAAGTATGGATTCAGTGGGTGCAGGAGAGACGGACCGACCGACCAACATGAGTGTATGCCGGGGCCGCGGCACACCGCTGAACGAGAGGACCGGCATGTTGTGCGGCGGGCATTGACTGCTCGCACCGCCACATCTCGAACGTTAGCATAGGAATTAGGGTGTGTTGTGCAACAACCTGTGTCAGCACGTACCGTTCGATGTCGTCTGCAGGACTGGGGACTTATCGCTCTGCGCCCATTAATCCGATTACCATTGACGTTACACCACCGGCGACTGCGGCAGCAGTTGGCCGTTGAACGCCGCACCTGGACTACGGAATGGTATGACATTGTCTTCTCCGACTAATCCCGCTTCTGCCTGCAACACCATGATGGTCGAATCCGCGTGGCTGCCCCGGTGGCGCAGTGGTCTAAGCGATGGCCTCTGATCATTCGTCCGAAAGGGGTCCGGGTTCGAATCCCGGTGAGGCATGGATGTTGTGTTTGTCTTACAGCACTGGCCCTCTCCCTTCCCTGGAACCAGTGAACCTAAATTAGGGACGGGCGACTGCTTATAGCCCATTGAGTTGCTCACGGTGGTCGTTAAACCTCCAATAAAAAAAAAAAAAAATCCGCGTGTGGCGGCACCGTGGCGAGAGACTGTATGACGCCTGCATTATGCATCGCCATATCGGCCCGTCGCCTGGCGTTATGGTTTGGGGCGCAATTGGTTATGACACCCGCACCCCTATGGTACGCATCGCCGGTACACTCAACAGCCACCGCTTCTTCTCCGACGTTTTGGAGCCTGTAGTCCTCCCTTACCTGCAGGACCTGCCAGTGGCCACTTTCCAACAGGACAATGCGCGCCCGCACGTGGCACGCATCGTACAACATTTCTTCACGGCCCACCAGGTGTCACTGCTGCCGTGCCGCGCCTGTTCTTTCGATATGTCGCCCATCGAACATGTCTGCAACTGAGTGGCCCAGCAAGCACCACTCGCAGCGTACATGACCTTGATTAACTGTGGCAACATGGCAGCCTGATGAACTGTGGGAAAGTGTGAAAGCAGCCTGGACCGACATACCCCAAGCCCATATCCAAAGCCTCTTTCGTTCAATGCTGCGGCGTGTAGCGGCCGTTATTGCCAACCGTGGAGGCCACATGAACTATTGATGTCTGCGTGTTCCGCAAGTCGCACGGGCCTGTAAGCTCAATCGTTTCATCTTTGTATCTGTTGTTATGTGTCCAGTAAATCTGGCTTTGTTATCTCGTGTCCTTCTTGGTGTTGCATTTTGGGTGGCCAGCAGTGTAGAAACTCGTGGATCGGGAAAATGACAAGAGTGGAAGACATTATGATCAGATTTCCTGAAATTGCAATGAGATGGACATATTGTTAGAAGAAAGAGCCACTGACGGAGAGTTGAGATATCGAACTGGATAGCAAGGGAAAAAACAATACCCAGAAGATGAGAAGAGGGAGATGGGTGCATGAAATTCGAAAGCATGAAAGAATAAAGCTCAAGGTAGACTGTTGTGGAAGAAGAAACTTGGAGACTCATCCAGCACAGTGGATTGATAGTGGTTGCAAATTATATATACATGCATATACGTATATATATATATATATAACATCAGGGATGTAAGGTCAGGTGATGCGTAACATCACAGCCTCTCCTTGACAAATGTCAACCCCGCCTTCTCGTGGTGCATCCTGTTCCTACTAAAGGGGCTCTGACGACCGCCAATAGCGGTATAACTATACCATCGGGATTAGAGGAAATTCTATCCCACACTCACCAACCCGCTTGGCCAGCGTGGTGAGTTATGGCCAAACCCCTCCAAAATGACTCCACAACTTAAATCTTGGCCCTCAGTCTCCGGCAGCTGGAATGTACCTGGCCAAGGCAGCGGCCAGTGCGACATGAAGGCAGAGGGTGCTAAGAATCCCCGGAGGACCGGACTAGGCTGCCATCTGATGCTGACCTTGGCAACGTACAATGGACGCTCCCTATCTTCTGATTCAAGGCTTCTTGAATTGGAAGAGGAACTACAAAGGATCAAGTGGGACATCGTCGGGCTAAGTGAGGTAAGGAGAAAAGGAGAAGATCTCATCGAACTGAAAAGTGGACATCTCTTCTACTATCGTGGGACAGATACTGGCAGAACTAGTGGTGTTGGATTTATAATAAACAAGAAACTGAAGGATAAAGTTGTAGAAGTTGAAAGTTCCTCTGACAGAGCTGCACGGCTTGTTATCCAACTCTCGAAAAGATACCAGGCTCAGATTATTCAAACTTATGCACCCACCACAAGTCATCCTGAAGAAGAAATTGAAGAATTTTATGAGGAAATTTGTCATCTAAATAATAAAGGTAAGCAGCACTTGAAAATAATTATGGGAGATTTCAATGCAAAAATAGGGCAACGGCAACAGAATGAAACTTCAGTAGGTAAATTCGGTCACGGCAACAGAAACCAGCGTGGAAATACTCTCGTTGAGTTTGCAGAGGCAGAAGGGTTTTTCATCTTGAACTCCTTCTTCAAGGAAAAGCCACACAGGAAATGGACATGGAGACATCCAAATGGGACGACAAGTGAAATTGATTTTATTATGTGTAACAAAAAATTCGTCATAGAAGACTGCAGTGTGCTAAACAAGTTCAACACAGGTAGTGACCATAGATTGGTGAGATGTAAGATGCACCTCAACACTAAACTTGAACGTGGCAAGCTCATAAGACAAACAAAATCTATTGACATAACCAACCTTAAAAAACACCATAATACCTTCAAGTTGGAACTGAAGAACAGGTTCTCTGCTTTAGAAGGCCTAACATCGGAAGAAGTGGACATCTCTGAAGTTAACAGAAAAGTAACCAAAGCTCTTATGGAAACAGCAACAAAATTAGCTGGGTCTAAGAACAAGTTGCATGTAAATAAATTATCAGGAAAAACGAAAATGTTGATGCAAAAAAGAAGAGAGATGAGGACAACTAAAGAAGATGTGACTTCCAAAGTGGAATATATAGAGCTATGCAAGACAGTACGAAAAAGTATCACTGAAGACGTAAGAAAATTCAACTGTGAACTAGTGAGGAAAGCAATTGAAAACAACCAAAGCCTAAAGATAGCAAAGGGACATCTCAGTAAGGGAAGAAAACAGATTATGGCACTGAGAAAAGAAGATGGTTCTGTAACAAGAAATAGAGGCGAAATTTTGACAAGAGTGAAAGATTTCTACTCCAAATTATATGAAAGGGATGATACATGTACTCCAGACATCATGAAAGGTACCAGTACCAGAGTTCCTCCAGTCCTTCCAGCAGAAGTTGCACATGCAATCAAGAACATGAAGCGGGGAAGAGCTCCAAGAGAAGATGGAATTACTGTAGACATCATACAAGAAGCAAGTGGAGAAATCGAAACAGTACTCGCCCAAATTTTCACTCGATGCCTTAATGAAGGAAAGATTCCTGAGGATTGGAACACCGCTACAATGATCCTGCTACATAAGAAAGGTGACATTGAGGATCTCGGAAACTACAGACTTATCAGCCTCCTATCAGTAGTTTATAAAATCTTCACTAAAGTTCTTTCACACCGCTTGAAGGTAACACTGGACATGGCTCAACCGAGAGAACAAGCTGGATTCAGGAGTGGCTACAGCACAATAGATCAAATCCACGTGCTGAGAGAACTAATTGAAAGAGCGAGGGAAGATGAACTTCCATTGTGCATGGCTTTTGTCGATTATGAAAAAGCCTTTGATTCGGTGAAACCATCAGCAGTTACAATGGCTCTGAAAACCTGCGGTATTGAAGATGCATACATTAACATTATTAATAACATCTATGAAAATGCAAGTGCAAAGATTCGGCTGTCTGAAAATACAACACACGTAAAAATTGGAAAGGCAGTGAGACAAGGTGACACCATATCTCCGAAGCTTTTTAATGCCACACTGGAGGGTGTTTTTCAGTCGCTGAGCTGGGAAAACAAGGGGATAAAGATTAATGGAGATTATCTAACCCACCTTCGTTTTGCTGATGACGTAGTCATTTTTGCAACTACCCCATCAGAGCTGCAGAGTATGATCCAGGAACTTGCTGACAAGGGTAAAGAAGTGGGATTAAAAATGAACTTTCAGAAGACAAAAGTGATGTTCAATGCTTTTTCAAGAAATGAAGATTTATCGATTGATGGAGAAAAGCTGAAGATAACAGACACGTACGTTTATCATGGAAAGCAGATATCAAGTGAGGGTCACATTGATGAAGAAATTAATCGGCGTACAAAACTTGCCTGTAGAGCTTTTGGAAGAAACAGCATAATTTTCAAAAGCAATATGCCATTATGTCTTAAAAGAAAAGTGTTTGATCAATGCATCCTTCCAGTGCTTACGTATGGTGCAGAGACGTGGACCTTAACTAAAAGAGACATACAAAGGCTGCAGGCAACTCAAAGCAGCATGGAGAGGTGCATACTTGGTGTAACCAGGAGAGATAAGAAGAGGAACTCGTGGATCCGAAAAATGACAAGAGTGGATGACATCGTGATCAGAGTTAAATCCCTGAAATGGCAATGGGCTGGACATATTGCCAGAAGAACAGACCATCGATGGACAGCCGAAATTTTAGATTGGATTCCAAGGGACAGGAAAAGACCCAGAAGAAGACCACATGGGAGATGGGTGGATGAAATTCGAAAGTATGCAGGGGTGACATGGAGGAGACTGGCACAAGACAGACCGTTGTGGAGGAAACTTGGGGAGACCTTCGTCCAGCAGTGGATTGATAATGGTTGACAATGATGATGATGATGACACAACATCTAATTTTCCTTTTAGTGACAGCAGCTTCTTGTCATTTACATACCCATGAAAATTGCCCATTTATATTGCGATTGATGCAACCAAAAGCACAACACGAAGATACCACAGTCACATTTATCTGTTGACAACAGTATATTTTCAACCCGAGAGTACGTTTTTGCCTGCTTGTGACGTCACGCCTCAGATTAGCTGTGACCTATGGCTGCAACCAGTGGTGTCTCCACCAAATACAAGCTCGATGGACAGAACATTGCAAATTTTCGGTAAATGTGTACATTAGCGTCTTAAATTATTTCGTCGAAAAAGTGTTATTGCCTGAAAAAAAGTGCGACGTACAGATTTTCGATTATGGAAATTAATGGCAAATGGTACAGAAATTTCATATTTTAAATGTTTTTTAAAGATTTTTATCGTAATATTTACCTGCAAGTGCGATGCTGTGAATAGACGCTGCGGAAGGCCTAATACATCGCTACCGCGACGATGTCAAGCTTCGCTCCGTTGAAAGGAAGATTCGTTCTGGCGTGTAATTCACGTGCGGATTAGTACAAGTGTAGCAGCGTACGTTCTTGCGAGGAGAGCGATGCATCTTGTACTCATACGCTACAAAATATAGTTCGTTCGTGTTTTGTCATTGTTTTTAAAGCAGATGATGAGAAATGTTTTGTTCTTTCACACATGTTTCCAAATACAAAGTACGAATATATCTTTCGATGTTGTATAGGAAACTGAGGAATTATAACTTTTGGTTCTGCTTTGGACGGCTTCCATTCGTAGCTGCTTTGCTCTGCCACTGTACTTTTGGTTCTCCTGTTAATACTTTCGTCGCAGGTCAGTTTCTATCTCACTGATACGTATCTTTTGCAAATCAAAGAGGTTTTTTCCCGGTTTTTCTTGCCAGCAACATACGGGATGCAGCCAAATATAGGGTGGATAATTTGGACCTATTTTCTCTAGCGTAACACTACAGCATTTATCGCTCTCCAGCCAACAACGTAACCGCTTTCTCTTGTACTCTTCCGCTCGTCATTTCGGTCAACGAGATAGAAATACGTAGAGCGCTTACGTCGGGGAACGGGTGAAGCCACCGGAAACAAGTGGCAGCCATGTTTGATGAGGTACAGAACGATTTCCGTTCCGTGTTAAGCAAGGGAGTTTTCGTAATATATGGTTTGATGTTAAATAAGGATATAACTCAGAAATGTTGTTATAAACACCTAGGGGATGAGACTAAAACTTTAACGTATCAAATAACGCTTTTCATTGTTAGTTGACGGCAATAGTGTTTTTAAAAAAATGATATTTTAATGGATGCAGCTTGCTGTCGTTGAATAAAATCTCACGCCGTAATTTTTTGACATTTAACAAATTTTTTGGAGCAAATTTTCAGAGAAATATAAGTCAGCGGTAATAGAGTAAATGAAAAAAAAAAAAAAGAAACACAAAAATAAAAAATACAGTTGCACTCAATCCGCAATTTCGGTAAAAATTTTAGATATTCGTGGGTCATCACCATGAGAATGCTGAATCATCCCACAGCTTATCACTCCAAATACATAGACGCCAAATATTTTATGAGAGTTTTAAATGAAAAAAAAAGTTCGAAGAAAAACGGAAAGCAAACAATGAGTTTACACAGCCAAGAGGTACCAATATTAAAATACTTTTACCAACTGCCCCTATCTTATATAATCAGAAGAAAACTACTACTTACCTGGTTTTTATTTAATAAAAATTAAAAGTCCTTAGCACTGGGCATGTTTCTAATCTGTTTGTTAGTCTTGACATTCAACAACACAAATCTGTAAGCCTTATTCGTGGGTACGCAAGGCAATTGTGGTAACTTGACCATAATAAAGGTATCTCCCAGCACATACACTAAATACTTAACACAATATAATTCTCACTCTCTCTCTCTCTCTTTATATATATATAAGACCCAGAAGAATACCCCATGGGAGATGAATGGATGAAATTCGAAATCATGCAGGAGTGACACGAAGGAGACAGGCTCAAGACAGACAGCTGTGGAAGAAACTTGGGGAAGCCTTCATCCAGCAGCGGGTTGATAATGGTTGATGTTATACATTTATCAGTAAAAAGAAGTAAAAAAGCACACTCGTGTAGTAATTAGACCACGTCAACACTGCACCTTGCTGCAGGAATCAGACGTAGTAGAAATAAACATAGAATTAACCAGAAGTAACCCACTTTCATGGTTCTAAACAAAAATGACATGGAATAAAACAACTCAGGAACCCCAAACCACTCTTCAGGGAAAGACATCTGGAGCCCCGAAGTTAAATCATAGCTTAGGTGTTACCGAAAAAACCCCAGAAGATCCCATGGGAGATGGGTGGATGAAATTCGAAAGCATGTCGGAGTAACATGGAGGAGATAGGCTCAAGACATACGATTGCGGAAGAAACTTGGGGAGACCTTCATCCAGTAGTGGATTGATAATGGTTGACAATGATGATAATGATATATATATTGATTATATACAGTATACATATATTGTAATGATAATAGTTGTCAATGATCATCATTGTCAACCATATATATATATGTATATATAGCATAATCATTGTCAACCATATATATATATATATGGTTGACAATGATGATATATATATAGCATTATCAATCCACTGCTGAATGAAGGTCTCCCCAAGTTTCTTCCACAATTGTCTGTCTTGAGCCTGTCTCCTCCATATTACTCCGGCATGCTTTCGAATTCCATCCACCCATCTCCCATGAGTCTTCTGTCCCTCGAAAACCAGTTCAAAATTTCAGTCGTCCATCGGTGGTCTGTTCTTCTGGCAACATGTCCAGCCCATTGCCATTTCAGTGATGTCACTCTATCTCTCTCTGTATATATATTCTTTGAGTTGTCTGCATTCTTTGCATGTCTTTTTTTGGTATCAAAAGAAAAATATTTCTATATATCCTGCTTTTCTTTTTTAGTTAAGGTCATACATACAGTATACATATATATATATATATATATCATCATCATCATCATTGTCAACCATTATCAATCCACTGCTGGACGAAGGTCTCCCCAAGTTTCCTCCACAACGGTCTGGCTTGTGCCAGTCTCCTCCATGTCACTCCCGCATACTTTCGAATTTCATCCACCCATCTTCCATGTGGTCTTCTTCTGGGTCTTTTCCTGTCCCTTGGAATCCAATTTTTTATGAATGATATTTTTTTTATTTATGTATCTACATTTTTGATTCGGTGAAAACATCAGCAGTTACAATGGCTCTGAAAACCTGCGGTATTGAAGATGCATACATTAATATTATTAATAACATCTATGAAAATGCAAGCGCAAAGATTAGGCTGTTTGAAAATACAACACACGTAAAAATTGGAAAGGGAGTCAGACAAGGTGACACCATATCTCCGAAGCTCTTTAATGCCACATTGGAGGGTGTTTTTCAGTCGCTGAGCTGGGAAAACAAGGGGATAAAGATTAATGGAGATTAACTAACCCACCTTCGTTTTGCTGATGACGTAGTCATTTTTGCAACTACCCCATCAGAGCTGCAGAGTATGATCCAGGAACTTGCTGACAAGAGTAAAGAAGTGGGATTAAAAATGAACTTTCAGAAGACAAAAGTGATGTTCAATGCTTTACAAGAAATGAAGATTTATCGATTGATGGAGAAAAGCTGGAGATAACAGATACGTACGTTTATCTTGGACAGCAGATATCAAGTGAGGGTCACATTGATGAAGAAATTAATCGGCGTACAAAACTTGCCTGGAGAGCTTTTGGAAGAAACAGCATAATTTTCAAGAGCAATATGCCATTATGTCTTAAAATAAAAGTGTTTGATCAATGCATCCTTCCAGTGCTTACGTATGGTGCAGAGACGTGGACCTTAACTAAAAGAGACATACAAAGGCTGCAGACAACTCAAAGCAGCATGGAGAGGTGCATACTTGGTGTAACCAGGAGAGATAAGAAGAGGAACTCGTGGATCCGAAAAATGACAAGAGTGGAAGACATCATGATCAGAGTTAAATCCCTGAAATGGCAATGGGCTGGACATACTGCCAGAAGGACAGATCATCGATGGACAGCCGAAATTTTAGATTGGATTCCAAGGAACAGGAAAAGACCCAGAAGAAGACCACATGGGAGATGGGTGGATGAAATTCGAAAGTATGCAGGGGTGACATGGAGGAGACTGGCACAAGACAGACCGTTGTGGAGGAAACTTGGGGAGACCTTCGTCCAGCAGTGGATTGATAATGGTTGACAATGATGATGATATGTTTATTTGCTATGTTTTATTTAACTATCTTCCAAGGCTTATCCTTAAGAAAAATAATTGAAAATAATTATTCTTAAGTGCAGTTTAAATAAACTTGGTGACCTAATATATGCTGTAGTCATATGTATATATATGTATATATCACTTCTGTAACTACCCTGTGACTTAGGTATAGACAGACATTGGGGCAATATGATGCTCCAAATGGTATTTACAGTTAGCAACACCAGTACCGAGTAGCTAAAAATAGTTTTATGTACTTTTTCAACCTAAAAAGACATAATTTTTGGTATAAAAAAAAATCTTTCTACACATCGTGCTTTTAATATCTGGGCAGGTAAATTTTCTCTTGGCATGTATTATTTTAGATATTATTCAAGCTCTGGGCTGAGTGACCAAAAAATTCAGATTATGGACTTAAATTTTTTTATGGGACAAATAATTGTATTTTTTTTTTGTTTCAGTATTAAGTATTTAATATTTTTTATTTGCACTTTCGTATTTTACTTTTTTTTTTTAAGAAGCCTAGTTTTTTGTTGTCCCAAAGCTGAAATTTTGTAGTTTTCACCTGATATTTGGACACATTTTGGCAATTGTTAAGATGTACTGCACATAGTTTTTTTTTCGTTTCAATTTTAAGGGCACAACCTCTTATTAATATGAAGTGAGAAATTAACAACTTCTGATTTGCATTCATGATGTGCAAAAAGTTTGGCGAGCAAATGTTTATGTTTTGTGTTGTTATTTTGTGGGTTCCTTCAGCAGTCTTGCTGGAAATACAAGTGCGTCTGATTTGTATTTTAGAGAAATACAGGCACAACTTGTTCAATTCAAAGAAAGATTGATTTACGTGAGTGATATTTGTTCAATACTAACCTCTCATATATATGGTTGATGCAAAAGGAATAACTGGCAATTTATACATGGACATACTGACTGTACATTCATCATGAATCAGAGGTCACATTCTTCAAAAAAAAAAAAAAAAAACCATTACCTATCACGCAAAAATCAAATGCAAGTAGTTATTACAAAATGTTGCTAGTCCCTTTCTTTTGTATTATTCCATAATTTTTTTCAATTGACATTTCATAATCGTTTGTGCCAGTTTTCATAAATATTTTATGTTGTTTGCATTTTTGAGATACCATTGTACTCCCTGTTTCCTATTTTCAGTTTTAAATCAATATTGCCTGTATTTTTGCTACCCAAAAACCACACACATTGACTAACACATTCACAAATAAAGAGTATTCTGTCAAGAAATTTTCAAGCTCCCCACTCTCACTTTGTTGCAGTAATACTACAGATTAATCAGTAATCAGAGACAAATGCCTAGAACACAAGCTGGGTGACCCTGTGCTTTCAGATAAAATACTAGATTGTTTCCCGACAGGTGTCAGCAAGCAATAAATTTATATTACCAATCACAATTATTACTTCTGCAATTTAAGTAACCATAAATTGATTGCTTTACCAGTATTTGCTATCTAATGGGCATTAGCCATGGGTACATGATCTTTATCACATAAAAAGAAATTGCTACTTCCTAAGATTTTGAAATATTTGTTGTCTTGTCAGACAAGTTGCATGTACACTGTACAGATTCTAGAATATATATGCAAATGCCATTTGCAAGACATCCTCAGTATATTGAAAAAAACAAAACATTTACATAGGTAGAAATTGTACCCAAAAAGCCTCAAAGTTGGTAACCCACAGTTAACCTCAGCTTCCCAGAGTAAACATCATTCAGTTTTCACATTGAGTACGACTGTTTACAAAATATAAGAAATAAAAAGTCTTAAGATAACACAGATATTGAAATGGCTTATCTGCTGGTTTAATCACCAGCTACACGGATTAGATGTTTTATTTTTTGTGTTTGATTAACTGAGCATTTACAGCTCAACCTTATTTTAAAATGCTTACTTGTGAAATGTAGTTCCACAATCCTTGTTCCTTTTATTCTTACAATCAAAAGCTGCGCAGTACTATGGCATTTTAAATATCAACAATGTGCTGATAAATGTGATTATTCACGAAACTGTAACACTAAATTTGTAATGAAGCATAGCACGATCGCCGAACAGCTGAAAGAACCGAGGTGACTCCTTGACACACGCAGAATTTGTACCTCATCAAAGATGGCGGGCTCTCCCCGCGTTGGCTTCAGCTGCCTCGGCAGAGAACCACAATTTTATTTTAAAATGCTTACTTGTGAAATGTAGTTCCACAATCCTTGTTCCTTTTATTCTTACAATCAAAAGCTGCGCAGTACTATGGCATTTTAAATATCAACAATGTGCTGATAATTGTGATTATTCACGAAACTGTAACACTAAATTTGTAATGAAGCATAGCACGATCGCCGAGCAGCTGAAAGAACCGAGGTGACTCCTTGACACACGCAGAATTTGTACCTCATGAAAGATGGCGGGCTCTCCCCGCGTTGGCTTCAGCTGCCTCGGCAGAGAACCAATCACAGAAGCACTCTATGTATTTCTATCTCGTTGATTTCGGTACAGAAACTACCAACGAGCAAAGTTTGACATCGTCGCGGTATGGATGCGTTAAGCCTACCGCAGCGTGTCCTCTCAGCATCGCACTTACAGGTAAATATTACGATAAAAATCTTTAAAACCCATTTAAAATATGAAATTTGTGCACCATTTGCCAGATTTTCCCCACTCTAAAATCTGTACGTCGCACTTTTCCCTGGCACTAACATTTTCCCGGCGAAATAATTTAGGACGTTTGACACATTTACCAACGTTTATACTAACTTGCGAAAAACATAGCTGGAACCTTGGGAACAACACTGCGAGACGCAACAATATGAATTATTATTCTTCACTGAATTCTTTATTTTACTACTCTCTAATTGCGGAATGTATGCAAAAATACCACAAAACAAGCAAACCGAACCTAAGCAACGACATAACAGTGAAGAATGTTATCCGTACTATAGTAATTCTCCTTTTCGACGCTAGAGAAATTTTGTGGAAAACTAGGGAATTTCTGTTTATGAACTAGGGAAAATTTTGAGGAATAGGTTGGCAGCACTATCACTGACTTTAATTGCAAATGGCGGTCTTCAAATTTCATTTTGACCAATTTTAACGCTAAAAGTGCGTGCTGCGCAGACAGATATCGTATAAGACCACAAATAACTGGAAAACGTGAGTTTTAAGAAACTGGTAAATAATATGAAGCTGCTAAAGAAAATTAATACCATTCTTGATGTTAGTTCTTTGATAATTTTAATTCGCTAATGTACAAGTTTTTATACGTGGTATTTTTCTCCAAGATTAGTTTCCTCAGTGTGCGAGTGATCGTTTACTTTTTCTTTCTTGCAAATAAAATGCCAACAGTGACATTATGTACATTACAAAATCATTAAATCAGAAAAAAGTTTTGCTGTTTATTCTAAAACTTCATGACATACAGTTAGAAATTTTACAAAGTTTGTTTTGAAATCATAGAACCTGCTGTTTTGCTTTTTTGTTTTATTTTTAATGACTGAGATCATATAAAGTGTTCATCATGTCCCTTTCCATGCAGGGCTTAATTTCTAAAGAAAAAAACTGCCAGAGCCCCCCTTCCCCCCTTTTAAGCTAAGTCATTAAGCATTGTGCAAGGTGTCCACATTCTGGAAAGTCATGGAAAATCAGTGTTATTTAAAAAAAAGTCAGGGAAATTTCAATCACAGTTAGACCAACTAGTTTTAACCCGGCGTCGGAGAGTTACGCCCTCATCGCCCAACACGCTTGCACTTGGTGTCGCAGACAGTCGCTAACTTCCCCTTCCTACTAATGTAACCTTGTATTTCATACTACCTATTATTGTAAGTTGTTTTACATTATCTTGTTAATATTTCTCTTTTTGTTTTAGGTCAAAGGAGTAGAAAAAAATTTGTGATGTAAGTTATACCTTGTTAAAAGGCAATTAAGACTGCAGCAATGTGAAAACGTTGTGTGTTTAATGAACAATGGTTGGACGAACAATTAAATCCTGAGTTTTCTGGTTGGTTAGCTTTTGTGAATGGCGACAATGAATCAGCATTTTGTAAAGTGTGCTCTAAAGCTTTCAAGCTTAGCAACATGGGGAATCAGGCAATCTCCAGCCACGGAAATGGCCCTAATCATTTGAAAAACACCCATGCTGCTTTGCTCAGTCTGCTGTCTCAGCCCAGTCTTGCTTCTTTTATTTCCTCTGTGAAAAAGAACTCTCTTTGTAATAACAAACTCTTGCCATCAACAAGCTCAGGAAATGTGGAATCAGTACTTCTAGAAAATATTAGGTCTAATGACTCAAATACTTATGTTGTGAAAGATGATGTGAAGCCCAGTGACCTTAATGCTTATGTTGTGAAAGATGATGTAACAAAGTCGGAAATAATATGGGCCATTGAAGTGTTGTCCAAGCGAATGTCTCTGAACTCTTGTACACAGATAAACAAAACATTTCAGTTAATGTTTCCTTACAGTGCGATAGCTTCAAAATTTACTTTAGGCAAAAGCAAAGCATCTTATGTGATAAACCATGGATTGGCACCACATTTCAAAGAGTGTTTAATGGACGATCTGAAGCAGTGCACTGACTTTGTAATTTGTTTTGATGAATTACTAAACAAACTTGCTCAGCGTGGGCAAATGGATCAGTTTGTTCGTTATTGGGACGCCAATTTGCAAAAAGTTTCCACTAGATACTTAAGTAGTGTGTTTTTAGGATGGGCAATGACCTTTTAGAGAAATTCATTAAAGGTGCACCTCTTCCCTTGGATAACATGCTACAAGTACAAGTGTCAACGGAAGGACCTAATGTTAATCTCAGCTTTCTTCAAAAGCTGAAAGATAAACTTAGAACTGAAAATCCAGATGGTAATTTATTAGTTGACATTGGAGTGTGTGGTCTTCACGTGGTCAATGGAGCTATGAAAACTGGACTTGAAGCACTGAAATGGGATATACATCACTTTCTGCGTAACTTGTACTACCTTTTAAAAGATAGTCCTGCTCACCGTGCACATTTTACTATGATTACTGGATCTAAAGATTTCCCTTTGAAATTTTGCACTTTTAAAGTTTTTGGAAAACGTTAATTGTTTGACTAGGGCATTGCTCATCTATGATTGTATCAGTGGCGGCTCGTGATAAGCTGAGATGGGGAGGGGGGCTGCTTCTTAATTTTGTAGATATCGCTTCGAATAAGCTAAGTTACTGAGCCTGTGCTGATGCTGTCCGTTTAATAATATATCATCATCATCATCATTGTCAACCATTATCAATCCACTGCTGGATGAAGGTCTCCCCAAGTTTCCTCCACAACGGTCTGTCTTGTGCCAGTCTCCTCCATGTCACTCCCGCATATTTACGAATTTCATCCACCCATCTCCCATGTGGTCTTTTTCTGGGTCTTTTCCTGTCCCTTGGAATCCAATCTAAAATTTTATCCAATCTAAAATTATATATATATATATATAATAATATATATATATATATATATTGATCGAAAGTGGGGTTTTTTTTACAAGAAATGATTATTTAGATTTTATATTTAGCAATTGATAGGGAAAATGTAGAGTTACCGATACCTAAATTAGGCAACAGATATTAAGCGATGGCCATATTTATGAAGAAAATAATCAAACTATAAAACTTGATCAGATGCATTATTTCTTAAAAAGAAACTGATTAATCAGTGCATTCTTCTAGTTTTTATGCATGGAGCACAGACATGGACCTGAACTAAAATAGACATACAGATGTTGCAGACAACTGAAAGATGCATGTTTGATGTCCAAAATGCAACACTAAGAAGGAAGCATCGGATTGGCCTGAAATTCACAGCATGCGTCGCCCGCGAGAGGACATGCATACGATTAGCATTGCAGGGCATATGCTAATCATGTGCGCTCGGCACGCCACCGAGAAGCACTATAAGAAGGTGGGGTGGAAGTGTGTTGTGCTGCGCGTGGGAAGCTTCCTGATGCCTCGTCGCAGAATACGGCAGTCATTCCAGCACGTTTCGGAGTTCAACAGAGGACGAATAGTGGCTTATCGCGACAACGGTTCATCGTACCGAAACGTCGGTGCCCGTGTGGGACAACATCCAGCCACAGTGAGGCAAGTATGGATTCAGTGGGTGCAGGAGAGACGGACTGACCGACCAACATGAGTGTATGCCGGGGCCGCGGCACACCGCTGAACGAGAGGACCGGCATGTTGTGCGGCGGGCATTGACTGCTCGCACCGCCACATCTCGAACGTTAGCATAGGAATTAGGGTGTGTTGTGCAACAACCTGTGTCAGCACGTACCGTTCGATGTCGTCTGCAGGACTGGGGACTTATCGCTCTGCGCCCATTAATCCGATTACCATTGACGTTACACCACCGGCGACTGCGGCAGCAGTTGGCCGTTGAACGCCGCACCTGGACTACGGAATGGTATGACATTGTCTTCTCCGACTAATCCCGCTTCTGCCTGCAACACCATGATGGTCGAATCCGCGTGGCTGCCCCGGTGGCGCAGTGGTCTAAGCGATGGCCTCTGATCATTCGTCCGAAAGGGGTCCGGGTTCGAATCCCGGTGAGGCATGGATGTTGTGTTTGTCTTACAGCACTGGCCCTCTCCCTTCCCTGGAACCAGTGAACCTAAATTAGGGACGGGCGACTGCTTATAGCCCATTGAGTTGCTCACGGTGGTCGTTAAACCTCCAATAAAAAAAAAAAAAAATCCGCGTGTGGCGGCACCGTGGCGAGAGACTGTATGACGCCTGCATTATGCATCGCCATATCGGCCCGTCGCCTGGCGTTATGGTTTGGGGCGCAATTGGTTATGACACCCGCACCCCTATGGTACGCATCGCCGGTACACTCAACAGCCACCGCTTCTTCTCCGACGTTTTGGAGCCTGTAGTCCTCCCTTACCTGCAGGACCTGCCAGTGGCCACTTTCCAACAGGACAATGCGCGTCCGCACGTGGCACGCATCGTACAACATTTCTTCACGGCCCACCAGGTGTCACTGCTGCCGTGCCGCGCCTGTTCTTTCGATATGTCGCCCATCGAACATGTCTGCAACTGAGTGGCCCAGCAAGCACCACTCGCAGCGTACATGACCTTGATTAACTGTGGCAACATGGCAGCCTGATGAACTGTGGGAAAGTGTGAAAGCAGCCTGGACCGACATACCCCAAGCCCATATCCAAAGCCTCTTTCGTTCAATGCTGCGGCGTGTAGCGGCCGTTATTGCCAACCGTGGAGGCCACATGAACTATTGATGTCTGCGTGTTCCGCAAGTCGCACGGGCCTGTAAGCTCAATCGTTTCATCTTTGTATCTGTTGTTATGTGTCCAGTAAATCTGGCTTTGTTATCTCGTGTCCTTCTTGGTGTTGCATTTTGGGTGGCCAGCAGTGTAGAAACTCGTGGATCGGGAAAATGACAAGAGTGGAAGACATTATGATCAGAATTCCTGAAATTGCAATGAGATGGACATATTGTTAGAAGAAAGAGCCACTGACGGAGAGTTGAGATATCGAACTGGATAGCAAGGGAAAAAACAATACCCAGAAGATGAGAAGAGGGAGATGGGTGCATGAAATTCGAAAGCATGAAAGAATAAAGCTCAAGGTAGACTGTTGTGGAAGAAGAAACTTGGAGACTCATCCAGCACAGTGGATTGATAGTGGTTGCAAATTATATATACATGCATTTACGTATATATATATATATATAACATCAGGGATGTAAGGTCAGGTGATGCGTAACATCACAGCCTCTCCTTGACAAAAGTCAACCCCGCCTTCTCGTGGTGCATCCTGTTCCTACTAAAGGGGCTCTGACGACCGCCAATAGCGGTATAACTATACCATCGGGATTAGAGGAAATTCTATCCCACACTCACCAACCCGCTTGGCCAGCGTGGTGAGTTATGGCCAAACCCCTCCAAAATGACTCCACAACTTAAATCTTGGCCCTCAGTCTCCGGCAGCTGGAATGTACCTGGCCAAGGCAGCGGCCAGTGCGACATGAAGGCAGAGGGTGCTAAGAATCCCCGGAGGACCGGACTAGGCTGCCATCTGATGCTGACCTTGGCAACGTACAATGGACGCTCCCTATCTTCTGATTCAAGGCTTCTTGAATTGGAAGAGGAACTACAAAGGATCAAGTGGGACATCGTCGGGCTAAGTGAGGTAAGGAGAAAAGGAGAAGATCTCATTGAACTGAAAAGTGGACATCTCTTCTACTATCGTGGGACAGATACTGGCAGAACTAGTGGTGTTGGATTTATAATAAACAAGAAACTGAAGGATAAAGTTGTAGAAGTTGAAAGTTCCTCTGACAGAGCTGCACGGCTTGTTATCCAACTCTCGAAAAGATACCAGGCTCAGATTATTCAAACTTATGCACCCACCACAAGTCATCCTGAAGAAGAAATTGAAGAATTTTATGAGGAAATTTGTCATCTAAATAATAAAGGTAAGCAGCACTTGAAAATAATTATGGGAGATTTCAATGCAAAAATAGGGCAACGGCAACAGAATGAAACTTCAGTAGGTAAATTCGGTCACGGCAACAGAAACCAGCGTGGAAATACTCTCGTTGAGTTTGCAGAGGCAGAAGGGTTTTTCATCTTGAACTCCTTCTTCAAGGAAAAGCCACACAGGAAATGGACATGGAGACATCCAAATGGGACGACAAGTGAAATTGATTTTATTATGTGTAACAAAAAATTCGTCATAGAAGACTGCAGTGTGCTAAACAAGTTCAACACAGGTAGTGACCATAGATTGGTGAGATGTAAGATGCACCTCAACACTAAACTTGAACGTGGCAAGCTCATAAGACAAACAAAATCTATTGACATAACCAACCTTAAAAAACACCATAATACCTTCAAGTTGGAACTGAAGAACAGGTTCTCTGCTTTAGAAGGCCTAACATCGGAAGAAGTGGACATCTCTGAAGTTAACAGAAAAGTAACCAAAGCTCTTATGGAAACAGCAACAAAATTAGCTGGGTCTAAGAACAAGTTGCATGTAAATAAATTATCAGGAAAAACGAAAATGTTGATGCAAAAAAGAAGAGAGATGAGGACAACTAAAGAAGATGTGACTTCCAAAGTGGAATATATAGAGCTATGCAAGACAGTACGAAAAAGTATCACTGAAGACGTAAGAAAATTCAACTGTGAACTAGTGAGGAAAGCAATTGAAAACAACCAAAGCCTAAAGATAGCAAAGGGACATCTCAGTAAGGGAAGAAAACAGATTATGGCACTGAGAAAAAAAGATGGTTCTGTAACAAGAAATAGAGGCGAAATTTTGACAAGAGTGAAAGATTTCTACTCCAAATTATATGAAAGGGATGATACATGCACTCCAGACATCATGAAAGATACCAGTACCAGAGTTCCTCCAGTCCTTCCAGCAGAAGTTGCACATGCAATCAAGAACATGAAGCGGGGAAAAGGTCCAGGAGAAGATGGAATTACTGTAGACATCATACAAGAAGCAAGTGGAGAAATCGAAACAGTACTCGCCCAAATTTTCACTCGATGCCTTAATGTAGGAAAGATTCCTGAGGATTGGAACACCGCTACAATGATCCTGCTACATAAGAAAAGTGACATTGAGGATCTCGGAAACTACAGACCTATCAGCCTCCTATCAGTAGTTTATAAAATCTTCACTAAAGTTCTTTCACACCGCTTGAAGGTAACACTGGACATGGCTCAACCGAGAGAACAAGCTGGATTCAGGAGTGGCTACAGCACAATAGATCATATCCATGTGCTGAGAGAACTAATTGAAAGAGCGAGGGAATATGAACTTCCATTGTGCATGGCTTTTATCGATTATGAAAAAGCCTTTGATTCGGTGAAACCATCAGCAGTTACAATGGCTCTGAAAACCTGCGGTATTGAAGATGCATACATTAATATTATTAATAACATCTATGAAAATGCAAGTGCAAAGATTAGGCTGTTTGAAAATACAACACACATAAAAATTGGAAAGGGAGTGAGACAAGGTGACACCATATCTCCGAAGCTCTTTAATGCCACATTGGAGGGTGTTTTTCAGTCACTGAGCTGGGAAAACAAGGGGATAAAGATTAATGGAGATTATCTAACCCACCTTCGTTTTGCTGATGACGTAGTCATTTTTGCAATTAGCCCATCAGAGCTGCAGAGTATGATCCAGGAACTTGCTGACAAGAGTAAAGAAGTGGGATTAAAAATGAACTTTCAGAAGACAAAAGTGATGTTCAATGCTTTTACAAGAAATGAAGATTTATCGATTGATGGAGAAAAGCTGGAGATAACAGACACGTACGTTTATCTTGGACAGCAGATATCAAGTGAGGGTCACATTGATGAAGAAATTAATCGGCGTACAAAACTTGCCTGGAGAGCTTTTGGAAGAAACAGCATAATTTTCAAGAGCAATATGCCATTATGTCTTAAAAGAAAAGTGTTTGATCAATGCATCCTTCCAGTGCTTACGTATGGTGCAGAGACGTGGACCTTAACTAAAAGAGACATACAAAGGCTGCAGACAACTCAAAGAAGCATGGAGAGGTGCATACTTGGTGTAACCAGGAGAGATAAGAAGAGGAACTCGTGGATCCGAAAAATGACAAGAGTGGAAGACAACATGATCAGAGTTAAATCCCTGAAATGGCAATGGGCTGGACATACTGCCAGAAGGACAGACAATCGATGGACAGCCGAAATTTTAGATTGGATTCCAAGGGACAGGAAAAGACCCAGAAGAAGACCACATGGGAGATGGGTGGATGAAATTCGAAAGTATGCGGGAGTGACATGGAGGAGACTGGCACAAGACAGACCGTTGTGGAGGAAACTTGGGGAGACCTTCGTCCAGCAGTGGATTGATAATGGTTGACAATGATGATGATAATGTCATCATCAGCCTTTGAATGTCTCTTTTAGCCAATGATGATGATGTCATCATCATCATTGTCAACCATTATCAATCCACTGCTGGACGAAGGTCTCCCCAAGTTTCCTCCACAACGGTCTGTCTTGTGCCAGTCTCCTCCATGTCACCCCTGCATACTTTCGAATTTCATCCACCCATCTTCCATGTGGTCTTCTGGGTCTTTTCCTGTCCCTTGGAATCCAATCTAAAATTTCGGCTGTTAATCGATGGTCTGTTCTTCTGGCAGTATGTCCAGCCCATTGCCATTTCAGGGATTTAACTCTGATCATGATGTCTTCCACTCTTGTCATTTTTCGGATCCACGAGTTCCTCTTCTTATCTCTCCTGGTTACACCAAGCATGCACCTCTCCATGCTACTTTGAGTTGTCTGCAGCCTTTGAATGTCTCTTTTAGCTAAGGTCCACGTCTCTGCACCATACGTAAGCACTGGAAGGATGCATTGATCAAACACTTTTCTTTTAAGACATAATGGCATATTGCTCTTGAAAATTATGCTGTTTCTTCCAAAAGCTCTCCAGGCAAGTTTTGTACGCCGATTAATTTTTTCACCAATGTGACCCTCACTTGATATCTGCTGTCCAAGATAAACGTACGTGTCTGTTATCTCCAGCTTTTCTCCATCAATCGATAAATCTTCATTTCTTGTAAAAGCATTGTACATCACTTTTGTCTTCTGAAAGTTCATTTTTAATCCCACTTCTTTACTCTTGTCAGCAAGTTCCTGGATCATACTCTGTAGCTCTGATGGGGTAGTTGCAAAAATGACTATGTCATCAGCAAAACGAAGGTGGGTTAGATAATCTCCATTAATCTTTATCTCTTTATTTTCCCAGTTCAGTGATTGAAAGACATTTTCCAATGTGGCATTAAAGAGCTTCGGAGATATGGTGTCACCTTGTCTCACTCCTTTTCCAATTTTTATGTGTGTTGTATTTTCAAACAGCCGAATCTTTGCACTTGCATTTTCATAGATGTTATTAATAATATTAATGTATGCATCTTCAATACCGCAGGATTTCAGAGCCATTGCAACTGCTGATGGTTTCACCGAATCAAAGGCTTTTTCATAATCGATAAAAGCCATGCACAATGGAAGCTCATATTCCCTCGCTCTTTCAATTAGTTCTCTCAGTACGTGGATATGATCTATTGTGCTGTAGCCACTCCTGAATCCAGCTTGTTCTCTCGGTTGAGCCATCTCCAGTGTCACTTTCAAGCGGTGTGAAAGAACTTTAGTGAAGATTTTATAAACCACTGATAGGAGGCTGATAGGTCTGTAGTTCCTGAGATCCTCAATGTCACCTTTTTTATGTAGCAAGATCATTGTAGCGTTGTTCCAATCCTCAGGAATTTTCCCTTCATTAAGGCATCGAGTGAAAATTTGGGCGAGTACTGTTTCGATTTCTCCACTTGCTTCTTGCATGATGTCTACAGTAATTCCATCTTCTCCTGGAGCTTTTCCTCGCTTTATGTTCTTGATTGCATGCGCAACTTCTGCTGGAAGGACTGGAAGAACTCTGGTACTGGTACCTTTCATGATGTCTGGAGTACATGTATCATCCCTTTCATATAATTTGGAGTAGAAATCTTTCACTCTTGTCAAAATTTCGCCTCTATTTCTTGTTACAGAACCATCTTCTTTTCTCAGTGCCATAATCTGTTTTCTTCCCTTACTGAGATGTCCCTTTGCTATCTTTCGGCTTTGGTTGTTTTCAATTGGTTTCCTTACTAGTTCACAGTTGAATTTCCTTACGTCTTCAGTGATACTTTTTCGTACTGTCTTGCATAGCTCTCTATATTCCACTTTGGAAGTCACATCTTCTTTAGTTGTCCTCATCACTCTTCTTTTTTGCATCAACATTTTGGTTTTTCCTGATAATTTGTTCACATGCAATTTGTTCTTAGACCCAGCTAATTTTGTTGCTGTTTCCATAAGAGCTTTGGTTACTTTTCTGTTAACTTCAGAAATATCCACTTCTTCCGATGTTAGGCCTTCTAAAGCAGAGAATCTGTTCTTCAGTTCCAATTTGAAGGTATTATGGTGTTTTTTAAGGTTGGTTATGTCAATACATTTTGTTTGTCTTATGAGCTTGCTACGTTCGAGTTTAGTGTTGAGGTGCATCTTACATCTCACCAATCTATGGTCACTGCCTGTGTTGAACTTGTTTAGCACACTGCAGTCTTCTATGACGAATTTTTTGTTACACATAATAAAATCAATTTCACTTGTCGTCCCATTTGGATGTCTCCATGTCCATTTCCTGTGTGGCTTTTTCTTGAAAAAGGAGTTCAAGATGAAAAACCTTTCTGCCTCTGCAAACTCTACAAGAGTATTTCCACGCTGGTTTCTGTTGCCATGACCGAATTTACCTACTGAAGTTTCATTCTGTTGCTGTGATGTTACGCATCACCTGACCTTACATCCCTATATATATCATCATCATCATCATTGTCAACCATTATCAATCCACTGCTGGACGAAGGTCTCCCCAAGTTTCCTCCACAACGGTCTGTCTTGTGCCAGTCTCCTCCATGTCACTCCCGCATACTTTCGAATTGCATCCACCCATCTTCCATGTGGTCTTCTTCTGGGTCTTTTCCTGTCCCTTGGAATCCAATCTAAAATTTCGGCTGTCCATCGATTGTCTGTTCTTCTGGCAGTATGTCCAGCCCATTGCCATTTCAGGGATTTAACTCTGATCACGATGTCTTCCACTCTCGTCATTTTTCGGATCCACGAGTTCCTCTTCTTATCTCTCCTGGTTATACCAAGCATGCACCTCTCCATGCTACTTTGGGTTGTCTGCAGCCTTTGAATGTCTCTTTTAGTTAAGGTCCACGTCTCTGCACCATACGTAAGCACTGGAAGGATGCATTGATCAAACACTTTTCTTTTAAGACATAATGGCATATTGCTCTTGAAAATTATGCTGTTTCTTCCAAAAGCTCTCCAGGCAAGTTTTGTGGAAAATCTCCTGGAAGAATCCCTGATTTTTCAGAGAACAGTTTTTGATGCCATTAAAAATGTGGGAGGAGTAGAACACATTGCCATCAATAGAAGGCTTCTTCTTTCTGTAAGAGCCTCCAGATAAAGATATCAGGATTATCTTGAGAAAAAAGGTGTTCTTCAAAACAAAGAAGAAAGAAAACTGAAGGGGAAAAAAAATTATCATGAAATAAAGGAATTGAAGGGGAAAAGACAAAGAGTACGGAAGGAACTAGAGTTGGAAGAAGCAGCATTGCAGGCGAAGATTTCAGATTGGGAAAAGAAAAGTGGTGTATAATATAAAAACAGTGACTGTGTTCCTACTGTAATATTTTTATAGTAACTGTTCTGAATATTGTGTATGGGTTTGTTTGAGTGTTTCTTCGATAAATGTAAAACCATGAAAAAAAGAGTAAACTTAAAATTAAAAAGGTGTGAGTTGGACGGCTATAGGGAAGGTGGAGGCCGATAAAAAAAAAAAAAAAAATTAAATAAATCAGTTATTTGGGAAACTTTATAGGTTAAACGGAAACACTTTTAAATAATATAAGTTTCTCAATTATATCCAATTCAATTTTATTTATTATCATGGCACACATATTGAAAAACTCAAATAAACCTATTTGTGTAAGGTCAGGAATTTCTTATATATTTGGTCAGGGAAATCAGGTTTGATAATTCTGTGGACACCCTGATTGTGTCATTACCAGTTTGATTGTATCCTGTCCTTTTACCCAATGAGAAGAGAGTGCTAAAGATAGCTGAGTCACCATGGCTACAGGTCACGAGAACAGAACTTTCCTGTGTGGTTAACGCTACAGACAGAATAAAAAAAAAAAAAAGTCTCTTTCAGATCTCTCCAGCTAATTACTGAAATATTCGCCAAAAATGAAGTACCGGAGCTGAGCTCTAGTAAGCTCCAGCGCAAATTAAGCACTGCTTCCATGTAAAACACATAGGATACAATGATGCTTGGTATATGCAGGCAACACAGGTAAGTCACAGTGGCATTCAGTATTTAATTCATGTTTGTATGCTGTAAATCTTACCAAACAATTTTTTTTTTTTTGAGTTGCTGTGATGCCAAGAAATAAAATCTAATTAGTTTTCTAATATGAAGTCCATGACAAAATATTCTTCATATTCTCTTTCAGGAGGAAACCACTTAAGAATTGATAATGAAGAAAGTGAAAAACGGATTTCATATATTATCCCAGACATGCCCTGGAACAAGGGAAGATCTTCAAGAGCATAAAATCTGCTTTCATAAGTTCACAAAAAAATCTAGATTTGCATGACATATGCAGTATGTAACTAAAAATTCCATCCAATGTGGTGAATGCTGCAGGAAATTCATGATGGAAGAAAAACTTCCAAGGTATATGCTCCTTGATACTGGTAAAACATGTCATACGCATAATGTATATTCCATGAAACTGATGTGGAAAAGTGCTGTTTCTAACCAATAACTCCTTCATACAGGTGAAAAACTTCATTAGTGTGATGTGTGTGTTCAAAGAAATTCATGCATGAACATTACTTTTCCAACCATACGCTTCTTCTTACAGCTTCAAAATCTCATAAGTGTGATGTGTGTTCAAAGCAATTCGTAAAGAAAGATTACCTTTCTAATTGTCAGTGTGCTGCATGTTCCAAGCAGTTTACCACGAGCAGGTACCTTTCCCAGCATATGCTTCTTCATACAGGTGGAAAACCTCATCAGTGTGATGTGTTCCAAGCAATTCACCCAGAAAGCTGACTTTCCCAAACATATGCTTCTGTATGCAGGTGAAAAACCTCATCAGTGTGAAGTATGTTCCAAACAATTCACCCATAGAAGTAGACTTTCTCGGCATATGCTTAGTCATACAGGTGAAAAACCTCATCAGTGTGATGTGTGTTCTAAGCAATTCAGACACAAAAGTGGCCTTTCTCAGCATTTGCTCCTTCATACAGGTGAAACACCTCATCAATGTGCTGTGTGTTCCAAGCAATTTACACAAAAAGGTGCACTTTTTCAGCATATGCTCCTTCATACAGGTGAAACACCTCATCAATGTACTGTGTGTTCCAAGCAATTTACACAGAAAGGTACACTTTCTCAGCATATGCTCCTTCATACAGGTGAAAAACCTCATCAGTGTGATGTTTGTTCTAAGCAATTCAGATATAAAGCTGACCTTTCCCACCATATGCTCCTTCATATTGGAGAAAAACCTCATCAATGTACTGTGTGTTCCAAGCAATTCACACAAAAAGGTGCACTTTCTCAGCATACGCTCCTTCATTCAGGTGAAAAACCTCATCAGTGTGCTGTTTGTTCTAAGCAATTCAGATATAAAGCTGACCTTTCCCACCATACGCTCCTTCATACAGGTGAAAAACCTCATCAGTGTGATGTATGTTCCCAGCAGTTTACCAGAAGAAGTCACCTTTCCCATCATATGCTTCTTCATACAGGTGAAAATCCTCATCAGTGTGGTATGTGTTCCCAACAGTTTACCAGAAGTAGTCAGCTTTCTCAGCATATGCTCCTTCATACAGGTGAAAAACCTCATCAGTGTGATGTTTGTTCTAAGCAATTCAGATATAAAGGTGACATTTCCCGGCATATGCTCCTTCATACAGGTGAAAAACCTTATCAGTGTGATGTGTGTGCCCAGCAGTTTACCAGAAAATGCCACCTTTCCCACCATATGCTTCTTCATACAGGTGAAAAACCTCATCAGTGTGCTGTGTGTTCCCAGCAGTTTACCACAAGAAGTCAGCTTTCCCAGCATATGGTTCTTCATACAGGTGAAAAACCTCATCAGTGTAATGTGTGTTCCAAGCAGTTCACAAGAAAAAGTCACCTTTCCCGGCATATGCATGTTCATACAGATAAAAAACCTCATCAGTGTGGTGTGTGTTCCCAGCAGTTTACCACAAGAAGTCAGCTTTCCCAGCATATGCTTCTACATACAGGTGAAAAACCTCATCAGTGTGATGTGTGTTCCAAGCAGTTCACAAGAAAAAGTCACCTTTTGAGGCATATGGTCCTTCATGCGGGTGAAACACCTTAGTATGGTGAGCAATTCACATTTAAAGCTACATTTTCCAGGCATATTCTCTTTCGGGTAATTGAAAAACCTCATCAGTGTTTTGTGGTCTAAGTATATCACAGAGAAAAGTTTATTTTCAGACCACATGCTGCTTCACACAAGCAAACCTCATTAATGAGGTATATCATCCTAGCAATTCCCACGGAAAGGTATCCTTTCGAAGCACATGCTCCATCAAATTTGATAATTCTCACCAATGTGGGTATACTGCAGGAAATCCACAAAGTCAAGTTTTTAAGGCAGATGCTCCTTTACTCTGGTGAAAAACCTCTTCAATGTGATGTATGCTTCAAGGCATTTACACTTATAGAACACCTGTCGAAGCATTCACTCCATCATAGAAGTGAATAACAACTGGATAACCCATGTTTCTTGATTTTTTTGGAAATTTTCTTTCGTCATATGCATTAGTAAATTTATCAAGAATTGAGGGATATGAAATATATGACCTTCATACACCCACATTTTATTTTACCAATTGAAGTCTAGCTTTTGAACCTGTGAAATATCTTAATTAGTATGAGTTAATATGTGGATGAAGCTGTAGTTTAGTGTACTAAATTATTGAGCTAAAAATTCAAGGGAAAATTATGTGTATAATTCTATGTGAAAGTATATAATTTGACAGAAAATATGATGAAAAGGTTTCAGTTTCAAGGTGCATTTTAAAGACTTTTGCAATGAAACGTAGCTGTAGTCACTGGGGATGAGAAGGAATGCATTGGCAAGCCTGCTCACTCACTGCTTCAACGACATCCAATGCGTAGCGAGTGATTTGCTGCAGCGGCCATTTAATGGGTCCCCCAAGTCAGTGGTCACTGTTTTGATTTTTTAACTTTTTTTTTGCTATTACAATCTACTTAGAGACTGTGTTTTAATGTCCTTTCTAAAGATTATAATGGGAAATTTAGAATCCTTTTCTAGAGTAAATCATATTATTACAAGGTGAAAATGTTCACTCTGTCTCATAATTTTCGCCCATAAAATGGTGATCACATTAGGACCCAAAGACCATTGTCTGCGCAGAAGTCTTGGATGAAATCACAGCAGTGCTAGGTCAGGCTTTCTGCTGCATTCATTCACATCCCCAGCTTGCAGGTAAATTTTACAGCAAAATGTTTAAGATGTGTTGCAAAGCTATAATTGTTATCCCATTTTCTATCACACTAAATACATGAAAATATATATCAACAATTTTTTCTCAAAATTTTTAGCCAAATAATTTAGGACAATAAACTAGATCTTTACCAATATGTGGATTGAAAAACAAATTTTTTTTCATCTTTTAGAAGATGGATAGTTTCTTTTTATAAATTCTGAGTAATTCAGTGCATTCAGTTATTTATTCTACTTTGTTTTGCTACTCAACATAACTGCCAGTGGTAGTAATATTTTGCATATTGTTGTATGCGTATAATTTCATCAAAGCCATAGTAAGTATGCTGTGCAGGCAAGCCAAAATCAAGTTTGTCTATATCTGAGGATTGTATGCAGCAGGTATAATGCATAGCTGTGCCCACTCATATGGAGAAGAGGAAGAACAGCTGCCATATAAGTGGGAGCAGTCGGAAAATTGGCACACAGCATTTGTGGATCAAAACCGGAGAACTGCTCATTTCCTGAAAAATGTGTCATTGTGACTTTCTGGGCATAAGATAGAGACTCGTACTGTAAATAAGGTAATGAATCAGAAAAGGTAAAACATCAGATATTTTCCACACTTTTTGGCAGTAGTATTACACCTTCCATCATTTTGAATAAGTGATGACTATCATACTTAGATGTAAAGAGACTGGCTACTTAATGTGGAAGAAGTGTTGTCATAATACATGGAAAATATGTCATGATAATTAACACAGCAATCGGAGCTCTCTGAATTGACTGTAATTTTACTGTTCTCACATAACATCAATCACTCAGAAAACTTGAATTCAGATATGTCTGGTTGCTGCATTACTTATCATGATGTATTTTCCACGCAGAGTTCACCGAAAAAATAATTTGAAGGAGTATTTTTACTCTTTTGGAAAAATTTAGGAAGTAATTTTTAAAAGTGAGGAGTGTTTTAGAAAAATTAATGACTGAAATAAAAAAAAAAAGTTGCGAAAACACCGGGAAATTATAAAAAAAACACTTTTTTTTTTTTCATGTTAAAAAATATTTCACTACTACTGAACGCATTTGGATGTTTTGCTTCTTTTTTAAGTTAAAAAAAATATATATATAATATATAAACAACATAAACACTACAAGCACATGGAAAGTAATCCCTGGAAATTCTTTGTACCATTTTGGTAAAGAACAAGAATGAATTTCCAACTTTGACGTCGATGTAACACAATGCATTCTTCATTTTCTAATGAAGTGTCCATGTTTGTTGGCTGCTTTCGTATTTCCACCGCTAGTTTTTTGCAGATTTCATTGTTTCCTTCCTCTGTGTTTTGTTTCTTTTCTACACCATTGAACTGAGTCTAGCTGAAAAAAAAAGACGTTAAAGTACGCTGTTTTGACACATCATTCGATACTACAGTGTCTGATAAAGCTGTTTCAATCTCTACAAATCACGACCACATACCACCGTCGTGACGAAGTACAAATCACGACCACAAGGCGCTCCGGAATTGCGATTACGAAAGCGTACTTCACTCATCTGATCGAGCACGAGCTGTAGCAGCAGTGACAGGAATTTTGCGATGCGATTGCGCTCTCGATGAGCTGATGACGTCAAGGTAAGAAACAATGTCTCCCTGACATCACGCCCTGACTGGCTGGCGGATCACGTCGCCATAGCTCCGGTCGTGCCGAGCAAACCACGGCCAGGTATGGATCACCTATAACGTGAGATCTGACCCGAGGTAACAAAGGATATCGCTGATCACATGTTTGAAATACAAAATTCGAATAAAAAGTTGAAGATAAAAAGATTTCAGCTTAAAATTCTCGATTCGTATTTTTACGCGTTGGCAAAATTTCAATGCGTAAACACACTTTTCGATGTGTCCTAGACGCGTAATTACGCGTTTTGGCGAACTGTGTTTCCACGTATTATGAGAATATCTCTTCCACACTATATACCTGAATGACTAATGATATGCTTAACAATGCTAGATGGCAGCACAGTTTACTTTGATTAAGGATGTGGTTGGAGAATAATCCGATGCTCTCAACACTCAGATACTTGGGACTTCTTCCTCCTGGGTGGTGTAGCGGTTAGCATGCTCAAAGGGTAATGGGGAGTTGCGGGTTCGATTCCCGCTCAAGGGCGATGAAATTTTCAAGTTTTCTGCATTGATATTACACGAGAACAGTAAAAATACAGTCAATTCAAAGATGTCTGATTGCTGTGTTAATTATCTAGAAACTGGCTGTTTGCATTCATGTAGAGTATGCTCAACATATTTTTAATGAAGTTATATGAATGTAGAAACATGTGACATGTTATTTCAGCTCTCAAGAATGTTTAAGTACCAAAATAAATGTAGGAGGTTATATAGAATTCATAAAAGCGGCTGCGTGTGTTTCTTCTAAATGATTACCCAAAGTCTTCAAGTATTATTTTTAATTGAATTTCAAAAAAACTGGTCTATAACAAGTTCGTAATTAGAGAGATCCAGAATTTGAGCAAAAGAGGAACTTTTGTTTGATGTAATATTAATTCAAAGCTAATTTGATCATTTTTAATGAACAAAATCGAATGAAATCCCCATATTTAACAATTAAGGTAAGAGCTAAGATAACCAATCTTAACAAGTAAATTTTTTTTTAAAGAAATCCCATATTTAATGAGGCAGGAAAATCTGCTGCACACTGTCTTGGAATGGAGGTAAAGGTATGATGGTATACAGGACAAAATTGCAACAGCACAGTGGAATCTCTGTTTTAATGGGAAAATGTTGATAGAAAAGCAATGGGAATGTGTTCATCAAATGCTCAACCAAATAGCTTTGCAAGAGAACTACCAACACAACTTCAAGGGGCTATGCCTTGGGAGTAGTGTGTCAACAGAATCAAAAACATGCTCTCTACTCGAAGGCAAAAAGAGGATGAATGGGATTCATGTACATGGCTTAAATCGATTTCTGGGCGATGATTGCAGAGAGGGATAGAGGAGCAATAGCATGGAGATGTGTTCTAAGGAGAAACATGACAAGCAATTTCTGGAATTGCATCTATTGCCCCTTTCAAACTCCTAGTGAGCATTGCATTGGAATGATCGATGCTCCTTTTACATGATGTGTGTATTACATGTAGCAGCCAATTTCATGTTGCATCAAACAGGAAATCCTAAAAAAAATTTAAGAGACAAAATGCTTAAAAGAAAAATGTTCTTTAAAGGACAAAGTAGCCATCATTAGAGAGCTACCAAAGGTAGAAAAAGTTTTGCTAAATGTTATGATATACTGCTACATTCAAAAAGTTCCGGAACTTTTTGAATATTTGCCAAATGTCAGTGAATTACGTCATTCCCCACTGAGCAAGCAAAGAGCATCACGTGACCGACCAGCCAGAACCGGTTTGATCCAGATCCAACAGGTACAGCATATGTGTGTAGTTCGTGATATTGGGTGGTCGGAGTGCTGTATAACCTGCCACATGGATCGGTCTGTATGGATCATTCTGACCATACCGACCGACTGTATTGGGAGCAGTGGACACGTGACAGCACTGACACATAGCAGAGCGGCTCCAGACAGACCAGGAGGACCACTGGTAAAGAGGATCGATGAATCATGTACCAGGCATGACCAGATCCCACGCACGGGGACCCAGTCCACTATGCAGGCAGATGTAGCTGCTCCTGTGTGCCCAAGAACCATTTCCTGACAACTCGTGGAAATGAACCTGCGATCCCAGTACCCCTTATATGTGCTGTCGTTAAAACTGGAACATCGCCGGCTCCATTTGCAGTGGTGCCAGGCCAAAGTGACGTGGAACACCACAGACTGGTGACATGTGGTCTTTAGCGATGAATGCTGCTTCATTTTGGGAACAGATGATCATCGTGTCAGGGTGTGGAGGTCCCTGGGTCAACGGCACAACCCCAACCTTGCTATTCAGCGCCACACCTCCTGCACTGCAAGCATTATGGTCTGGGGAGCCATTGCCTGTGACAGCCTTTCAGCTCTAGTAGTGGTACATAGATCATTGATGGCCAGCAGAATGTGGATGAGATCCTATAGCCCCATGTGCTCCCACTCCTGGCCGGGACTCCAGGTGTGCTATATCAGCAGGATAATGCATGCCCTCACATGGTTTGGGTTGCCCAGGACTGCCTACGTCATGTCAAGACACTTTCATGGCCTGCCCGCTCCTCAGACATGTCTCCTATCCAGCCTGTGTGGGATCAGTTGAATCACCAGCTGCTGCCATGCCACACTATCCGTGATTTGGAGTACATGTGCAACACGTGTGGGACAGTCTGCCACAGGACAACATCAGGCATCTGTTCGCCTCCATGCCGAATCGTATTGCAGCATGTTTCGCTGCACGAGGCTGTGCGACGTGTTGTTGAAGATGACCAGACTGCATGCCACAGATCCCTCTCTAATTGTACTGCAGCTCTGTTTTCTCCATCATGTCCATAAAATTTCAGTTCAATCCGATGCTTCCTTCTTGGTGCGTAAATTCCATTGTTCCCGAGTGTATATCAGAAATCATAGTATGCTACCAAACCAGTTAATAGTTTTATATACTGAGGATTGTCATTCTAAAGCAAAAACAGCACTCAGTCAAACAGTGACATTGATCAGAGAGGTCCAACTGACTTTCAATTGAAATATTTGTCATATATCAGAAATCATAGTATAATATCCTCTTGAGAATACAAACCCACTAATAGCTTCTTCAGTACCAGGCGTTTTTACAAAAAATAAAATGTCATCAAGAAGATTTGCCTATGAGATTTATAGTATCAGAATCAATTTTCGCTTTAATAAATTTAGAAAAAATATATATAATTTACCCTATATTCAAGAAGAATCAATATGCAATTGAAAATAGATTAACTGTTATTAAAAGAATATAAAACAAGATTTAATTCAGTTCCGTTTCGTAGTTTTGACATAATGCCCTTCCAACCTACCTTTAATAAATTTTATAATTCCAAAAATTAAAAGATTTGGTATAATTAAATATTAAACAAGTATATCAGAAGTTAACATGTAATAATTTTAAAAACAATCACTCAGCGAAGTAAAATTTTAGAGGCAAATAATTGCAGTACCCATGTTATCCGTATTGTTCACAGTTTTGTGGAAGTGATAATGAATCAAATTGAACAAAGTATAAATAAAAACTTGGCAAATAAATTTTTGGTTTGTTGTAGATGTGTCAATGATATCTTCATTTCAGCAGATTTTCAACCAAGTGCATTTGATGCTTTACAAGTTCTGATAAAGTATCGCCCACCTTAGGGGCAGAAAAAAAAAAAAAAGTGACTCGTTATGTTGCTGTCCATGTTCTCATCAGAGTAGGCACATTCTGACCTACACGCACTTGTTCCAATGGTCTTTCCATTGAACATAACATTTCTTATAAATAACGTTTAGGAACTTTCCAATAGGTACTGCATCACATTCTTTTTCTCCTCTGTGGCTTGAAATCTTCTTCCTCCTTCAATGACATTTTAAGTATAGCCAGAAGTTGCAAGGAGCCGTATCTGTCTAGTCTGTGGCTTGCCTAAGTTGTGGGAGCTGGTATTTGGTCAAAAAGGCTTGAATGTGGTGAGAGGAAGAGGCCAGGAACATGATCGTGGTGCAGCTGACACAGCACAGGTCTCTTTCACTACTGGAGAGAGTGGGGCTTGCCTGACTTGTGGGAGTCGGTATTTGGTCAAAAAGGCTTGAATGTGGTGAAACGAATAGGCCTGGATCATGATCATGGTGCAGCTGCCACAGCACAGGGATCTTTCACTACTGGAGAGAGTGGGGCTTGCCTGACTTGTGGGAGATGGTATTTGGTCAAAAAGGCCTGAATGTGTTCAGACAAATAGGCCTGGAACATGATCATGGTGCAGATGCCACAGCACAGGTCTCTTTCACTACTGGAGAGAGTGGGGCTTGCCTGACTTGTGGGAGCTGGTATTTGGTCAAAAAGGCCTGAATGTGTTCAGACGAATAGGCCAGGAACATGATCATGGTGCAGATGCCACAGCACAGGTCTCTTTCACTACTGGAGAGAGTGGGGCTTGCCTGACTTGTGGGAGCTGGTATTTGGTCAAAAAGGCCTGAATGTGTTCAGACGAATAGGCCAGGAACATGATCATGGTGCAGATGCCACAGCACAGGTCTCTTTCACTACTGGAGAGAGTGGGGCTTGCCTGACTTGTGGGAGCTGGTATTTGGTCAAAAAGGCTTGAATGTGGTGAGACGAATAGGCCTGGAACATGATCATGGTGTAGCTGCCACAGCACAGGTCTCTTTCACTACTGGAGAGAGTGGGGCTTGCCTGACTTGTGGGAGCTGGTATTTGGTCAAAAAGGCCTGAATGTGTTCAGACGAATAGGCCAGGAACATGATCATGGTGCAGATGCCACAGCACAGGTCTCTTTCACTACTGGAGAGAGTGGGGCTTGCCTGACTTGTGGGAGCTGGTATTTGGTCAAAAAGGCCTAAATGTGTTCAGACGAATAGGCCAGGAACATGATCATGGTACAGATGCCACAGCACAGGTCTCTTTCACTACTGGAGAGAGTGGGGCTTGCCTGACTTGTGGGAGCTGGTATTTGGTCAAAAAGGCCTGAATGTGTTCAGACGAATAGGCCAGGAACATGATCATGGTGTAGATGCCACAGCACAGGTCTCTTTCACTACTGGAGAGAGTGGGGCTTGCCTGACTTGTGGGAGCTGGTATTTGGTCAAAAAGGCTTGAATGTGGTGAGACGAATAGGCCTGGAACATGATCATGGTGTAGCTGCCACAGCACAGGTCTCTTTCACTACTGGAGAGAGTGGGGCTTGCCTGACTTGTGGGAGCTGGTATTTGGTCAAAAAGGCCTGAATGTGTTCAGACGAATAGGCCAGGAACATGATCATGGTGCAGATGCCACAGCACAGGTCTCTTTCACTACTGGAGAGAGTGGGGCTTGCCTGACTTGTGGGAGCTGGTATTTGGTCAAAAGGCCTAAATGTGTTCAGACGAATAGGCCAGGAACATGATCATGGTACAGATGCCACAGCACAGGGATCTTTCACTACTGGAGAGAGTGGGGCTTGCCTGACTTGTGGGAGATGGTATTTGGTCAAAAAGGCCTGAATGTGTTCAGACGAATAGGCCAGGAACATGATCATGGTGCAGATGCCACAGCACAGGTCTCTTTCACTACTGGAGAGAGTGGGGCTTGCCTGACTTGTGGGAGCTGGTATTTGGTCAAAAAGGCCTAAATGTGTTCAGACGAATAGGCCAGGAACATGATCATGGTACAGATGCCACAGCACAGGTCTCTTTCACTACTGGAGAGAGTGGGGCTTGCCTGACTTGTGGGAGCTGGTATTTGGTCAAAAAGGCCTGAATGTGTTCAGACGAATAGGCCAGGAACATGATCATGGTACAGATGCCACAGCACAGGTCTCTTTCACTACTGGAGAGAGTGGGGCTTGCCTGACTTGTGGGAGCTGGTATTTGGTCAAAAAGGCCTGAATGTGTTCAGACGAATAGGCCAGGAACATGATCATGGTGCAGATGCCACAGCACAGGTCTCTTTCACTACTGGAGAGAGTGGGGCTTGCCTGACTTGTGGGAGCTGGTATTTGGTCAAAAAGGCCTAAATGTGTTCAGACGAATAGGCCAGGAACATGATCATGGTACAGATGCCACAGCACAGGTCTCTTTCACTACTGGAGAGAGTGGGGCTTGCCTGACTTGTGGGAGCTGGTATTTGGTCAAAAAGGCCTGAATGTGTTCAGACGAATAGGCCAGGAACATGATCATGGTGCAGATGCCACAGCACAGGTCTCTTTCACTACTGGAGAGAGTGGGGCTTGCCTGACTTGTGGGAGCTGGTATTTGGTCAAAAAGGCTTGAATGTGGTGAGACGAATAGGCCTGGAACATGATCATGGTGTAGCTGCCACAGCACAGGTCTCTTTCACTACTGGAGAGAGTGGGGCTTGCCTGACTTGTGGGAGCTGGTATTTGGTCAAAAAGGCCTGAATGTGTTCAGACGAATAGGCCAGGAACATGATCATGGTGCAGATGCCACAGCACAGGTCTCTTTCACTACTGGAGAGAGTGGGGCTTGCCTGACTTGTGGGAGCTGGTATTTGGTCAAAAAGGCCTAAATGTGTTCAGACGAATAGGCCAGGAACATGATCATGGTACAGATGCCACAGCACAGGGATCTTTCACTACTGGAGAGAGTGGGGCTTGCCTGACTTGTGGGAGATGGTATTTGGTCAAAAAGGCCTGAATGTGTTCAGACGAATAGGCCAGGAACATGATCATGGTGCAGATGCCACAGCACAGGTCTCTTTCACTACTGGAGAGAGTGGGGCTTGCCTGACTTGTGGGAGCTGGTATTTGGTCAAAAAGGCCTAAATGTGTTCAGACGAATAGGCCAGGAACATGATCATGGTACAGATGCCACAGCACAGGTCTCTTTCACTACTGGAGAGAGTGGGGCTTGCCTGACTTGTGGGAGCTGGTATTTGGTCAAAAAGGCCTGAATGTGTTCAGACGAATAGGCCAGGAACATGATCATGGTGCAGATGCCACAGCACAGGTCTCTTTCACTACTGGAGAGAGTGGGGCTTGCCTGACTTGTGGGAGCTGGTATTTGGTCAAAAAGGCTTGAATGTGGTGAGACGAATAGGCCTGGAACATGATCATGGTGTAGCTGCCACAGCACAGGTCTCTTTCACTACTGGAGAGAGTGGGGCTTGCCTGACTTGTGGGAGCTGGTATTTGGTCAAAAAGGCCTGAATGTGTTCAGACGAATAGGCCAGGAACATGATCATGGTGCAGATGCCACAGCACAGGTCTCTTTCACTACTGGAGAGAGTGGGGCTTGCCTGACTTGTGGGAGCTGGTATTTGGTCAAAAAGGCCTAAATGTGTTCAGACGAATAGGCCAGGAACATGATCATGGTACAGATGCCACAGCACAGGTCTCTTTCACTACTGGAGAGAGTGGGGCTTGCCTGACTTGTGGGAGCTGGTATTTGGTCAAAAAGGCCTGAATGTGTTCAGACGAATAGGCCAGGAACATGATCATGGTGCAGATGCCACAGCACAGGTCTCTTTCACTACTGGAGAGAGTGGGGCTTGCCTGACTTGTGGGAGCTGGTATTTGGTCAAAAGGCTTGAATGTGGTGAGACGAATAGGCCTGGAACATGATCATGGTGTAGCTGCCACAGCACAGGTCTCTTTCACTACTGGAGAGAGTGGGGCTTGCCTGACTTGTGGGAGCTGGTATTTGGTCAAAAAGGCCTGAATGTGTTCAGACGAATAGGCCAGGAACATGATCATGGTGCAGATGCCACAGCACAGGTCTCTTTCACTACTGGAGAGAGTGGGGCTTGCCTGACTTGTGGGAGCTGGTATTTGGTCAAAAAGGCCTAAATGTGTTCAGACGAATAGGCCAGGAACATGATCATGGTACAGATGCCACAGCACAGGTCTCTTTCACTACTGGAGAGAGTGGGGCTTGCCTGACTTGTGGGAGCTGGTATTTGGTCAAAAAGGCTTGAATGTGGTGAGACGAATAGGCCTGGAACATGATCATGGTGTAGCTGCCACAGCACAGGTCTCTTTCACTACTGGAGAGAGTGGGGCTTGCCTGACTTGTGGGAGCTGGTATTTGGTCAAAAAGGCCTGAATGTGTTCAGACGAATAGGCCAGGAACATGATCATGGTGCAGATGCCACAGCACAGGTCTCTTTCACTACTGGAGAGAGTGGGGCTTGCCTGACTTGTGGGAGCTGGTATTTGGTCAAAAGGCCTAAATGTGTTCAGACGAATAGGCCAGGAACATGATCATGGTACAGATGCCACAGCACAGGTCTCTTTCACTACTGGAGAGAGTGGGGCTTGCCTGACTTGTGGGAGCTGGTATTTGGTCAAAAAGGCTTGAATGTGGTGAGACGAATAGGCCTGGAACATGATCATGGTGTAGCTGCCACAGCACAGGTCTCTTTCACTACTGGAGAGAGTGGGGCTTGCCTGACTTGTGGGAGCTGGTATTTGGTCAAAAAGGCCTGAATGTGTTCAGACGAATAGGCCAGGAACATGATCATGGTGCAGATGCCACAGCACAGGTCTCTTTCACTACTGGAGAGAGTGGGGCTTGCCTGACTTGTGGGAGCTGGTATTTGGTCAAAAAGGCCTAAATGTGTTCAGACGAATAGGCCAGGAACATGATCATGGTACAGATGCCACAGCACAGGTCTCTTTCACTACTGGAGAGAGTGGGGCTTGCCTGACTTGTGGGAGCTGGTATTTGGTCAAAAAGGCCTGAATGTGTTCAGACGAATAGGCCAGGAACATGATCATGGTGCAGATGCCACAGCACAGGTCTCTTTCACTACTGGAGAGAGTGGGGCTTGCCTGACTTGTGGGAGCTGGTATTTGGTCAAAAAGGCTTGAATGTGGTGAGACGAATAGGCCTGGAACATGATCATGGTGTAGCTGCCACAGCACAGGTCTCTTTCACTACTGGAGAGAGTGGGGCTTGCCTGACTTGTGGGAGCTGGTATTTGGTCAAAAAGGCCTGAATGTGTTCAGACGAATAGGCCAGGAACATGATCATGGTGCAGATGCCACAGCACAGGTCTCTTTCACTACTGGAGAGAGTGGGGCTTGCCTGACTTGTGGGAGCTGGTATTTGGTCAAAAAGGCCTAAATGTGTTCAGACGAATAGGCCAGGAACATGATCATGGTACAGATGCCACAGCACAGGTCTCTTTCACTACTGGAGAGAGTGGGGCTTGCCTGACTTGTGGGAGCTGGTATTTGGTCAAAAAGGCTTGAATGTGGTGAGACGAATAGGCCTGGAACATGATCATGGTGTAGCTGCCACAGCACAGGTCTCTTTCACTACTGGAGAGAGTGGGGCTTGCCTGACTTGTGGGAGCTGGTATTTGGTCAAAAAGGCCTGAATGTGTTCAGACGAATAGGCCAGGAACATGATCATGGTGCAGATGCCACAGCACAGGTCTCTTTCACTACTGGAGAGAGTGGGGCTTGCCTGACTTGTGGGAGCTGGTATTTGGTCAAAAAGGCCTGAATGTGTTCAGACGAATAGGCCTGGAACATGATCATGGTGCAGATGCCACAGCACAGGTCTCTTGCACTACTGGAGAGAGTGGGGCTTGCCTGACTTGTGGGAGCTGGTATTTGGTCAAAAAGGCCTGAATGTGTTCAGACGAATAGGCCAGGAACATGATCATGGTGCAGATGCCACAGCACAGGTCTCTTTCACTGCTCTGCATCTCATAGGAGATGGTGATCGATTTTAATCTCTCTAATCAGGATTGTGCAGTTTTCCATAACTGCATCATGCATTTTCTTGTTCATTTCAGGGTTCTTACCCTCTTCTATCGACAGACATTCAATCCAGTGTTTGGCCAGAAATGTCCTAAATGAGGAGAGACAAGTGCACAGGGGCATGATCATCATGTAGCTGCAGGCCACCTTGCTTCCACAGCACATTTTTTCCACCAAACTGCATCTCGTAGGTGATAGAGAACTGCCTTGTAGTAGTCTTTGTTTACAGTTTGTTGTAAGTGAAGGAGAATTGTGTGATAGTACTCCTTGTTTACAGTTTGTTGCAAATGATAGAGAATTATGTGGTAGTACTTCTGGTTTGTTTTCAGCACATACTTTCTCAAATTTATTTTGGGGCTTCTGCTCATGGAAACCCTCCTTAAACATTCATCACCCTCAACAGACATTTGTCCATCTTTGATTGAAGCATTGATACTGCACCTCAATTTGTGTTGAATCCTCTTTAATTGTTTCAGCTGATATGTGGTCCCATTTTTGTAAAATGTGATGCATGTTCTCTGCTCATCTTGCTCAGTCATTGCAGCACAAGTCAAGAATTCGAGAGAAAGAGTTCATAATGCTAAACCTTCGTTGCCTGCTGACAGCATGCTTGGCTTGAGCCACTGAATCTCGGTGTTTACTTGTTGATCAAACCTTATAATTCAAATCTCAGAACAGTGTAAATAAATAGGCTTTACAATTGAAAACGAAAAAAAAAATTATCCTTTCTTGATGTGCTAGTAATTTAAAAAGATGTTTCCGTAGATTATAAAGTTTTTCGAAGAACGTCGTATGTACTTGTATTGATTCCTTCTGAATCAATACATCGCCTGTGTCATAAAATTGGTAGATAACGAACTTGGGTAAAATACGCATTTACACATTCATCCCAAAAATATGCAGCAGAACCAGCTTGTAAAGAGGAGCTTGAGACTGGGGAAAACCCTTGCAAAATCTGTTTTTCGGGTGAAAATTCCCACCGTGTAAAAATATGCAGATATGTTTACATTGTACAGCTATAACAATACAATTTCCTTGAAAATTGTTATTAATTAGCACTATAATTAATTAAATTGTTGAAATATGTTCAAATTGGTGGCCATCTAGACTACTGTTTAACTACACAGCACACACAAAGCAAAAGCAGCACTAATGCAACACTCACTTGGAGGGTGAAAGGCGCAATAGACACAATTCCATGAATTACTTTATTTTTCCTCTCTGGAGAAATATCCATATAATTTCTTCCCTATTCATCTCAGCAATCATTCTCCGAAAATCTGCTGACGTGCACCTGAGGTCCATCCATCATTTCTTTGCCTAAGAGTAGGTGTCCCTTTTTTTAAAACTGTTGATGTGATACTCCCAACACCTAGTCACCTGAAGTAGGTGATGCGGAGAGTCTATTGCACAAATAGCTTGTTGAACACTAGATGTACTTCATCACCATTATTTTTGTATCAACATTCTTTCACTAGCACAGAAGGATTCCGCTGTCATGCAATTTTGCCCCGTATCCCACAATTTCTATTGTTCCATTACAGGACAGTACATGGAAATTTCCTCTGCCTCGTTAATTGTGAAATTCCATTAAACATTGTTACATTGCTCTGTTAAAAGTGATCATTTTAATTTTTCTCTCTCATTAATTCCATGGACTGTGTTAAATTTCATTCTTTAGAAGCAATCGAATTAGCTTTGAATTAATATTATACTGAACGAAAGTTCCAGTTTTTTTTTTATTAAATCTGAGATCTCCCTAAAGGCAGGCTTGTTATAAGCGTGTTCTATTGTATGCAGTGCTGTAGCCAGAAATTTCTTAACTGGGGTCCATGGATTTGGTTTATTGGTGAAAGCCTTGCATATATACATATCATCCTCATTGTCAACATCAGCCATTATCAATCCACTGCTGGATGAAGATCCCTTAAGTTTCTTCCACAACTGTCTGTCTTGATCATGTCTCCTCCATGTTACCCCTGCATACTTTTGAATTTCATCCTTCCATTTCCCATGTGGTCATTTTCTGGGTCTTCTTCTGTCCCTTGGAATCCAGTTCAAAATATTGGTTGTCCACTGGTGGTCCCTTCTTCTGGCAACAGTGTACATATATATTGCTTTAAATTCATGCCCAATCCCCATCAGGGACGTCACTAGACTTCGAAAGCAGGGTGGGCGACGGGTGGGCAAGCATTATTTTTGGTGGGGCAAATTTGATAGCAACTTTTTTTTTTTAACGAAACACTGAAAGAATGAATTTAAAATCCTTTTTTTTTTTTTATTTAAGGTTTAACAACCACTAATGAGCAACTCAGTGGCCTATAGCAGTCACCCTTCCCTAATTTAGGGTCACTGGTTCCAGGAAAGGGAGTGAGCCTGTGCTATAAGATAAACACAACACCCGTGCCTCACCGATTGGAACTTGGACCCTTCTTGGCCGAATAATCATAAGCCAGCGCTTTGACCACTGCGCCTGTGGCGGACCCAGGAATTGGACCCTTCTTGGCCGAATAATCATAAGCCAGTGCTTAGACCACTGCACCAGTGGCAGACCCAGGAATTGGACCCTTCTTGGCCGAATAATCATAAGCCAGCGCTTAGACCAAGTGCTGCACCAGTGGCGGACCCAAGAATTGGACCCTTCTTGGCCGAATAATCATAAGCCAGCGCTAAGACCACTGCACCAGTGACAGACCCAGAAATTGGACCCTTCTTAACCGAATAATCATAATCCAGCGCTAAGACCACTGCACCAGTGGCAGACCCAGAAATTGGACCCTTCTTGGCCGAATAATCATAAGCCAGCGCTTAGACCAAGTGCTGCACCAGTGGCGGAATCAGGAATTGGACCCTTCTTGGCCGAATAATCATAAGCCAGCGCTAAGACCACTGCACCAGTGGCAGACCCAGAAATTGGACCCTTCTTGGCCGAATAATCATAAGCCAGCGCTTAGACCAAGTGCTGCACCAGTGGCGGAATCAGGAATTGGACCCTTCTTGGCCGAATAATCATAAGTCAGTGCTTAGACCACTGCACCAGTGGCAGACCCAGGAATTGGACCCTTCTTGGCCGAATAATCATAAGCCAGCGCTTAGACCAAGTGCTGCACCAGTGGCGGACCCAAGAATTGGACCCTTCTTGGCCGAATAATCATAAGCCAGCGCTAAGACCACTGCACCAGTGGCAGACCCAGAAATTGGACCCTTCTTGGCCGAATAATCATAAGCCAGCGCTTAGACCAAGTGCTGCACCAGTGGCGGAATCAGGAATTGGACCCTTCTTGGCCGAATAATCATAAGCCAGTGCTTAGACCACTGCACCAGTGGCAGACCCAGGAATTGGACCCTTCTTGGCCGAATAATCATAAGCCAGCGCTAAGACCACTGCACCAGTGGCAGACCCAGAAATTGGACCCTTCTTGGCCGAATAATCATAAACCAGCACTTTGACCACTGCACCAGTGGCGGACCCAGGAATTCCTGTTGGGAGGAGGGGGGGGAAGCTGGATGTATGTGTGTATATGCACATAGTATGTATATGTATATATATACATATATATGTATGTATGCATATATATGTATATATCATCATCATCATCATCATTGTCAACCATTATCAATCCACTGCTGGACGAAGGTCTCCCCAAGTTTCCTCCACAACGGTCTGTCTTGTGCCAGTCTCCTCCATGTCACCCCTGCATACTTTCGAATTTCATCCACCCATCTCCCATGTGGTCTTCTTCTGGGTCTTTTCCTGTCCCTTGGAATCCAATCTAAAATTTCGGCTGTCCATCGATGATCTGTCCTTCTGGCAGTATGTCCAGCCCATTGCCATTTCAGGGATTTAACTCTGATCATGATGTCTTCCACTCTTGTCATTTTTCGGATCCACGAGTTCCTCTTCTTATCTCTCCTGGTTACACCAAGTATGCACCTCTCCATGCTGCTTTGAGTTGTCTGCAGCCTTTGTATGTCTCTTTTAGTTAAGGTCCACGTCTCTGCACCATACGTAAGCACTGGAAGGATGCATTGATCAAACACTTTTCTTTTAAGACATAATGGCATATTGCTCTTGAAAATTATGCTGTTTCTTCCAAAAGCTCTCCAGGCAAGTTTTGTACGCCGATTAATTTCTTCATCAATGTGACCCTCACTTGATATCTGCTGTCCAAGATAAACGTACGTGTCTGATATCTCCAGCTTTTCTCCATCAATCGATAAATCTTCATTTCGTGTAAAAGCATTGAACATCACTTTTGTCTTCTGAAAGTTCATTTTTAATCCCACTTCTTTACTCTTGTCAGCAAGTTCCTGTATCATACTCTGCAGCTCTGATGGGCTAGTTGCACAAATGACTACGTCATCAGCAAAACGAAGGTGGGTTAGTTAATCTCCATTAATCTTTCCCTTGTTTTCCCAGCTCAGTGACTGAAAAACACCCTCCAATATGGCATTAAAGAGCTTCGGAGATATGGTGTCACCTTGTCTCACTCCCTTTCCAATTTTTATGTGTGTTGTATTTTCAAACAGCCTAATCTTTGCACTTGCATTTTCATAGATGTTATTAATAGTATTAATGTATGCATCTTCAATACCGCAGGTTTTCAGAGCCATTGTAACTGCTGATGGTTTCACCGAATCAAAGGCTTTTTCATAATCGATAAAAGCCATGCACAATGGAAGTTCATATTCCCTCGCTCTTTCAATTAGTTCTCTCAGCACATGGATATGATCTATTGTGCTGTAGCCACTCCTGAATCCAGCTTGTTCTCTCGGTTGAGCCATGTCCAGTGTTACCTTCAAGCGGTGTGAAAGAACTTTAGTGAAGATTTTATAAACTACTGATAGGAGGCTGATAGGTCTGTAGTTTCCGAGATCCTCAATGTCACCTTTCTTATGTAGTAGGATCATTGTAGCGGTGTTCCAATCCTCAGGAATCTTTCCTTCATTAAGGCATCGAGTGAAAATTTGGGCGAGTACTGTTTCGATTTCTCCACTTGCTTCTTGTATGATGTCTACAGTAATTCCATCTTCTCCTGGAGCTTTTTCCCGCTTCATGTTCTTGATTGCATGTGCAAATTCTGCTGGAAGGACTGGAGGAACTCTGGTACTGGTATCTTTCATGATGTCTGGAGTGCATGTATCATCCCTTTCATATAATTTGGAGTAGAAATCTTTCACTCTTGTCAAAATTTCGCCTCTATTTCTTGTTACAGAACCATCTTCTTTTCTCAGTGCCATAATCTGTTTTCTTCCCTTACTGAGATGTCCCTTTGCTATCTTTAGGCTTTGGTTGTTTTCAATTGCTTTCCTCACTAGTTCACAGTTGAATTTTCTTACGTCTTCAGTGATACTTTTTCGTACTGTCTTGCATAGCTCTATATATTCCACTTTGGAAGTCACATCTTCTTTAGTTGTCCTCATCTCTCTTCTTTTTTGCATCAACATTTTCGTTTTTCCTGATAATTTATTTACATGCAACTTGTTCTTAGACCCAGCTAATTTTGTTGCTGTTTCCATAAGAGCTTTGGTTACTTTTCTGTTAACTTCAGAGATGTCCACTTCTTCCGATGTTAGGCCTTCTAAAGCAGAGAACCTGTTCTTCAGTTCCAACTTGAAGGTATTATGGTGTTTTTTAAGGTTGGTTATGTCAGTAGATTTTGTTTGTCTTATGAGCTTGCCACGTTCAAGTTTAGTGTTGAGGTGCATCTTACATCTCACCAATCTATGGTCACTACCTGTGTTGAACTTGTTTAGCACACTGCAGTCTTCTATGACGAATTTTTTGTTACACATAATAAAATCAATTTCACTTGTCGTCCCATTTGGATGTCTCCATGTCCATTTCCTGTGTGGCTTTTTCTTGAAGAAGGAGTTCAAGATGAAAAACCCTTCTGCCTCTGCAAACTCTACGAGAGTATTTCCACGCTGGTTTCTGTTGCTGTGACCGAATTTACCTACTGAAGTTTCATTCTGTTGCCGTTTCCCTATTTTTGCATTGAAATCTCCCATAATTATTTTCAAGTGCTGCTTACCTTTATTATTTAGATGACAAATTTTCTCATAAAATTCTTCAATTTCTTTTTCAGGATGACTTGTGGTGGGTGCATAAGTTTGAATAATCTGAGCCTGGTATCTTCTCGATAGTTGGATAACGAGTCGTGCAGCTCTGTCAGAGGAACTTTCAACTTCTACCACTTTATCCTTCAGTTTCTTGTTTATTATAAATCCAACACCACTAGTTCTGCCAGTATCTGTCCCACGATAGTAGAAGAGATGTCCACTTTTCAGTTCGATGAGATCTTCTCCTTTTCTCCTTACCTCACTTAGCCCCACGATGTCCCACTTGATCCTTTGTAGTTCCTCTTCCAATTCAAGAAGCCTTGAATCAGAAGATAGGGAGCGTCCGTTGTACGTTGCCAAGGTCAGCATCAGATGGCAGCCTAGTCCGGTCCTCCGGGGATTCTTAGCACCCTCTGCCTTCATGTCGCACTGGCCGCTGCCTTGGCCAGGTACATTCCAGCTGCCGGAGACTGAGGGCCAAGATTTAAGTTGTGGAGTCATTTTGGAGGGGTTTGGCCATAACTCACCACGCTGGCCAAGCGGGTTGGTGAGTGTGTGATAGAATTTCCTCTAATCCCGATGGTATAGTTATACCGCTATTGGCGGTCGTCAGAGCCCCTTTAGTGGGAACAGGATGCACCACGAGGAGGCGGGGTTGACATTTGTCAAGGAGAGGCTGTGATGTTACGCATCACCTGACCTTACATCCCATATGTATATATATGCATATATATATATGTATATATATATGCATATACACTGCCGGACAATTGCTAAGGACGGATGACAATAGCAACGATAGCAACCATAAAATGGAAGGCAGGAAAATGTGGAAATTAGCATAAGTGCGGGATACAGTAATACGTGTTGTGCGTATGCAAATTTTGGATTGCCGAACTTTTTCGTGACGTCATAGCGCTGATAAGAGATATAAAGGATTTGACGCGTACTGACCGTTGTTGTTCAAACGCAAAGTTGAAAGGGAAAGAATCAGTTGACGAACTTGCAATTTTCAGTATGTCTTCCCGACATCACCTAGATGATTTTACGCGTGGCCGTATTATTGGCAAGATTGAAGAAGGGCGAAAAATAACAGATATTGCCAGGGAGTTCGACGTCAGCCACAGTGTTGTTTCAAGGCTTTGGAAACCATTTCAAACAAATGGAGAGTGTAGCAAACGTCACGGGGGAGGTCGTGTTCACAGTATGACACCAGCAGAAGATCGGTACATAGCGCTATCAACAAATAGACACCGGCGCAGCACAGCTAGTGAGGTAGCAAATCAGTTTATGGCTACTACTGGCAAGCGGATCTCCCGAAAAACTGTCGCCAGACGTTTGCATGAAGGAGGACTATACGCCCGCCGTCCTGTTGTGTGCATCCCATTGTCCAGACGTCACCGTACCGCCCGTTTGCAATGGTGCCATCAACATCCTAATTGGACTGATAACGACTGGTTTGCTGTCCTCTTCTCATATGAGAGTAGATACAGTCTATCGTCTGATTGTCGACGACAACTGATCTGGCGTGATAGTGGTACTGCATATTGTCCAGCAAACATACAGGAAAGGGACCGATATCCGACATGTAGTGTCATGGTATGGGCTGGCATCATGATCAATGGCCGTACGTCCCTCTATGTGCTTCCAACTGGGACTATGACTGGCCAACGATACATTAATGATGTTCTGCTACCTCATGTTCGCATGTTCCGTGGTGCTGTCGGTGATAGATTCATTTTCATGGACGACAACGCAACATGTCATCGGACAGTCGCTGTCCAGGAGTGTCTTGAGAGCGAGGATATTCAACGCCTCGTATGGCCAGCACGTTCTCCAGATCTGAATCCCTTTGAAAATGTGTGGGATGCTTTGGGGAGGAGTCTTGCTGGTCGCCAATGCCCTGCAATAAACAAGGACACCCTCATCCGTGCACTGACAGAGGAATGGGATAAATTACCCCAACAGCTGCTTGATAATGTTGTGCAAAGCATGACACGACGTGTGGAATTTTGCATCGCCCTCTATGGTGGCATATCCCGTATTGAGAACTTACGCCGGAACGCCTGTGGACGGTAATTGCATTTTTTTCACATTTACGTATTCTGCACAAAATGGCCTGTTTGTCCCTTGAACACGTTCCAAAGCCTTCTGGATTTCAGAGCACAATAAGTTGTCTTTCTTGTAATGTCCTGGCATTCTGACATTATTTTATTTCACTTGGCATCCAACGACACTTACTTTTTTATGCGCTATATAGCCGTTTATGATCCGTCCTTAGCAATTGTCCAGCAGTGTATATACATATGGATTCAGGAGTGGCTACAGCACAATAGATCATATCCATGTGCTGAGAGAACTAATTGAAAGAGCGAGGGAATATGAACTTCCATTGTGCATGGCTTTTATCGATTATGAAAAAGCCTTTGATTCGGTGAAACCATCAGCAGTTACAATGGCTCTGAAAACCTGCGGTATTGAAGATGCATACATTAATATTATTAATAACATATATGAAAATGCAAGTGCAAAGATTAGGCTGTTTGAAAATACAACACACATAAAAATGGGAAAGGGAGTGAGACAAGGAGACACCATATCTCCGAAGCTCTTTAATGCCACATTGGAGGGTGTTTTTCAGTCACTGAACTGGGAAAACAAGGGGATAAAGATTAATGGAGATTATCTAACCCACCTTCGTTTTGCTGATGACGTAGTCATTTTTGCAACTAGCCCATCAGAGCTGCAGAGTATGATCCAGGAACTTGCTGACAAGAGTAAAGAAGTGGGATTAAAAATGAACTTTCAGAAGACAAAAGTGATGTTCAATGCTTTTACAAGAAATGAAGATTTATCGATTGATGGAGAAAAGCTGGAGATAACAGACACGTACGTTTATCTTGGACAGCAGATATCAAGTGAGGGTCACATTGATGAAGAAATTAATCGGCGTACAAAACTTGCCTGGAGAGCTTTTGGAAGAAACAGCATAATTTTCAAGATCAATATGCCATTATGTCTTAAAAGAAAAGTGTTTGATCAATGCATCCTTCCAGTGCTTATGTATGGTGCAGAGACGTGGACCTTAACTAAAAGAGACATACAAAGGCTGCAGACAACTCAAAGAAGCATGGAGAGGTGCATACTTGGTGTAACCAGGAGAGATAAGAAGAGGAACTCGTGGATCCGAAAAATGACAAGAGTGGAAGACATCATGATCAGAGTTAAATTCCTGAAATGGCAATGGGCTGGACATACTGCCAGAAGGACAGATCATCGATGGACAGCCGAAATTTTAGATTGGATTCCAAGGGACAGGAAAAGACCCAGAAGAAGACCACATGGGAGATGGGTGGATGAAATTCGAAAGTATGCAGGGGTGACATGGAGGAGACTGGCACAAGACAGACCGTTGTGGAGGAAACTTGGGGAGACCTTCGTCCAGCAGTGGATTGATAATGGTTGACAATGATGATGATGATATATATGTATGTATGCATGCAATATATACACTGAGTGGCCACTTTATTATGACCACTTGACAGTTTTAAGCAAATGAGCTATGGCTGCACGCTGTTGCCGCCAGAGGGCGAGGCTAGTATAAAAAGGGAAAGCTCAGTGCTTGCGACAGTAGTAGAAGTGCTTTTTGGGTGGCGAGATGGTTAAAAAATGCGATTTGACGGTCTTTCAGCGTGGGATAATTGTAGGAGCTCGGAGCCATGGAGCGAGTATCACCGAAACCACCGCATTCATGAAATGCTCCAAAGCAGCTGTTGTTAAAGTGTTTAAAGATGACTGTCAGCCAAAAAAACTGGGTCTCTACGTGCAACGTTTGGTAGTCATCGACTAGTGACCGCTCGGGCGGAACGGAGAGTGTCCAGACTGGTAACAGACAGCAGAAGGGCAACAGTGCAGCAAATTACAGACCATCTTAATCAAAGATCCCCTCAAATGATCTCTGCACGCACTGTTCACCGTACACTGCATCGGATGGGATATTGCAGCCGAAGGCCTGTTCGAACACCTTTGCTGTCTGCAGTTAACAAGAAAAAACGTCTCCAGGAGCACAAGGATTGGACAGTCGATAATTGGAAACAAATTATGTGGTCCGATGAATCATGTTTTCAGTTGCACCACGCCGATGGCCGAGTGAGAATTTGGCGGAAACAGCACGAAAGCATGGACCCCAAATGTATTGCTACAACCCTTGAAGCCGGTGGAGGCAATGTTATGGTTTGGGGAATGTTTTCCTGGCATACTTTGGGCCCTTTAATTCGTGTTGATCAACGTCTGACTGGCACATCATATCTAAACATCGTTGCGGACCAAGTGCATCCTGTCATGTGGATGGTTTGTTCCAATGGTTATGGCTACTTTCAACAAGATAATGCGTCCTGCCATAGTGCTCGTATTGTACAGGATTGGTTTCAGGAAAATGCCGGTGAGTTTACTTTGCTTAGGTGGCCCCCAGAATCGCCAGATTTCAACCCCATTGAGAATTTGTGGGATGAAGTTGAACGAGCCATCAGACAGCTGGATCCACAACCCTGCAATCTTACACTCCCGGAAAGTGCTATTCATCAAGCATGGTCTCACATTCCACAAACCACCTATCAACATCTCTTGGAGTCCATGCCACGAAGAATCGATGCAGTATTAAAGGCAAAAGGTGGCCCAACGAAGTACTGAGGGGCGATCATAATACAGTGGCCACTCAGTGTATATAGGTATGTATTAATATACAATATGTATATATATATATATATACACACTGCTGGACAATTGCTAAGGACGGATCATAAACGGCTATATAGCGCATAAAAAAGTAAGTGTGGTTGGATGCCAAGTGAAATAAAATAATGTCAGAATGCCAGGACATTACAAGAAAGACAATTTATTGTTCTCTGAAATCCAGAAGGCTTTGGAACGTGTTCAAGGGACAAAAAGGCCATTTTGTGCAGAATACGTAAACGTGAAAAAAATGCAATTACCGTCCGCAGGCGTTCTGGCGTAAGATGTCAATACGGGATATGGCCACCATGTAGGGTGATCCAAGATTCCACACGTCGTGTCATGCTTTGCACAACATTATCAAGCAGCTGTTGGGATAATTTATCCCATTCCTCTGTCAGTGCACGGATGAGGGTGTCCTTGTTTATATTGGAGGGCATTAGCGACCAGCAAGACTCCTCCCCAAAGCATCCCACACATTTTCAATGGGATTCAGATCTGGAGAACGTGCTGGCCATACGAGGCGTTGAATATCCTCGCTCTCAAGACACTAATGGAAAGCGACTGTTCGATGACATGTTGCGTTGTCGTCCATGAAAATGAACCTATCACCGACAGCACCATGGAACATGCGAACATGAGGTAACAGAACATCATTAATGTATCATTGGCCAGTCATAGTCCCAGTTGGAAGCACATAGAGGGACGTACGGCCATTGATCATGATGCCAGCCCATACCATGACACTACATGTCGGATATCGGTCCCTTTCCTGTATGTTTGCTGGACAATATGCAGTACCACTATCCGAAGTGTCAGCCAGGACATGCAGAACACAGCTCTCGCTAGAGAAGTTATGCATTGCTCGGCCGCTACTGTATGGAATAATACTAGAAGAATTTCCCCTTACACGAATTGTAAAGTGGCTGCCTTAGGGAAACTGTCGAAATTCTATTCAACAAACTGACATGCAATGATATAGTCTCTACTGAACTACCAAGGTTTGGCATACGTTATTAAAAGATGGAAACACATCGCGGTGCACCGTTTAATTGTGTGATAAAAATTCATGTAATATGCTCTTGATGTCATCCACTTTATTTACAAAAATCATCTTCGTTCTCTACGTGTTCCAATTCCCTGCATTTTTATGTCTACCATTGCCTTGAAAAAGCCTCCCAATGGAGTGCGAAAGCTTCACAAGTCTTTGTGCTGACTACACCACAAAATAAACGAATTCAATATGCTATATGCGTTTCATGAAGAGAAAATATATTGTACATTGGGCAGTCCTGGTGGTAAATCGGTAAATTATTCGTGCACAGTCGTAGAGTTCATGGCATACATTACGAAAATAGTTCTTTCAATTTATTTTTTAGAATCGAGGTACAGCCGAAAACATAAGTATACCCCTTACTTATTCCATCTAGCAGTAGAACTGTAAATCATTAAAAATTGGAAATCGTGTGCAAACCGCGTCTCTGTATTTTCACCCCGACGACAAAAGAGCATGTTTCTGAAGGATGTGCTGTTATGTGCAAGCAACTGTAGTTCATAATTCCTTATCTTTGTTATTATATAAAACCCATTCATTGAACATTGTCTTTTTTCTGTATATGAATGGGGTCAGCATTACCATGGTGCAAAACGGGTATTTAAGTTCTGTAGAATAACTACGGCCGCCCCGGTGGCGCAGTGGTCTAAGGCGTTGGCCTCTGATCATTCGTCCGTAAGGGGTCCGGGTTCGAATCCCGGTGAGGCATGGATGTTGTGTTTGTCTTACGGCACTGGCTCTCTCCCTTCCCTGGAACCAGTGACCCTAAATTAGGGACGGGCGACTGCTTATAGCCCATTGAGTTGCTCACGGTGGTTGTTAAACCTCCAATAAAAAAAAAAAAAAAAGAATAACTACGTTCCGTAAGGGCCCCCTCCAATAGGTGGGCCTTGTCTGTAAATAATACAGTTTCCTGCTGATGACCCGAAGTAGTCGTTTGCTTGATAAAATCACTGCTGTACATCTTGTTGTCGCAGTGAGAGTAACACACACACACAACAAAACTCCCCAATGTGAAAAATTTCGCTAAGTGGGGAATATAATTTATGAAATAAAAAACGAGCTATTTAAGAAGAAATAAATCGGTAAGATTCCCTAGTAGAGGATGGAGACATAAAATAAATGCACGAATCAAGAGCGGAAATTACATTAAAAAATAAATCATAGGCTAAGAAATAATACTCGATTGAATTACAAATACAAACAGCTTTGAATATTACTTCGCTAATATATTAGGTAATCCCAAAAATACTGTCGTTTTTTTAACGTGTGAAGAAAAGAAAGAAAAACGTACCTGGATCAGATGTTTTACTCCATATAATAAGTGCCCCCGGTAGTTACAACCTTCTCCCATCGATCGACAAGGTTTTGAATCCCAGACATGTAGAATTCCATGGGTTTTGATGCAAAAAAAGGCAGAAAGGGTTCACCGTACCTCCTCCACATTTCGAAGTGTAGTCCCGGCAAGATGGTTTTGCAGGCTGCAAAAGAGGTGGTAGTCGGATGGGGCGACGTCAGGGGAATATGATGGATGCGGAAGTTTTTCCCATCCGAAGTCCTGCAACGTGGCACTGGTCATTTTCACTGTGTGTGGTTTTGCGTTGTCCTTCTGCAGCAGCATGCGCTTACGGTTCACGAGTGCTGGACGTTTATCCCGCAAAGCAGTGCGCAGACGCTGCAGCTGCTGACAGTAGACTTCCCCTGTAACGGTTTTGTTGGGTGGCAGCAACTCCTAATGGATTATTTTGTATATCCGACCACACAGACATCAAAACGTTTTACGGGAAATGTCCTGGTTTCGCGACTGCTGCAGGCACATTCCCTTTGGGAAGCCACTGCCGTTTACACTTAATGTTGTAATAAATAATCCATTTTTCATCGCCCGTGACAATTCTGTGAAAAAATGGCTCCCTTTCTTTACGGGAGAGCAAAGAAGTGCAAATGTCCACACGCTGTCGCAGCTGTTGTGGAGTGAGATCATGGGGTACCCACTTATCCAGTTTCAACGCATAACCGAGATCCTGCAGATGCCGATGAAAAGAAGTGCAAATGTCCACACGCTGTTGCAGCTGTTGTGGAGTGAGATCATGGGGTACCCACTTATCCAGTTTCAACGCATAACCGAGATCCTGCAGATGCCGATGAAAAGAAGTGCAAATGTCCACACGCTGTCGCAGCTGTTGTGGAGTGAGATCATGGGGTACCCACTTATCCAGTTTCAACGCATAACCAAGATCCTGCAGATGCCGATGAACAGTGGAATGGGTTGAATGAACAAGTGTGGCCAATTCCTCGACTGTTGCCAGCGGATTTCCCTCAAAAGCAGCAAGTAAAAATATCTGGTAGTTTGTATTTCTTTTTGGAGCTAACCTCTGAATCTCAGAGAACAGCTTAGTGATATGTATGCATGTTATCCAGCTCAACAGGCGGTCCAGGTCGCTGCATATCCTTGAGGCTGGTGTCCTCCCCTTCGAAATTTCTGGAACCAGCATTGACATTCCCTGACCTCTAGGGTACCCGGCGCATATACGTCATTGATGTTTCGTGTTGCTACCGTCGCTGAATGTCGATGGTGGAACTCGTACAGCATAATGTGCCTAATGTGGTCTTCTGACACTGCCATTTCCTATGCGGTTAAAGTACACGACGACTGCATCTAGAACTCCTGTTTGCGGTCTCAAGTGACTTGAAGGTCTGCTCGCGCTATCCCTTTTATACTTACCATGGTCGACGTCATAGTCTGGGCACCAGGGGGACTCGCTACTGTTGGGCTTGCGCAAAACGACATTACTTCTGGGATGACCTGATACTTTACACCAAACAATAGTCCCCGAACGTCGTTAAATAAAAATTCTTTAAGTGGGAAAAATAAAGAATCATCTATGAGAAAGTTTGGTATAATAAAACAAAAATTTACAAAAACGCACACTCAGTAAAAATTTTTGAGGGGAAAATGAAGCTGGCTGGAGAAGCATGATGTCATCCACCAGAACAGAGATGTCATCCGACACCAGAACATACATAACTATTTATCGAGGAATTGTAAAGAATATTAAAAAATCCATGAAGAAAAACAAATTCTTTGGGAAAACAGTTCAAAATTAAAAAATTACCCGAAGGAAACAAAGAAAAATTCACAAAACGAGGAATTGAAAGAATAGTTTCCACAAATATGTGTTAGATAAAAAAATAAAATTGAAACATTTGTTAACGTTATCCATCCTGCGTACCGAGATAGCATCGTGAAATACTAATTTAACCATATCACCAACTTCCCACCCCTATGATGTCATGTTAAGATGGTGCAGTCTTATCTCCCAGCCCCCTGCAGCACTCCCCCACACCGTTATCAGCCCCACACAATCATCAAAGATGGCGGAAGGTGTGATCCTCCACCACCCCATGATCCACCACCTGCCAAAGTGGTTGGATCCCATAAGTTAACATTGATCCACCACTGATGTAGAACTCCCTTTTCCTACATTGCTATAAGCAGTTGCCCATCCCTAATTTAGGATCACTGGTTCCAGGTAAGGGAGAGAGCCAGTGCTGTAAGACAAACACAACATCCATGCCTCACGGGGATTCAAACCCGAACCCCTTTTGGACGAATGTCAGAAGGCATCGCCTAAACCACTGCACCACCAGGGCGGCCAACTCCCTATACAGTTAACAGTTGGGAAGTCTGCCGTTAATGTCATAGCTCGCCAGGGGTGTGCAGGAGTTGTAGCATGTGATTGGTCTAAAGAGCGTTATCACGCATTACATGTCTAAATGCAATTGACGCTTCCCGTAACTGCTCTTCGAACATATCTCACAGCAGAATCAGTGGAAAAAATATGTTAACGATCATCATTGCACTTTAACCTACCCATTTTTTTGGGGGGGGGGGATTACATTCTTTTAGCACGAGGCCACACACACAATATTTCTTCACATACACATATATTTCGGATAAAGGTGACAAACTTCAGTTTAATTATTCTGAGATGAGACGTCAAGAATTTCTGATTTCGTCAAGCATCTCCTGCAATTGAAATTATTTACTAGTGAAAACATGTTTGCGTGTTCGTGCATTATCTACGAAGATTGTTGTTTTTTTATTGCCCTTATTATTATATCATTTGGCTCTGTTACGAGCCTATGTTTGCTATCTGTTTAGTTACGATAACGACAGAGTGCCATGATTTGCGCTTTTTGATTTAAGCTTTTCATTCATTTATCTGAGGTCTTCCTTTTCAATTTAATATGTATTGGCTGGTTTTTTTTTTTTTTTTTGCGTGGATTTTATTGCTACTGACTTTTTTCTTAGAGAACACCTTTCGGTATTTGTCTGTTAGTTCCTATTTTTCTTAGATCCTTGCTTCATTTCTCACTCGCACTTCAATGCATGCAAGTTTCTTCACCTCCAGGGACTTTTACTCATGCAGTTCCTGGTTAATCTAGGGAGTGTTGAAACTTTTTATAAAGCAAAAAGTTAGTTTAATAGCCAACATGTCTTTTAGATAGAATTAAATCTTTTTGGCTCCTACTTTTCTTATGAGATCTCTCCCAACTAACTTTTTTGAGTTTTCAGTTTTTCACTTAGTAGTTTCACTTTTCAAGTTCTTTAGATGACAGTGTTTTTTTATTTTTTTATTTTACTAGTTCTATATATTTCCTACCCAAACCACCTATGATTTAGTTTTTAGTGCACCTGGGTTCAGTGGCATAGTTAGAAATTTCTTAAGGGGGGGGGGGAACCATGGGTTCGGTTCATTGGTGAATGCCTCATATATGCATATACCAGGGGTGCTTATTTTCCGGAAATTCCGGAAATTTTCGACGTTGTACTCCGGAAATTTTCGTTTTTTTTTTTTATTACGAAAATTTCGGCGGCGTTGTACTCCGGGAATTCTCGGCGTTTTTTTTTTTTTTTTTTAATTTTTTTTTTCACCGGAAATTTGCGGCGTTTTTTTTTTTTTTAGAGATTGTATTTTATAGCCAGTGGTCAGGCCGGTTACTGTCCTTTCCCTGTTTTCCCTTGGTTGGTGGCCAAAGCAAAACTCAATTCCGCTGGGAGTTGGGAAATCTGACTGCCAATCTACCCCCACAGAGGAGGAGAGAAACAGGTCCACTCTGTGTCTACCCAATTCAGCTGGGAGAGATCCCCAGGCTGAATTGGGTAGACAGAGATCTAGGGAGGATCTCCCTACTGACTTTTGTTCACCCCTCTCCCTTCCCTTTGGGATGCCTACTGGTTGCTGCTCAGGAAATCTTTGTCATTGGTTTCAATGCAATGACAAAGATTTCCTGAGCAGCTTTTTTATTTTTATTTTCTCAGTATTTTACTTTTTATAAGTATTGTTTATACCTTTGAAGGGCCAAACACTGGAAATTTGCAATTAGTAAAATTTTATAAAGGCCACTATTCTTAAAAAAAATATCAGAACTTGGGAAATAAATTACGAATGCAACATATATTCTGTATATATATATTTTTTTTTTTTTTTTTTTTGTAAGTATTGATCTACGTTAATTTCAGGAAATTTGGGTTTGGTTTCAGGAAATTTGATTTCACAGAATAAGCACCCCTGATATACGTATATCACTTTAAATTCGTGCTAACTCTTCCCTCAAGGGGGGGGGGCATCCCTGGCTATGCCTGCGTTTTTATCTGGAGCTTGAGTGCCCTTTTTGGGGAAAAGCAAAAAATGGCTAAAATTAGTGCCCAAATAAAATTTGTTTTGGTTTGTTTAGAGACCAGGATAATGCTGTTAAATTTATTTATGGATAAATAAATTAAAACAAAAATCCCAGCAAAATTACTGTTTGTTTTTTTTCACCTCAATTATGCATGAATAACCAGATTTTGCTCTAATTTTTCTAAGTCTTGGAAATTGCTTCCCAGAGCTTAGGAAAATACTTTTTATTGAAGAGTTAAACTCTCCAAAGGGCAGAGAACCTTTCAAGGGTCAGTTTTATCCAGATATTAGTGATTCCTGGATAGACAGAGAGCCTAGCTTTTACTTGTTCAATGTTGTTGAAGTGCAGTGACTTGCACTTAATGAATCAGGAGTTTCACTCTTTGATTCTAAGTTTTCTTGTTGAGTTTAGCAGGTGTTGACTGATTTTTTGTGTAGATTTTATTGTTACCGATCTTTTTCTTAAATTGCATCTTTAAATATCAGTGTGTGAGTTGTAATTTTTCTTAAATCCATCCTTCGTTATCCAGTGGGCAATTCTCTGCAAGTGGGTTTTTATCCTCCAGGGATATCTGCTCGGAAGGTTCCTGATTGATCCAGGGGAAGGGAGTGTTGTAGCCTTTTGTAGAGCTAAATGTTTATTGGCCAACCTTACTTTTAGCTAGAATCAAATATTCTTTGCTCCTCTAGTTTTGTATTTTTATGAGAGCTTGAGCACACCATCCCCCCTGATTCACCTTTTTGTGAGTTTTCACTTATTATTTTAACTTTTAAGGTTATTTAACTGTTGGAAGGGGGGGGGGGTTACTACTTTATTTTATATATTTCCTTGCAGATTCACCATTGATTTAATTTCTAGTAAACCTGGATTTTTATTTGGATCTGAAGCACACATTTGGAAATCGTGCATTATCTACTGTAAAACATCAGTTTTATTTAGAGGTTTTCAATAAAATACTCAATTACATGAAAGAAATTGTTGGTTTACTTTTCATAATTGTGTATTACTGTTTCAATGTAAAGTAACATGCAATGGAAATATTATTTTTTATATTAAAAAGCCTCCCTCCCCCAAAAAACATAATTTTGAAAAGGAAAGTTGAATGATGAGATTAGAAATAATGCTATTTAGAAGTACCAAGTGGAGGTATGTATTTTTTTGATAAAACACAGACAACACAGCTCAACATTATTTTTACTACATAGAATAATTTAATGAAACTACCTAAGATATTTGGAATAAATATCAAAGCAGATTTATTTAGTGATGGCATATGTTTACTTTTTATTGTTTTAAATAAGAAATAATGTATGGGAATTCATGTTTTGGGGTTTCAAAATATTTATTATAGAAAGTATGTTTTTAAATATATTAGTACTTTCATCACTTTTTTTTGTTTTTGTTTCTGATGTTTAACAACCAGTGTGACCAACTCAATGGGTTATAAGCAATCATCAGGACTTCATTTATGGTCACTTGTTCCAGGAAAGGGAGAGAGCCAGTGCCGCAAGACAAACACAACATCCATGCCTCATCGGGAATCAAACCAACAACCATCTTGGACGAATGGTCAGAAGCCAGTGCTTCGACCACTGCAGCCCAGGGCGGCACCCATACCTTACAACCTAATATCAACAGCAAAAAGTGATTTTATGTGTATACATTTGGGAATTTCATACTCTTCTGATCCCCTTCCCCCGGAATGGTCAAAATTAATTTTCCTAGTTGTAAATGAATTTATGGCACCTCTATCCATAGTGTACTGTGGAACTAACTTTTTTACGGGTCTTATAGAGGTTATTATTCAAAAAAGTTGGTGGTCAAATTTTTGAACTAAAGCCTAGTTCGTCATCAGGACTACGTCACTGGAGTAGTTGCTGCCACTCAGTTGGAAGTATCCAACCGCAATTATCGTTAATTGTGGTACTTCTTCTTCTTGCTATTTTGATCACTTCTTCTAGTTTCCTCTTTACTAAGTTTGACTCGTGGGCGATTATTCTTACTGAGTCCCAATTTATGGAGTGTACATTTGCTTGTATATGTCTGTCTAGCCCTGTTTTGTTACTAATGTTCCTAATAGCTGCTTGGTGTTCTTTCATTCGGACTTTAATACTGCTCCCTGTTTTTCCTATGTAGCTGAGTCCACAGTTACAGTCGATGCAATATTTTATTACTCCTTCTTGCAATTGGATGTCCACTTCTTTCTGCTTTAAAGCTGGCAGGAATTTCTTTAATTTGTTATTGAGATCTGAAGCTAGCCTGATATTATATTTTGCTCCGATCCTCTTCAGGTTTTCGAAAAGTCCCTTGTGGTGAATTTGAAGTTGTTTATTTCCTGCTTCTGTTTTTGCACTTGTCTAAATAATTTCTTAACATATGGGGAGGGGTAATTGTTTTGTGCCAATATTTCTTTTAATTCTTCTCTGTGAAGATCTTTTTGAGTATCTGAAGAGACCAGGACTTCAATTTTTTCCAAAAATTGCCTCGCCGTATTCGATTTAATATAATCAGGGTGGAATGAGCAGAAGTCTAACATCTTCCATTTGTTAGTGGGTTTTCTAAAAAGCTGAGTGAATATTCTCCCCTCTCTTGAGGTCATGGTTAAATCTAGGAAATTGATGCCATGGTCTTTTTCTAGTTCCAGGGTGTACTGCAAGGTATTTTCTAGGGAGTTAAATTCTGCCAGAATCTGAGAGGGTAGAGATTGGTCCACAGTATCTACTATAAATAGGATATCATCCATGTATCTTACATAGAGAGCAAATATTGGGGGTTGTACAAGGATTTTTGCCTCTAGTTTATTTACATAATAATTTGGTAGAAGAGGTGCTAGTGGAGAACCCATTGCAATTTAATTTCCTGCAATTCGTAAAGTGAATTTGTTGTACTACAGGGAAAATGTATTCCAACGCTTCCAGGGGAGGGGAAACTTAACATGTAAGCTGGAACACCATGTGTCCAGGAACAGAAACGAAAGTAACCGTGTTAAATGCCTGCTTCCACTTGTGATAAGAGGGTTAAAATACATTTTTTAGATAAACAGCAAATTCAATAAAAACTGATGTGAAATATTTTGTAACACTGATGAAGAAATTGTTAGATATAATTGAGAAAGCACTGGTTATTCCCCACTACTAGTGAAACAGCTTTTTGCCTTCTATTGCAACTTTTTTTTTTTTTTGTTCATTCATTTCCTGATAATATTTATCCTTTTTCCAGATCAAACCCATAACACTTATATATAGCACCCTGCATGATCTAACTTCATCCTTTCAAACTCGAATCCTTGCTTTGTTTTTTATCAAAGATTGAAACAATGTATTTATTTTGTTTATATGCCATGCAATCAGAACTGCTTTCATGTGTCAGGAAAAATATAAGTACAACAGCTGAATTTGCATGATACATCATATGTAGGTTGTATCAGCCAATGGTTCATATGTAGGTTGTATCATGAATGCAAACCTACATATGAACTATTTGGCTGTGGTGTTGCAGCCGATGAGAGAGATCTATCTTGTTAGCTGCAGGCTGTTGTATAAATGGAATGCACAAATTGCAGATGTGTTAATTTCCTTGTTATTTACTCAGTTTTTGGTAACTTTCCTAAAGTGTGTGTGTGTGTGTGTGTGTGTGTGTGTGTGAGAGTGAGTGAGTGAAGGACAAAGTGGGCTTTCTTTTTGAAAAAAAAAAAATCCCATACTGAATCATAGACTTCTTACTCTTTACATTTTTTTTTTTTTTTTTTTTGCCAAAATTGAAACTTTTTTTCCCCACTAACAAAAAATATGCTATTGGTTGCATATTATGCAAACAAAACTGCATAAGTAAAACTTTGGCAACGGTACCTCAAAGAAATGAACAATATTATTTATTCATGTGCTGATGGCTGTCGAAGGTGCTTCATTTCTCAAGGATTGCAACTTAATTTTTGAAGGTGTAATTTTTTTTGCTCATAAATATTGTGTTAAAATTTGCATGCATCTACATTTGTTTCATTCCTGCTTGTATACTTAATACAAACACAAAATGTTAAGTTGATGTTAGGCTGGCCACCAAAAATCATTATTGTATTACTAACTGAAATGTGCACTACTGTAATATGCAACTCTAGTCAATGAAAAATTTTGTTAATTGGGTGGATGAACCTTTTTAGGAGGGCATTTGATGCAACACCAGCTGTAGACATAATTTCCCATGTTCTACCCATCCCCTTCTTTTGATAAAGGTTTTTCCCCCTTTCTGTTCCAATAGGATTTACTGTAAAAGAGAAAAAATAAATCATGTTATAAACAAATTTATTTTAAAGTAGTTACTCCTACAGTCCTCATATTGTATTGTGTTGAGCGGAGGGGGAGAGAGATTTGCTTGCTTGGCATCCTTAGCTATAGCCAATGATTATATATCACTTTAGGATGATAGTGGCCTTACAGTGCCTCATTTACCCAACTTGTCTTCTGCTTGTGACTGAATGTGACTTTGGCTTTAAGATGTCAAGTGTGAGCAGTGCTCCAGATTTGGGTGGCAAAATTACTCTGCAGGCCTGTGTGGTCCCGTTACTTGGGATACAGTCATGGGTACTTTAGCCTGTGTCTTCTGTAAGTAAAAGCTTTGGGAATATATATACAGTTATAGTCAAGTTATCAAATCTGTGTTACGGCAATGGCTGGATCCTAAAAATTTCAACTGGCTCCTATAAATTGTAAATATTTGTCCAGCACTGTAATATGGGATCATGTAGTTCACAGGAGAATTATCACTTTTTAATCTGGGAGGGGGGGGGGCATATTTCATTTATGCATTGGTCTCATTGAAATTCATCATACAAAATTGAAATTTATCATACAATTGTACGGTGTTTCATACAGCCAGTTTGTAGTACTGTGAGCATATCGCCCAGTATGCGCATGTGAATTACAATTTACAGGAAAACAACCTGTGTATTTTTTAGTTTCCTGTAAATGTGAAAATGTGTGCACAAATTACTTCCTTATAGATATGAATTACTAATTTACAGGAAAGTAATTTCTTCATTTCTTTGTTTTTTCTTTTTTAACAATCTGCAATTAAAAGCTTTTTGTTCTGCTGTAGATATAGTAAATCTATTATTATGCACCTATTTAAAATTAATCCTAACTGATAAAAGAAAAAAAAAACATATTTGTATTGCCCATTGTAGAATATTCAACGTAAGGACATTTTCCTTAGTACTGTATGAATTAGACACTGCATTTTTTAATCATTTATTTATTGTACTTTGGTACCATGTAAAATGCTGCTCTGATTACCAGCAGTATTTTACTCTTGAAAATTAAAAACACAGACAGCAGAAACTGTATTCCACAAGAGAAAATATCATGCTGCTGAGACTACTTTCAATCATGATATGTCTTGTCAGACACAGTAGTGCACACAGAGTTTCTTCAAGGGAGGGGTCCAATGAAAAATCCATGGGACAAGCGCAAATGCATCATGTACATATGTACCTACTCCGGCCAATTTAGAAACAGTAAATGTATATATAAATGTATAATTTTTTAATGGGATGTTGACATAAATGAACATTGATGTGCACTCAGGTAAATAAAAATACTTTTTTGAGAGAGAAATTTGATAACAAGTAAGATGAATTTGATAATTTTAGGACTGTAAGACATACAGAAAAATAACGACAGTTACGAAAATTAGAACTAAGACACAGAAAAATAACTGATCATAATGAAAATATTAAATTTATAATAAAACCATCTGCAGTAAGTTAATTTAGCAGTAGTTGGAATAATGAATTTTAAAAGAACATCATTCGTTTCCTTCATCCGATTAATGAATGACAAGGGCATTCTTTGGAGGGGTGCGGAATCGGCGGACCCTCACCGTGTGTGCGCCATTGGTCACACAAGCTGATATATCCATCATCTGATATAATACCAGCTGATGAAATCAAAATAAACCAATAGTGACAAAGTACCATGGTGGAAACACAATCAACAAACATTTTACTACAGAGAATTAAAAATGTAGCATAAACCACAATATAATTTCAGAAGTTATTTGGATATATAGATTTGCACAACGGAATACATCATGCCAGTTGCTTTTCTGATGAGACTTAATGGTTGAAACTAGTCACAAGCAAGTTGGTGTGGTGTTTTCTCTCTGAGAGGTGTTTATATTGATTGTTTAATTCTCCACAGTAAAATACTATGGCTCAAAACATTGTTTTAGACACTTATGAAACAAAAAATCAGAGGAACAGCCTTTAAAGCGTTTTATAGCTTGCATTTCCCCTCACTATCACTTTATGAAGCATGTCGAAAGCACACCACATGAGAACCAGAAGTGGAATAAGTTTGTTGCTTTCGCTTTCCAGACCCATGCCAACACATTTTGTGAGCTGTAACTGGATGCCAGAAACCGCTACATTACAAAATTGTTTTGACAATGATACACTTAAGAAATTCATACAGATGTGGCATCTTAGTTGGGCTTACAATTGAAGACATCTCATGCTTCAGGAATCCAGCCCCAGGTATGGCTTTTCATTCAGGAAATTTCTGAATCATTTAGGGTAAATTTAAGATAGCTAAATTTCCCTTTTTGTTGGAGATTTCTTTTCCAACAAAATAATTTACTCAAATAATAATAATAATAATGAACTATTTGGATTTAACTGAATATATAGTCAACATCAAAATATTTTAGTCACTGGTGATGACTTAGTTACACTATCTAACAACAAGTAATTGGACACCCCTGCAATCGACGATATCTGCGGTCCTGATACACGTCACGGCCGCCGCCGTTAAATATCGTGTGGGAAACAACAACGCAACTAGTCGCATGCAAGATGCCACGCAGTTTCGGAGCTCTCTGATTTCGAGAAAGGTGTAATCGTCGGGTATCACAGAAATGGCCGATCCATACGTGACATATCCAGCGAGTTGAAGTATCCAAAATCGACAGTGGCCTACGTGATTGGCAAGTGGAAGATGAGAGGAGACCCACAAAACTGGGAGTTAGAGACCGACGGTTGCTGGCCAGAGAAATTCGGAAGAACCGCACCAAATCGATGGGCCACATCCGCGAGGAGTTTCAACAGGCATCCGGGAGTGTTCTTTCGATGAATACCATCCGTAAGGAAGCCCATCTGCTCGGTTATCATGGACGTGCTGCCGCCCACAAGCCTTTGATCACAAAGTCCAATAGCGCTGCTTGGCTAACGTGGTGCAAAGAACGTAGACAGTGGACCGTTGAACAGTGGAAACAGGTTCTCTGGAGCGACGAATCAAGGTTTACCCTCTACCGTTCGGATGGCAGGGTCTGGGTTTGGCGTCTGCCTGGAGAACGCCTCCTGCGGAATGTATTGTGCCAACTGTGAAGTTCGGCGGCGGTGGAATTATGCTGGGGGTGTTTCTACTGGTATGGCACGGGACCCTTGGTCGCAATTCCTGGTAGACTCAACGCCGAGACCTACTGCACCATTTTGGATGACTATGCGCTTCCTACGTTGTGGTAGTTTTACGGGGTGGACCCATGTTACTTTCAGGATGACAATGCCATCCTGTCATGTTGCGAGGTCCACCCTGGCTTGGTATGGTGACAATGGGGTTGATCGAATGGACTGGCCTGCGCAGAGCCCCGGACCTTAACCCTATCGAACACCTCTGGGACGAGTTGGAGCGTCGACTTAAGGGGTGCTCCCACCGTCCGAAATCGGTGAAGGAACTAACCTGTCTTCTCCAAGCCGAGTGGAAGAAAATACCGCTAGCCGTCGTACAACGCCTTATTGAGAGTATGTTCCGGAGGGTCGCAGCTGTAATCGCCGCTCGTGGATTCTCCACCAACTATTGAAGGTGAATAAACTTCGGTTTCCTTTGCTATCACAGGTGTCCAATTACTTGTTGGTAGATAGTGTATATGTGATATAGTTTTTGATTTCAGAGATTTGTAGTCAGAAAATAAGTCTCACACTTTCAAGCTCAATGTGACGTGTATTCTAAATTAACTTTCCTTTTTAGTTTCTTTCCCTATGTAAATCTTGAGTTTATTCTCAGTGATTCTTTACTCTTAACGTAATATCTTTTCTCTCAAACTAATACTGTTGGCAACATTATTGAGGTTGAATGAACGTGACGTATGCCTGACATAAGATAAGAACGGGAGATAAAAACGACGACTAAACTGTTGCTTGGCGAGTTCAGAGCCGCGAATGGCTTAGTGGTTAGCAGTTCAGACTATCGATGCAAGGTCCTGAGGTTCGAACCTGGGCAGATCTTTCAGAGATAGTGTGATTTGCTAAAAATCGCTGAATATCCGCCGTGCATCGGACGAGCACGTTAAGTGACGGCCCCCAGGCTGGACCCACTGGTTAAATGGGTATCCTTTCCTATGTCCCCCTTGAAATTCTCTCACCCTTCTATGTGCAATATCGTACTTGTATGGTGGCTCCATCTGCTGAACTCTAATTTCACTACAAACTGTTCTGTCAAAGTCGCTAGACTTGCTCTCATTCCTTCCGTTTCTGTGTCCTGCCCAAAAGGCGATCTCGCTGTAGGTGGCTGGGACCTAAACTCTACTCACTGTGGACGGAAATCCTACAAGAAAATGGCAAATACTGTACGGCGTTATATTGCTTGGCGAGCGTTGTTAAGCAAGCGTCGTTTGGAGAAGTGTTGCAAGTTGAGCGTTGTGTTAAGAGCTGTGTGGTGTGTGGAGAGTTTAATGCAATATGCTATGTTACGATGTGTTGGCTACAACTTGAATAAAGCATCTTTTCCGTGGGTTAGACTTCTGTTGTTTACATGTTTCGTCTGGCCGTTAAGGTTTAATTTAGGAACTAGTTCATTTTATGGTTATGTTTTTGAAATAACGTAGAAGTACGAAAAGATTTCTACGTCATATCAATGTTAGTCAAAATTTTCATAATTTTACTCATACATTTTGAAGTATCATCACGAAAACCACACTTTAACACGAAGGCATTCAGAGGAAAACCCTGCAGTATGTATTCCTGCAGAAAAATGCCTCAGGCACCGCAGTAAAACAAGGAAAGAGCAATGGGTTCCAAAATCTTGGGGACATAATACTGAAGCTGAGTGCACATCCCCTTCCTAGTGTCACTTAAGTATACAGAGGGTTGATTATGTTAAGCATGAACAATTTTGATATGCAGATATTTTGATCAGGTGGTCAGTTGCGGAATAGAGTCAATAAAGTGCTTGAACCGTCATTCATTAGTATTAGTAGTCTGAATTTGGTAGTTGTGTACTACGGCTTCTAAAATTGACAAGTTTTGGGAAGGGTATATAACTTCACTTTATGGGGCCAAATTCTCCTACACGCAAATTATAAAACTGCAATATGCGTGGATAAGCAATTTCAAAAGATAAAGTACTGAATACCCCCTGACAAAGAAAATCCACAACTCTGGCCAGTATGGATAAACCAGGACTCTTGAGGAAGAAGTGTGCTACTCTAAACTGCAGACATAGTAACAAAAGTGAAGTGCCTTGTAATGGGAAAATTCCAAAATGCAAAGGCGAATTGAAAGAATTGTGAAAGTGTCCCAATTAACAGTCCACAGCATTATTACAAATAATCTTCAACTTCAAAAGCGACACAAGTTTTAAGTGCATAAAGTTTTCACAAAACACGTTGCAGAGGGCAAACCAATTGCTAAAACTCTGAAAGGTACTTAATGAGAGAAAAATGGTGGTACGTGGTGACGCTCAATGAAGCATGTCTATCCAAGTGTCTGCAATAAACCCCACGCAATTTTTGCAAAGGGACAAAGCAATTTCCATAATTGGTAGAGAAAATGCTGCAGAACTTTCCCACAAGATTTTATGATCATTGCTAGGTACTGTTCCAGGGGAAAAGTTAAGATACGTAGGGTTACTTCAAACGTGAAAGTTAACTCGGCGTCCTATCAGTCTTATTCTCTGGACCCGTTGTTTCGTGAAGAAATACCAGCTTTGTATGGACAGGATGTCCATTGAATATTTATTCACCAAGATGAGGCTTCTAGCCATGCATGTGAAATTAGGTTGCGTATTTTAACACACTTGAGCAGGAAACGGGGATAAGGGCTATTTACCTTGGTGAATATATTTCCAATACGTGGAAATAATGTAAATAGACGAAGTCATCGCTCTGTCCTCTTTATTTTATAAACGCATAGCAACTGAAAAATTATTCTGACACCTCTGGGATCGAACCCCAGATATTTCGATAACTAGCTGAGTGCGTTCGCTTTACGCTACGGTGCCAACAATTCACAGCGCTATGTGTGGTTTATCAGTCAGCATCTGACTACACAAATCCATATTGATGGGCGCAGCAACTGATGTGTCGCCATCTAGTGGCAGTAACAGAACAATCTATTTAATTATAGCCAATAAATCCAAAGGGCAAAAGAAATGGTAAATATATTTCAAATATGTGGAAATAATGTAAATAGACTATGTCATCACTCTGTCCACGTTATTTTATAAACGCATAGCAACTGAAAAATTGTTGTAAATACTAACACTGTACTAGTGATCCGATTTATTGGCGTAGAAAGTAGACACATTAGCGTTTCCAAGCTTTCGCACATCAACCAGATGGCTTTCGCAAGGAAGTTAGACAGAAACTGCAACTGAAAAATAGAACGCGTTAACAATTTGAACGCGGAAACTTGACTTGACAACAATAGATACAACGTTATATTCATTTAAAGATATGACGCATCACGTTGGTTGCACGCACGATATCCTGGTAGGCAGAAGACTTTACTTGAAGAATTGGTTCCAAATTCGTGGCAACTCGAATGAGGCGAAATCATTGCCAGTATCGCTGTTGGTAATGATTTCCAAGGTTTTCCGAATGGCTGTACCTTTAGGGATAGAGTAGGTAGCTAATTTCTTTATATCGTCCCACATAGGAGTAGCGGAATTGAATTTTACTTCTCTGCATAGAGCCGTGGCTACTTTACCGTATTTTGTGTCTCTTTTATGTTCGTTGACTCTGATTCCAAACGAACGCTTGGTCATTCCAATGTAGTAACGTTTAGAGCCGTCCGGATACTGTAGGGAAATCGCATAAACACCTGCTTCGCAGGAGGGAGGTGGTTTTTAACTACTACTCTTTAGCATAGTATGTAAAGATGCGGGAGACCTGATGCCGACGTCGCAGTTCATCTTCTTCAGGGCATTTTTGAGTTTGTAAGACACATTTGGTATGTAAGGAATTGAGCCCAAATAACGTATTTGCGGCACAGGAAGATTAGAATGTTTGACCCTGGCTTTTTGGATAAAGTTACGTATCTGATTCAACGAATATCCTGCATCAGTGGCTAACTTGATGACGCTTTCAATTTTGTGTTGTCTGGAATCACTATCGGAGGAAACGGCGAAGGCTCTTCGAATTCGAGAACGGAAGATAGCTGTTTTGTATTCTGCTGGACAGAAAGAGTTGCGGAGCACCAGGTTGGTGACCGACGTGGGTTTGTAGTAGACTTGTTTACCGAAGCGGTTGTCAGGCAGCGTTGTAAAAAGAAACATTTCCCTGGTTCAGAGCCGTGTAAACATTGCTGGCCCTGCTGCCCCGGTGGCGCAGTGGTCTAAGCAATGGCCCCTGATCATTCGTCCGAACGGGGTCCGGGTTCGAATCCCGGTGAGGCATGCATGTTGTGTTTGTCTTACGGCACTGGCTCTCTCCCTTCCCTGGAACCAGTGACCCTAAATTAGGGACGGGCGACTGCTTATAGCTCATTGAGTTGCTCACGGTGGTCGTTAAACCTCCAATAAAAAAAATTGCTGGCCACCCAAAATGCAACACCAAGAACGAAGCATCCGATTGGCCTGAAATTCGCAGCATGCGTCGCCCGCGAGAGGACATGCAAACGATTAGCATTGCAGGGCGTATGCAAATCAAGTGCGCCCGGCACGCCACCGAGAAGCACTATAAGAAGGGTGCACAGAAGGCGGGGTGTAAGTAGTGGAAGTGTGTTGTGCTGCCGGACCTATGCGTGGGAAGCTTCCTGATGCCTCGTCGCAGAATACGGCGGTCATTCCAGCACGTTTCGGAGTTCGACAGAGGACGAATAGTGGCTTATCGCGACAGCGGTTTATCGTACCGAGACATCCAGCCACAGTGAGGCGAGTATGGATTCGGTGGGTGCAGGAGGGTCGGACGGGCCGACGTGGGCGATTTCCGGAGCCGCGGCACGCCACCGAACGAGAGGGCCGGAATGTTGTGCGGCAGGCATTGACGGCTCGCACCGCCACATCACGAACAATAGCGCAGGAATTAGGGTGTGTTGCGCAACAACCTGTGTCAGCACGTAGTGGGCCGTTGAACGCCGCACCTGGACTACGGAATGGCACGACATTGCCTTCTCCGACGAATCCCGCTTCTGCCTGCAACACCACGATGGTCGGATCCGCGTGTGGCGGCACCGCGGCGAGAGACTGTATGACGCCTGCATTATGCATCGCCATACCGGTCCGTCGCCTGGCGTTATGGTTTGGGGCGCAATTGGATATGACACCCGCACCCCTCTGGTACGCATCGCCAGTACACTCAACAGCCACCTCACCATCTACGACGTTTTGGAGCCTGTAGTCCTCCCTTACCTACAGGACCTGCCAGCGGCCACGTTTCAACAGGACAATGCGCGCCCGCACGTGGCACGCATCGTGCAACAATTCTTCACGGCCCAACAGGTGTCACTGCTGCCGTGGCCTGCCTGTTCTCCCGATATGTCGCCCATCGAACACGTCTGGTCGCTGATCGGTAACCGAGTGGCCCGGCAAGCACCACCCGCGGCTACGCTTGATGAACTGTGGCAACGTGTGGAACCGACATGCCCCAAGCCCACATCCAAAGCCTCTCGTTCGATGCCGCGGCATGTAGCGGCCGTTATTGCCAGCCATGGGGGCCACACGAACTATTGATGTCTGCGTGTTCCACAAGGGCCTGTAAGCTCAATCGTTTCATCTTTGTATCTGTTGTTATGTGTCCAGTAAATCTGTCTTTGCTATCTCGTGTCCTTCTTGGTGTTGCATTTTGGGTGGTCAGCAGTGTAGATTGTTTTCCGGGGAGGGAGAACGACAAATCCACCAGAACTAAATAAATGTTAATGAAAATTTGAATAAGAAACAAAAACGAAAGCATTTTTGTAATGTAAGTTTATGTATTTTTGTTAGATTAAAGCATTTTCGTAATTTAGGTTGCATTTTAGCCTAAAACTTTGAAAGAAGAAGCATTTTCGGTAGGCGGGGGAAGGGGAGGGGCCAGCCCTTGCTCGCTACTCTAAATACGCACCTTTCATGATTCAAACTACAGTGCCTAGAAGATTCTTCTAGGCACTGTAATTCAAACTTAGAATAAATTTTTATTGCAGTTACTGAGGATGACCATTCTCCTTGAGTTTTCCGTTTTCCCAGTAATTTTTATCATGTTCGAGCAAAATAATCAAGATTAAGGTTCAATTCCCAATCTATAGAAAGTGTGTCCATGTACAAAATGATATTACAGTCATTTGAGAAAAAACACCACCACATATACTGCCTTTAAACAACCCGACTTGTGCGCATACATATCTTAAGTAAGCTTATTCTGATACCGTAGTAACATTTACATATATATGTATATTTTATTGTGTCTATCGGGCATTTTCACCTCAAAATGAACTAAAAACACCGCGGTTCTGTATTCATTTATTAAGAACAACATTTTGCGAAAAGTTTCAGGTAGAAATAACCGACGATGATTCACACAAAACTAAAGATCTCATTTGATCTAACCATTGCCGCCCCGGTGGCGCAGTGGTCTAAGCGATGGCCTCTGATCATTCGTCCGAACGGGGTCCGGGTTCGAATCCCGGTGAGGCATGGATGTTGTGTTTGTCTTACGGCACTGGTTCTCTCCGTTCCCTGGAACCAGTGACCCTAAATTAGGGACGGGCGACTGCTTATAGCCCATTGAGTTGCTCATGGTGGTCGTTAAACCTCCAATAAAAAAAAAAAAAAAAAAAAAGATCTAACTATTACTCTGTGGATCAAGCAAACTCATTCTGTAAATTCAAGACTGTTGAAAATAATCTTCAAAAAGAGTCTCCTAACGAATATCATCATCATCATCATCATTGTCAACCATTATCAATCCACTGCTGCACGAAGGTCTCCCCAAGTTTCCTCCACAACGGTCTGTCTTGTGCCAGTCTCCTCCATGTCACCCCTGCATACTTTCGAATTTCATCCACCCATCTCCCATGTGGTCTTCTTCTGGGTCTTTTCCTGTCCCTTGGAATCCAATCTAAAATTTCGGCTGTCCATCGATGATCTGTCCTTCTGGCAGTATGTCCAGCCCATTGCCATTTCAGGGATTTAACTCTGATCATGATGTCTTCCACTCTTGTCATTTTTCGGATCCACGAGTTCCTCTTCTTATCTCTCCTGGTTACACCAAGTATGCACCTCTCCATGCTGCTTTGAGTTGTCTGCAGCCTTTGTATGTCTCTTTTAGTTAAGGTCCACGTCTCTGCACCATACGTAAGCACTGGAAGGATGCATTGATCAAACACTTTTCTTTTAAGACATAATGGCATATTGCTCTTGAAAATTATGCTGTTTCTTCCAAAAGCTCTCCAGGCAAGTTTTGTACGCCGATTAATTTCTTCATCAATGTGACCCTCACTTGATATCTGCTGTCCAAGATAAACGTACGTGTCTGTTATCTCCAGCTTTTCTCCATCAATCGATAAATCTTCATTTCTTGAAAAAGCATTGAACATCACTTTTGTCTTCTGAAAGTTCATTTTTAATCCCACTTCTTTACTCTTGTCAGCAAGTTCCTGGATCATACTCTGCAGCTCTGATGGGCTAGTTGCAAAAATGACTACGTCATCAGCAAAACGAAGGTGGGTTAGATAATCTCCATTAATCTTTATCCCCTTGTTTTCCCAGCTCAGCGACTGAAAAACACCCTCCAATGTGGCATTAAAGAGCTTCGGAGATATGGTGTCACCTTGTCTCACTCCCTTTCCAATTTTTATGTGTGTTGTATTTTCAAACAGCCTAATCTTTGCACTTGCATTTTCATAGATGTTATTAATAATATTAATGTATGCATCTTCAATACCGCAGGTTTTCAGAGCCATTGTAACTGCTGATGGTTTCACCGAATCAAAGGCTTTTTCATAATCGATAAAAGCCATGCACAATGGAAGTTCATATTCTTTTGCTCTTTCAATTAGTTCTCTCAGCACATGGATATGATCTATTGTGCTGTAGCCACTCCTGAATCCAGCTTGTTCTCTCGGTTGAGCCATGTCCAGTGTTACCTTCAAGCGGTGTGAAAGAACTTTAGTGAAGATTTTATAAACTACTGATAGGAGGCTGATAGGTCTGTAGTTTCCGAGATCCTCAATGTCACCTTTCTTATGTAGCAGGATCATTGTAGCGGTGTTCCAATCTTCAGGAATCTTTCCTTCATTAAGGCATCGAGTGAAAATTTGGGCGAGTACTGTTTCGATTTCTCCACTTGCTTCTTGTATGATGTCTACAGTAATTCCATCTTCTCCTGGAGCTTTTCCCCGCTTCATGTTCTTGATTGCATGTGCAACTTCTGCTGGAAGGATTGGAGGAACTCTGGTACTGGTATCTTTCATGATGTCTGGAGTGCATGTATCATCCTTTTCATATAATTTGGAGTAGAAATCTTTCACTCTTGTCAAAATTTCGCCTCTATTTCTTGTTACAAAACCATCTTCTTTTCTCAGTGCCATAATCTGTTTTCTTCCCTTACTGAGATATCCCTTTGCTATCTTTAGGCTTTGGTTGTTTTCAATTGCTTTCCTCACTAGTTCACAGTTGAATTTTCTAACGTCTTCAGTGATACTTTTTCGTACTGTCTTGCATAGCTCTATATATTCCACTTTGGAAGTCACATCTTCTTTAGTTGTCCTCATCTCTCTTCTTTTTTGCATCAACATTTTCGTTTTTCCTGATAATTTATTTACATGCAACTTGTTCTTAGACCCAGCTAATTTTGTTGCTGTTTCCATAAGAGCTTTGGTTACTTTTCTGTTAACTTCAGAGATGTCCACTTCTTCCGATGTTAGGCCTTCTAAAGCAGAGAACCTGTTCTTCAGTTCCAACTTGAAGGTATTATGGTGTTTTTTAAGGTTGGTTATGTCAATAGATTTTGTTTGTCTTATGAGCTTGCCACGTTCAAGTTTAGTGTTGAGGTGCATCTTACATCTCACCAATCTATGGTCACTACCTGTGTTGAACTTGTTTAGCACACTGCAGTCTTCTATGACAAATTTTTTGTTACACATAATAAAATCAATTTCACTTGTCGTCCCATTTGGATGTCTCCATGTCCATTTCCTGTGTGGCTTTTTCTTGAAAAAAGAGTTCAAGATGAAAAACCCTTCTGCCTCTGCAAACTCTACGAGAGTATTTCCACGCTGGTTTCTGTTGCCGTGACCGAATTTACCTACTGAAGTTTCATTCTGTTGCCGTTGCCCTATTTTTGCATTGAAATCTCCCATAATTATTTTCAAGTGCTGCTTACCTTTATTATTTAGATGACAAATTTCCTCATAAAATTGTTCAATTTCTTCTTCAGGATGACTTGTGGTGGGTGCATAAGTTTGAATAATCTGAGCCTGGTATCTTTTCGAGAGTTGGATAACGAGTCGTGCAGCTCTGTCAGAGCAACTTTCAACTTCTACCACTTTATCCTTCAGTTTCTTGTTTATTATAAATCCAACACCACTAGTTCTGCCAGTATCTGTCCCACGATAGTAGAAGAGATGTCCACTTTTCAGTTCGATGAGATCTTCTCCTTTTCTCCTTACCTCACTTAGCCCCACAATGTCCCATTTGATCCTTTGTAGTTCCTCTTCCAATTCAAGAAGCCTTGAATCAGAAGATAGGGAGCGTCCATTGTACGTTGCCAAGGTCAGCATCAGATGGCAGCCTAGTCCGGTCCTCCGGGGATTCTTAGCACCCTCTGCCTTCATGTCGCACTGGCCGCTGCCTTGGCCAGGTACATTCCAGCTGCCGGAGACTGAGGGCCAAGATTTAAGTTGTGGAGTCATTTTGGAGGGGTTTGGCCATAACTCACCACGCTGGCCAAGCGGGTTGGTGAGTGTGGGATAGCATTTCCTCTGATCCCGATGGTATAGTTATACCGCTATTGGCGGTCGTCAGAGCCCCTTTAGTGGGAACAGGATGCACCACGAGAAGGCGGGGTTGACATTTGTCAAGGAGAGGCTGTGATGTTACGCATCACCTGACCTTACATCCCAGAATAAATTTTTATTGCAGTTACTGAGGATGACCATTCTCCTTCAGTTTTCCGTTTTCCCAGTAATTTTTATCATGTTCGAGCAAAATAATCAAGATTAAGGTTCAATTCCCAATCTATAGAAAGTGTGTCCATGTACAAAATGATATTACAGTCATTTGAGAAAAAAACACCACCACATATACTGCCTTTAAACAACCCGACTTGTGCGCATACATATCTTAAGTAAGCTTATTCTGATACCGTAGTAACATTTACATATATATGTATATTTTATTGTGTCTATCGGGCATTTTCACCTTAAAATGAACTAAAAACACCGCGGTTCTGTATTCATTTATTAAGAACACCATTTTGCGAAAAGTTTCAGGTAGAAATAACCGACGATGATTCACACAAAACTAAAGATCTCATTTGATCTAACCATTGCCGCCCCGGTGGCGCAGTGGTCTAAGCGATGGCCTCTGATCATTCGTCCGAACGGGGTCCGGGTTCGAATCCCGGTGAGGCATGGATGTTGTGTTTGTCTTACGGCACTGGTTCTCTCCGTTCCCTGGAACCAGTGACCCTAAATTAGGGACGGGCGACTGCTTATAGCCCATTGAGTTGCTCATGGTGGTCGTTAAACCTCCAATAAAAAAAAAAAAAAAAAAAAAAAAAAAGATCTAACCATTACTCTGTGGATCAAGCAAACTCATTCTGTAAATTCAAGACTGTTGAAAATAATCTTCAAAAAGAGTCTCCTAACGAATATATCTTTAGCTATATTGTTCTTAAAAACCAGATTTCTAACGTATAGGATTTACTAAGTCCTAATATTTAAAAGTAGCGTGCAAAGCCATAGGAAAACATTGAAATTGGAGAGCATGGAACAACTTCTGCTGAAGTAACGTGCTCTGCTGAAGTAACGTCAACTTCAACTTCTGCTGAAGTAACGTCAACTTCTGCTGAAGTAGCATGGAACAACTTCTGCTGAAGTAACGTGCTCTGAAGGCTCTGATTTTGGGACCATTACACGGTGCAATTCTGGTCTCTTTCTTTAAAGAAGTATGTGTCCAGAGATGATGTACGTCGCTCCGGTGTCGCAGTGGTCTAAGCGATGGCCTCTTATCCTTCGTCCGAGATGGGTCCGGGTTCGAATCCCGGTGAGGCATGGATGTTATGTTTGTCTTACGGCACTGGCTCTTTCCCTTCCCTGGAACCAGTGACCCTAAATTAGGGACGGGTGACTGCCTATAGTTCAATGAGTTGCTCATGTTGGCTGTTAAACTTTTAATCAAAATAATAAAAAAATTTATTTAGAAAAGCAAGTTCAAAACGACGATCAATAATTTTTTCCATCGTACAAAAGTTTTTTTTTTAATTAGAAAGAAAAACCATGTGTTTATCTTTGCGCGACTGCTATGGTTTCATGCGGGCTGCCATTTATACATATAAAAATGGCGACGCGCATATATAATGTAAACAATATGCCTTCCCAGAGTTCTGTTGATATCAAAGGAAATATCAGGGTCGTTTTTTCATCTGTTGGAGCTTTAAAAATTGATACATTCTAATAAACTCGGATACATGTCTAATAACCTTGTACAGGTTATTAAACATGTCTAATAACCTGTTCGATATAAAAAGTTTTTGTCCCATATCAGAAATAAGAATTGAACTGATCCAAGTCCGACCCACAGCAGCACTATAAATCTTAGTCCCTTTGTAGATTTAAAAGAGTTGGCGGCATGGGCGCCGACTTGAAAAATTACTGGGGGTTCCGGAAATTTTTAATCGAATTACCCATGCATTTTTCAAAGTATTTAAGTCTAATTTAAATTTCATTCTGTCAGATTATTTATTTATTTATTTATTTTATTTATTTGATTGGAGGTTTAACGACCACCGTGAGCAACTCAATGGGCTATAAGCAGTCGCCCGTCCCGTCCCTAATTTCGGGTCAGCCCGGTGGCGTAGTGGTCTTTTTTTTTGGATTGGAGGTTTAACGACCACCGTGAGCAACTCAATGGGCTATAAGCAGTCGCCCGTCCCTAATTTGGGGTCACTGGTTCCAGGGAAGGGAGAGAGCCAGTGCCGTAAGACAAACACAACATCCATGCCTGACCGGGATTCGAACCCGGACCCCGTTCGGACGAATGATCAGAGGCCATCGCTTAGACCACTGCGCCACCGGGGCGGCTCAGATTATCTGGCACAATAAGAAGCCTGAAATGCTAAAATGAAGCAAATTATAGTCAATTACAGATTTTTTTTCTCTAGATAATTATTTACTTCATTTATTTTGCTTTTTTTTTTTTTTTTTTGGTTGGAGGTTTAACGACCACCGTGGGCAACTCAATGGGCTATAAGCAGTCGCCCGTCCCTACTTTAGGGTCACTGGTTCCAGGGAAGGGAGAGAGCCAGTGCCGTAAGACAAACACAACATCCATGCCTCACCGGGATTCGAACCCGGACCCCGTTCGGACGAATGATCAGAGGCCATCGCTTAGACCACTGCGCCACCGGGGCGGCTCAGATTATCTGGCACAATAAGAAGCCTGAAATGCTAAAATGAAGCAAATTATAGTCAATTACAGATTTTTTTTTCTCTAGATAATTATTTACTTCATTTATTTTGCTTTTTTTTTTTTTTTTTTTTTTTTTTTTTGGTTGGAGGTTTAACGACCACCGTGAGCAACTCAATGGGCTATAAGCAGTCGCCCGTCCCTACTTTAGGGTCACTGGTTCCAGGGGAAGGGAGAGAGCCAGTGCCGTAAGACAAACACAACATCCATGCCTCACCGGGATTCGAACCCGGACCCCGTTCGGACGAATGATCAGAGGCCATCGCTTAGACCACTGCGATACCGGGGCGGCTCAGATTATCTGGCACAATAAGAAGCCTGAAATGCTAAAATGAAGCAAATTATAGTCAATTACAGATTTTTTTTCTCTAGATAATTATTTACTTCATTTATTTTGCTTTTTTTTTTTTTTTTTTTGGTTGGAGGTTTAACGACCACCGTGAGCAACTCAATGGGCTATAAACAGTCGCCCGTCCCTACTTTAGGGTCACTGGTTCCAGGGAAGGGAGAGAGCCAGTGCCGTAAGACAAACACAACATCCATGCCTCACCGGGATTCGAACCCGGACCCCGTTCGGACGAATGATCAGAGGCCATCGCTTAGACCACTGCGCCACCGGGGCGGCTCAGATTATCTGGCACAATAAGAAGCCTGAAATGCTAAAATGAAGCAAATTATAGTCAATTACAGATTTTTTTTCTCTAGATAATTATTTACTTCATTCATTTTGCTTTTTTTTTTTTTTTTTTTTTTTGGTTGGAGGTTTAACGACCACCGTGAGCAACTCAATGGGCTATAAGCAGTCGCCCGTCCCTACTTTAGGGTCACTGGTTCCAGGGAAGGGAGAGAGCCAGTGCCGTAAGACAAACACAACATCCATGCCTCACCGGGATTCGAACCCGGACCCCGTTCGGACGAATGATCAGAGGCCATCGCTTAGACCACTGCGCCACCGGGGCGGCTCAGATTATCTGGCACAATAAGAAGCCTGAAATGCTAAAATGGAGCAAATTATAGTCAATTACAGATTTTTTTCTCTAGATAATTATTTACTTCATTTATTTCGCTTTTTTTTTTTTTTTTTTTTTTGGATGGAGGTTTAACGACCACCGTGAGCAACTCAATGGGCTATAAGCAGTCGCCCGTCCCTAATTTAGGGTCACTGGTTCCAGGGAAGGGAGAGAGCCAGTGCCGTAAGACAAACACAACATCCATGCCTCACCGGGATTCGAACCCGGACCCCGTTCGGACGAATGATCAGAGGCCATCGCTTAGACCACTGCGCCACCGGGGCGGCTCAGATTATCTGGCACAATAAGAAGCCTGAAATGCTAAAATGAAGCAAATTATAGTCAATTACAAATTTTTTTCTCTAGATAATTATTTACTTCATTTATTTTGCTTTTTTTTTTTTTTTTGGTTGGAGGTTTAACGACCACCGTGAGCAACTCAATGGGCTATAAGCAGTCGCCCGTCCCTACTTTAGGGTCACTGGTTCCAGGGAAGGGAGAGAGCCAGTGCCGTAAGACAAACACAACATCCATGCCTCACCGGGATTCGAACCCGGACCCCGTTCGGACGAATGATCAGAGGCCATCGCTTAGACCACTGCGCCACCGGGGCGGCTCAGATTATCTGGCACAATAAGAAGCCTGAAATGCTAAAATGAAGCAAATTATAGTCAATTACAGATTTTTTTTTCTCTAGATAATTATTTACTTCATTTATTTTTGCTTTTTTTTTTTTTTGGTTGGAGGTTTAACGACCACCGTGAGCAACTCAATGGGCTATAAGCAGTCGCCCGTCCCTACTTTAGGGTCACTGGTTCCAGGGAAGGGAGAGAGCCAGTGCCGTAAGACAAACACAACATCCATGCCTCACCGGGATTCGAACCCGGACCCCGTTCGGACGAATGATCAGAGGCCATCGCTTAGACCACTGCGCCACCAGGGCGGCTCAGATTATCTGGCACAATAAGAAGCCTGAAATGCTAAAATGAAGCAAATTATAGTCAATTACAGATTTTTTTTCTCTAGATAATTATTTACTTCATTTATTTTGCTTTTTTTTTTTTTTTTTTTTTTTTTTTGGTTGGAGGTTTAACGACCACCGTGAGCAACTCAATGGGCTATAAGCAGTCGCCCGTCCCTACTTTAGGGTCACTGGTTCCAGGGAAGGAAGAGAGCCAGTGCCGTAAGACAAACACAACATCCATGCCTCACCGGGATTCGAACCCGGACCCCGTTCGGACGAATGATCAGAGGCCATCGCTTGGACCACTGCGCCACCGGGGCGGCTCAGATTATCTGGCACAATAAGAAGCCTGAAATGCTAAAATGAAGCAAATTATAGTCAATTACAGATTTTTTTTCTCTAGATAATTATTTACTTCATTTATTTTGCTTTTTTTTTTTTTTTTTTGGTTGGAGGTTTAACGACCACCGTGAGCAACTCAATGGGCTATAAGCAGTCGCCCGTCCCTACTTTAGGGTCACTGGTTCCGGGGAAGGGAGAGAGCCAGTGCCGTAAGACAAACACAGCATCCATGCCTCACCGGGATTCGAACCCGGACCCCGTTCGGACGAATGATCAGAGGCCATCGCTTAGACCACTGCGCCACCGGGGCGGCTCAGATTATCTGGCACAATAAGAAGCCTGAAATGCTAAAATGAAGCAAATTATAGTCAATTACAGATTTTTTTTCTCTAGATAATTATTTACTTCATTTATTTTGCTTTTTTTTTTTTTTTTTTTTTTTTGGTTGGAGGTTTAACGACCACCGTGAGCAACTCAATGGGCTATAAGCAGTCGCCCGTCCCTACTTTAGGGTCACTGGTTCCAGGGAAGGGAGAGAGCCAGTGCCGTAAGACAAACACAACATCCATGCCTCACCGGGATTCGAACCCGGACCCCGTTCGGACGAATGATCAGAGGCCATCGCTTAGACCACTGCGCCACCGGGGCGGCTCAGATTATCTGGCACAATAAGAAGCCTGAAATGCTAAAATGAAGCACATTATAGTCAATTACAGATTTTTTTCTCTAGATAATTATTTACTTCATTTATTTTGCTTTTTTTTTTTTTTTTTTTTTTGGTTGGAGGTTTAACGACCACCGTGAGCAACTCAATGGGCTATAAGCAGTCGCCCGTCCCTACTTTAGGGTCACTGGTTCCAGGGAAGGGAGAGAGCCAGTGCCGTAAGACAAACACAACATCCATGCCTCACCGGGATTCGAACCCGGACCCCGTTCGGACGAATGATCAGAGGCCATCGCTTAGACCACTGCGCCACCGGGGCGGCTCAGATTATCTGGCACAATAAGAAGCCTGAAATGCTAAAATGAAGCAAATTATAGTCAATTACAGATTTTTTTCTCTAGATAATTATTTACTTCATTTATTTTGCTTTTTTTTTTTTTTTTTTTTGGTTGGAGGTTTAACGACCACCGTGAGCAACTCAATGGGCTATAAGCAGTCGCCCGTCCCTAATTTGGGGTCACTGGTTCCAGGGAAGGGAGAGAGCCAGTGCCGTAAGACAAACACAACATCCATGCCTCACCGGGATTCGAACCCGGACCCCGTTCGGACGAATGATCAGAGGCCATCGCTTAGACCACTGGGCCACCGGGGCGGCTCAGATTATCTGGCACAATAAGAAGCCTGAAATGCTAAAATGAAGCAAATTATAGTCAATTACAGATTTTTTTCTCTAGATAATTATTTACTTCATTTATTTTGCTTTTTTTTTTTTTTTTTTTTTTTTTTTTTTTTGGTTGGAGGTTTAACGACCACCGTGAGCAACTCAATGGGCTATAAGCAGTCGCCCGTCCCTACTTTAGGGTCACTGGTTCCAGGGAAGGGAGAAGGCCAGTGCCGTAAGACAAACACAACATCCATGCCTCACCGGGATTCGAACCCGGACCCCGTTCGGACGAATGATCAGAGGCCATCGCTTAGACCACTGCGCCACCGGGGCGGCTCAGATTATCTGGCACAATAAGAAGCCTGAAATGCTAAAATGAAGCACATTATAGTCAATTACAGATTTTTTTTCTCTAGATAATTATTTACTTCATTTATTTTGCTTTTTTTTTTTTTTTTTGGTTGGAGGTTTAACGACCACCGTGAGCAACTCAATGGGCTATAAGCAGTCGCCCGTCCCTACTTTAGGGTCACTGGTTCCAGGGAAGGGAGAGAGCCAGTGCCGTAAGACAAACACAACATCCATGCCTCACCGGGATTCGAACCCGGACCCCGTTCGGACGAATGATCAGAGGCCATCGCTTAGACCACTGCGCCACCGGGGCGGCTCAGATTATCTGGCACAATAAGAAGCCTGAAATGCTAAAATGAAGCAAATTATAGTCAATTACAGATTTTTTTTCTCTAGATAATTATTTACTTCATTTATTTTGCTTTTTTTTTTTTTTTTTTTTTGGTTGGAGGTTTAACGACCACCGTGAGCAACTCAATGGGCTATAAGCAGTCTCCCGTCCCTAATTTGGGGTCACTGGTTCCAGGGAAGGGAGAGAGCCAGTGCCGTAAGACAAACACAACATCCATGCCTCACCGGGATTCGAACCCGGACCCTGTTCGGACGAATGATCAGAGGCCATCGCTTAGACCACTGCGCCACCGGGGCGGCTCAGATTATCTGGCACAATAAGAAGCCTGAAATGCTAAACTGAAGCAAATTATAGTCAATTACAAATTTTTTTTTCTGTAGATAATTATTTACTTCATTTATTTTGCTTTTTTTTTTTTTTTTTTTGGTTGGAGGTTTAACGACCACCGTGAGCAACTCAATGGGCTATAAGCAGTCGCCCGTCCCTAATTTGGGGTCACTGGTTCCAGGGAAGGGAGAGAGCCAGTGCCGAAAGACAAACACAACATCCATGCCTCACCGGGATTCGAACCCGAATTCAGTTCGGACGAATGAATAGAGGCCATCGCTTAGACCACTGCGCCACCGGGCGGCTTATTTTGCTTTTGTAGGCGCGACATTATTATATGCAATACGCAGATACTGTGTGAATTTCCAACTCAATTGTCTTATAAAAGTAACAAAAAAATGTAAAATTTATTTGAAGTTGTTTTTTTACCAATTTTAAAAATGCCATCAATTTTTTTCTTCAAATTATTTCTGAGTTAAAATTGGAGGTTAGAAGGGAGAGGACATGGCATCAGCCGCACGCCCTGCGTTTTCCGCAGACTCTACTTCGTATCGCTGTGTATGCCCAGTATGCCCAACTTGGACTGCTTCTGTACTTTTCTATGGGGAAATCATTGTCTTTGAAGAGGTTTTAGAGGCACTTGTGAAGCATGTACAAACAGGAAAAAATGAATCCGAAATATGCATGCAAATTCTTCGCTTCTCATTCTGATCTTCCTTGGGAGATGTTTTGGCTCTGGCATTCCTCGCTTCTGTTTCCAGACAGGAGATATAATTCCTCCCACTATAAAATGTGGTACCCCTTATTAGCGGGCAATTAAAAAAAATATATGTGTATATAGCAGTCAAATGGTTCTTTTTTAGTTTCATTGTTTAAGTCAGTCATTGCAATCATAAAACGTATGTACGTATCTCTTCATTTTAGACTGCTACAAATTTTGAAATTATACTTTTGAATCATACCATCATGCACACGATTTGCAAAAATATCAGTGTCTACTGTTTCAGAAACCCATGTTAATAAAAAAAAAATAACCATGGGAAGCTTTGCAATAGGGTTTTCATTTGTAACCATTCTTAACTATAAAAAAATCAACAGTAGTCACTTTTGAAGTGCTCTCCAGTTTTTATCCTAGGTCAAAAAACAAATACGTATTTCACTACAAAAGTTTTTAGGCTCGGAAAAATTTCCTTTCATGCAACGCCCCCCCCCCAGTTTTCAGCCCCCTCCCCAATTTGAAATTCCTGGATAAACCCCTGGTTTTTCACCTGCATGGACTCCAATTCAGAAGTTTCCTGATTTATCTAGGGGAGGTGTTGAAACTTTTTATAAAGCTAAAAGTGAATTTGTTAGCCAATTTGACTTTTAATAAGAATGAAATCTCTTTGGCTGCGGGATTTTTTTTTTTTTTTTGGAGAGCTCGAGCATCCGACCCCCTAACTCATCCCCCCCCCCCCCCCCCCCCCCGAGTTTTCGGCTTTCGATTTAGTATTTTCACTTTTAAGGTTATTTGGTTATCGCTGTTGAGGAATTTTACTTTACTAGTTTGTTCTATATGATATTTCCTCCCCAAACCACCGTTGATTTTATTTTTAGTACACCTGGATTTTTATCTGGAGCTGAAGCACTTTTTGTGGGGAAAAATGCAAATAATGGCTAACATTATTTGCCTAAATAAAATTCTTTTTAGCGTCAAGGTCTGTTTACAGACAGGAATTATACAGCTAAATTTATTTACGGATAATAAAATTAGGGCGCAAATCCCAGCAAAATCCGTGTTTGCGTGAAAAAACAGACTTTGTTCTAAATTTTTCTGTCTTAGAAATCGCTTCCCAGAGCTTAGAAAAATATTTTTATTGAATGGTCAGACTCTCCAAAATGCAGAGAATCTCTTAAGAGTCAGTTTTTATCCAGTAATCAGTGATTTCTGGAAAGGCGGAAAACCTATCTTTTTTTTACCCTGGGTTATGCACCTTGGGAGGGCAGAGAACCGTACTTATTGAGGCAGTGTGCGTATTTGCTCACTAAATTACTAATTACTCACTAAATAGTGATCTCATTTAATTAGCATGTAAAATAATATCCACGATAAGAAATTGTTATATGCTTCGAGACTTTTGCATGCCTCGAAATGTTCTGCGGGAAAGGCGCTTCGACCAAAAACGAAGTAATGGAAAATATTTACCATTTGCATTTTCCGAAAACTTTTGGCGTCGCTTTCGAAGATAGTTGCATTCAGCATATATGGATCTTTTCCTTCAATTACTTTAATTTTTTCCAAATACCGCATTTTGAACTCGGAAGTTAAACTTTCAAAGTTAGATGCCATCATTTCAACGGGAACTGGCTGTCCTTCACGTACGTTACTAAGGCACGTTGCCATGCTGAAAGTCACGTGTCTGCTAAATCTTCTATGAGATAACCAAACCTACACAATGACTTCCGATCACGGTGTATGATAGTCAGTTGATACGACTCCCGGGAAAAAAATCGTCTGTTAATGTCACTTGTCACTAGATGGCGCAAGGAACGTGTGAGCAGATGATTTCAAACAACCTGTGCTTTCTTATGGGAGGAAGTGACAAAAAAGTCGCTTTTTACGAATGCTATTTTGCTTGGAATTTAAAAAAAAACGATCTGCAACGCTTCGCAGACATGTATTTTTGTCCTTATCACGTGGAAATATATAAAATAAGTCATATATATATCATGTTTTAGCCACGAAATGAGTACTCGAACGTGTAGATTTCTGAGCAGACGATGCTGAGTTTTTTTTTTCTCAGGCAATAGGGAATAAACCTTTTATCATAAGAAAAACATGTATTTCTTGTAAAAATGAGATGGTACTGTATATTTGGAGGAGCAATTATTCACATGGAATGTTAATTTTTCTATTATAAGTTTTGTTTTTGCTGCACTCATTCGAGCAGCATTAACGGAAACTATTCGTTTTGAAACACCGAATTTTTCGCAAAAAAATAATTTTTATTACTCCTTCCCCTCGAAAAATCATTCACTAATGATATTTTCATTTACTATAATCAAGATGTCTTTCGCATGTGTGCTATTTATGTACCTAATCATACTAATGAATAAGTGGTCTTCATCTGTGCTGGCGATGGCGGTAGAGAAAGTGCATCGCGGTGAAATGGTCGATTTTTCCCCGGCGAAGCTTTCTCAGACCTGCGTGCATATATTGTAGTACGATCAGAGCCCATTTAAGAGGAATGGGGCTAGAGGGTCTGCAGCTCAGGGCCCCTTTTTTCAAGGGGCCGCAGAATTATGTAGGATGCTTGAAGAATTGGCAGAGTTCTAGTTTTTTCTTTTCTTTTTTCTAGTTAGTTAGCACAGCAAAATTTATAAGAAACTGCCTTGTGAAAATTTTTTTTTATTTTTTTCTATTTTTTAGTAGTGTGCAAAAATTATAGTCGCCCCCTAGTCCATCCTCAAATTTTTGAAAACATTACAGATTTCTCTTTTTTTTTGCACATCTGCAATTGGGGGAAATTTTCGTACATTAAGTATTCGTTTGAAGTATATTTGGATCATATTATTTCGCCCACTACTTCGATATAATTTCAACAAGCTGAACCCTGGTGCTGGGAGGGATTAAAACAGAACTGAACTGGTATCCATTTTTCTACCATGTATCTTTACATTTTCTTGCTAACACCGATTCCCCCAAGAATTATGGGAAACTTTTCAATTCCTCAATGAGATTTTCAAATTTAATATTTTCAGCTGCTGATGCAGAATTAGTCTCCAGCATTGGAACTTCCTCTACAATTGCGCTTCTCGACATTCCTTGCTCCCGGTGAGATGGGGCGTTTCGTGGGCTTTTGATTGATCTTGACAAATAAGCTGGACAGCCTGGAAAAATGGATGAAACTGCCTTGGGTGACAACCTAATTCTTACTGGCACATCATACAAAATTTTCCCATTCGAAGTCTCCGTCTTACGAGTAATAATGTCTGAAGGCAAAAAGTGTTTTTGGCAAACACAATCACTGCATTGCGGTTCTCGATCCTTACGTGGGATAGCTTGCCGCCATTTTTCCAACAGCTTTTCATCTGTTGGGGCTTTAAAGGTTGATACACGTTCTTTACATGTAGCATAACCTGTCCGACAGTTCGGCACAAAACGCTTTCTCCCCATATCAAAAACCTAAATATTGAACAGATTCTAGTCTGACATTCAGTTGCACTATAAATTTATCTCCCGCTTAGGTAAAAAAAAAAAAAAAAAAGGTTGACGTGCTCCACCTCCTGTGCAGAAACTTCGTTTCTGGAACTTCTTTTTTTTTTTTTGATTGAAGGTTTAACGACCACCGTGAGCAACTCAATGGGCTATAAGCAGTCGCCCGTCCCTAATTTAGGGTCACTGGTTCCAGGGAAGGCAGAGAGCCAGTGCCTTAAGACAAACACAACATCCATGCCTCACCGGGATTCGAGCCCGGACCCCATTCGGACGAATGATCAGAGGCCATCGCTTAGACCACTGCGCCACCGGGGCGGCGTTTCTGGAACTTCATACAATATAATTGCACAAAGTAATAAATTAAAATTACCTAAGATAAACACCAATTTAGCACTGATGAAATGTTAACTACCATATATTCCTACAACGGTTAACATGAACCATCGGCCCATAACTCCTCAACGCCCTCTGGTGACCTATGACATTAACAGTCCGTTTTAGAACTGTTAGCAGTACGGAGAGTTGCATCACGTACCTTATCATACACCGTGCTTACGATCATTCGTCCGAAAGGGGTCCGGGTCCGAATCCCGGTGAGACATGGATGTTGTGTTTGTCTTTCAGAACTGCCTCTCTCCCTTCCCTGGAACCAATGGCTCTAAATTAGGAACGGGTGACTGCTTATAGCCTATTGAGTTGCTCACGATGGTCGTTAAACTGCCAATAAAAAAAATGTAGGAAGTTGTATCACGTTGCTATCATACACCGTGAACCATTGTGTCATCTATAGATATCTATCTTAATCGCCATTACCACAGTGCGGTCTATCACTAGGCACCTCCAGATATCTTATCTTAATCTCCTTGGTCAGAAACTAATCTCTTTCCCGTTCTTAGTATTACGGCACTGACTCCCTTCCTTCCCCGGAAACAGTGGACTTAAACCAGTGACAGGAGACAGCTTATATCCCAATGTAAGATGGCGTTGTCGTGTTGATCACAAATAAAACTGATAGAGCAAAAAAATCTTTGCATAGAAAGAATTGTACTTAATGTTGTTTACAATTTAAAATATGCTATTGACGTTGTATGTCAATGCAGACCGTCATTTTGCGGAAGTTATCATCCCATTGTTTTTAAATTGTTGAAGTATTTTTATAGTTTTATTTCAGATCATCACTGGATTGTATTGTTTGAAAACAGAGTTACAATTAGGATTAAAGAATTATGCATGTTCTCTTGCTTCAGTGAAATGAGATAAAATTCCTTTTTGCGAGAGAAAAGCATAAAGCAAAAAAAAATTCTTGTTCATGAGATGTGAGTGGTATACTTCATTTCACATTTTCTGTAAACATTCTTGATCTTACTCTTTCAGAAATTTTAATTCTGTAAAGTACCAGTTTTTATGTGTGGTATTTTTGTCCAGCAGTCACTGCAGTGTGTGAGTGGTTGTTTACTTTTTTTTTTTCTTGCAAATAAAATGCCAGCCATGACACTGTGTACTTTAAAGAATCATTAAATTAGAAAAAAATCAGCTGTTTATTATAAAAGCTCCTGGCATACTGTTAGAAATTTTATAAAGTATGTTCTGAAATCATGGAATGTGTACTTCTGCTTTTTTTTTTTAAATGACAGATAATATAGCATTCTTCATATCCTCTTAGATGTGAAATGCAGGATACAATGATGCTTGGAATATGCAGACAACACCAATAAGTTGTAATGGCATTCAGTATTTAATTCATGATTTTATGCAGTAAATGCTACCAAAAGAAAAAATTTGGTGTTGCTGGGAAGCCCAAAAGTAAAACATAATAATTTCTTACGAGCCCATGACAAAATATTCTTCAGGGGAGGAAACCTCTTAAGACTTGATTTTAAAAAAAGTGAAAAGCAAATTTCACTTATTGTCCCAGACACTTCCTAGTACAGGGGAAGGTCTTCAAGAGTGTGAAGTCTACGTTCACAAGTTCCCCCAAAAAACTACTTTTGCACGATATATATGGTTTGATTCGACTAAAAATTCCATCTGATGTGGTGCGTGCTGCAGTAAGTTCATGATGGAAGATAAAATATCAAGGGACATGCCCCTTGATACTGGTGAAAAGCCTGAGACGCATAATATATGTTCTGAGGAACTGACAGGAAAAAGTGGGATTTCTGACCATACACTCCTTCGTACAGATGGAAAATTTCATCTGCGTGATGTGGGTTCCAAGAAATTCACAGAGAAACATTACCTTTTCAACCATACGCTTCTTCGTACAGCTTCAAAAACATATAAGTGTGTGTGTTCAAAGGAATTCATAAGCAAAAATTACCTTTTGAACCATTTACTGTGTCATACTGGGGAAAAAATTCATCAGTGTGTTGCATGTTCTAAAAAGTTTGCAAAGAAAAGTAACCTTTCCAAACATATGCTAATTCATACAGGTGAAAAACTTCATCAGTGTTATGTGTGTTCCAAACAATTCATACAGAAGGGTGGCCTTTCACGGCATATGCTCCTTCATACAGGTAAAAAACCTTATCGGTGTGATGTGTGTTCCAAGCAATTCACACAGAAAGGTAACCTTTCCCGGCATATGCTCCTTCATACAGGTGAAAAACCTCATCAGTGTGATGTGTGTTCCAAGCAATTCGCACAGAAAGGTGACCTTTCCCGGCATATGCTCCTTCATACAGGAGGAAAACCTCATCAGTGTAATGTGTGTTTCAAGCAATTCACACAGAAAGGTGCCCTTTCTCAGCATATGCTTCTCCATACAGGTGTAAAACATCATCATTGTGATGTGTGTTCCAAGCAATTCACTCATAAATGTGCCCTTTCCCAGCATATGCTCCTTCATACAGGTGAGAAACCTCATCAGTGTGATGTGTGTTCCAAGCAATTCAGAGGAAAAGGTGCCCTTTCTCTGCATATGCTCCTTCATACTGGTGAAAAACCTCATGAATGTGATGTATGTTCCAAGCAGTTTACCAGAAGAAGTCACCTTTCTCGTCACATGCTTCTTCATACAGGTGAAAAACCTCATCAGTGTGATGTGTGTTCCAAGCAATTCAGAGAGAAATGTGCCCTTTCTCGGCATATGCTCCTTCATACAGGAGAAAAGCCTCATGAATGTGATGTATGTTTCAAGCAGTTTAACATAAGAAGTCACCTTTCTCGTCACATGCTCCTTCATACAGGTGAAAAACGTCATCAGTGTGATGTGTGTTCCAAGCAATTCAGAGAGAAATGTGCCCTTTCTCGGCATATGCTCCTTCATACAGGAGAAAAGCCTCATGAATGTGATGTATGTTTCAAGCAGTTTAACATAAGAAGTCACCTTTCTCGTCACATGCTCCTTCATACAGGTGAAAAACCTCATCAGTGTGATGTGTGTTCCAAGCAATTCAGAGGGAAATGTGCCCTTCCTCGGCATATGCTACTTCATACTGGTGAAAAACCTCATGAATGTGATGTATGTTCCAAGCAGTTTACCAGAAGAAGTCACCTTTCTCGTCACATGCTCCTTCATACAGGTGAAAAACCTCATCAGTGTGATGTGTGTTCCAAGCAATTCAGAGAGAAATGTGCCCTTTCTGAGCATATGCTCCTTCATACTGGTGAAAAACCTCATGAATGTGATGTATGTTCCAAGCGGTTTACCAGAAGAAGTCACCTTTCTCGTCACATGCTCCTTCATACAGGTGAAAAACCTCATCAGTGTGATGTGTGTTCCAAGCAATTCAGAGGGAAATGTGCCCTTCCTCGGCATATGCTACTTCATACTGGTGAAAAACCTCATGAATGTGATGTATGTTCCAAGCAGTTTACCAGAAGAAGTCACCTTTCTCGTCACATGCTCCTTCATACAGGTGAAAAACGTCATCAGTGTGATGTGTGTTCCAAGCAGTTTACCAGAAGAAGTAACCTTTCTCGTCACATGCTCCTTCATACAGGTGAAAAACGTCATCAGTCTGATGTGTGTTCCAAGCCATTCGCAAGAAAGTCTCCTTCTGAAGCATATGGTCCTTCATACAAATGAAACGCCTTAGCATGGTGAGCAGTTCACAATAAAAGCTACATTTTCCAGGCATATTCTGTTTCATATAATTGAAAAACCTCATCAGTGTTTTGTGTTCTTAGTATATCACAGAGGAAAGTTTATTTTCAAACCATATGTTGCTTCACACAAGCAAACCTCATCAGTGAGGTATATCCTCCAACCAATTCCCATGAAAAGGTATCCTTTCAAAGCACATGCTCCTTCAAATATGCTAATTCTCACCAATGTGGGAATACTGCAGGAAATTCAAAAGGTCAAGTTTTTAAGGCAGATGCTCCTTTACTCTGGTGAAAAATCTCTTCAATGTGATGTGTGCTTCAAGGCATTTACACTTATAGAACACCTGTCGAAACATTCGCTTCATCATAGAAGGTGAATAACAACTGGATAACCCGTGTTTCTTGATTTTTTTGGAACATTTTTTTCTTTCGTCAGGTGCATTAGTAAATTTATCAAGAATTGAGGGATATGAAATACTCTGAAAGATATATGACCTTCATACACCCACATTTTTTTTACCAATTGAAGTCTATCTTTTAAACTTGTGAAATATCTGAATTATTATGAGTTAATATGTGTGTGAAGGTGTAGTTTAGTATCCCCTAAATTATTCGGTTAAAAATTCAGAGAATTTTTTTGTATATAGTTCAAAGTTTATAATTTGATGGAGAATATGGTTAAAAAATATCAGCTTCATGACACATTTTAAAGTGGTTTTTTTTTTTTTTTTTTTGCAGTGAAACTTACCTGTAATCATGGGGACGAGAACAAATGTGGCAAGCCTGCCCTCTCACTGCTGTAATGACATCCAAGGCTTAGCCAGTGGTTTGCTGTGGTGGCCATTCAATAGGTCCCCCAAAACAATGATCACAGGTTGTTGTTTTTTTGTGTGCTTTTTCAAAACAATCAGAAACTGAGTTTTAATAACCTTCCTATAATGAATTATTTCAGAATTCTGTTGCGGATTAAAGCATATCATTTCAAGGTGCAAAGATTCACTCTGTCTCATAATTTCCCCCCTTTAAATGGTTGCTTATCACAGCATGGCCTGAAGATCGCCGTCTCAGCAGTAGCCTTTTATGATGCCAGATTAATGCTGAGGCAGACTTGCTGCAGCATTTATTCACATCCCCGTACTTGCAGGTAAGTTTCACAATAAAAAATCTTTTATGTGTGTTATAAAGCTATAATTTTTACCCCATTTTCTATCAAATTACATACATTAAAATGTGTGAACAATTTTTTCTCAAAATGTTTACTCAAATATTGTAGGACAAATAGGCCTTTACAAATATGTGGATGTAAGAACAAAATTTAGTCAATCTTTTAGAAGATGGACTTTTTTTCTTTTTCATGAATTCTAAGTAATTTAGTGCATACATTTTGCTATTCTACTTTGTTTTGCTACTCAACATTTCTGTCAGTGGTTGTACTGTTTCACATTTTTTTATATGCATATAATTTCATCAAAACAGTGTTAAGTATGCTGTGCAGGGAAGCCAAAATCTAGTTTGTTTACTAAGGAATGTAGGCAGCAGATATAATGCATTGCTGTGCCCACCCCTATGGATATAGTGCATTGCTGTGCCCACCCCTATGGATATAGTGCATTGCTGTGCCCACCCCTATAGATATAGTGCATTGCTGTGCCCATCCCTATGATAGATTAAGCACAGCTACCATATAGGTAGGCGCAGTCAGAAAATTATCATGTGACTTTCTGGGCATGACATAGACTCGTACAATAGATAAGTAAGGTAATGAATCAAAAAGTAGAATATAAGATATTTTTGAGACCTTTAGGCAGTTGTATAACATCTTCAGTCATTATGAATAATAATTAGTGATGATTATCATAATTAGATTTAAAGGAACTGCTTATCTGAATCCTGCAGAGCATGCTCAACATATTTTTTAATGAAGTTATATTAATGCAGAAACATGTGACATGTTATTTCTGCTCACAGGAATGTTTAAGTACCAAAATGAATGTACTGGGTTATATAGAATTCATAAAAGCATCTGTGTGTGCATCTTCTAAATGATTTCCAAAAGACTTCAAGCTGTTTTGAATGGAATTTCAGAAAAACTGGTCCATAACAAGCTCATATTTAGTGAGATTCAGTATTTGAGCAAAACAGGAACTTTTGTTTGATGTAATGTTAATTCAAAGCTAATTTGATCATTTTTAACAAACAAATCGAATGAAATCCTCAGGTATAACGATTAAGAGTAGAGCGTGGATGATCAATTTTAAAAAGTTGTAACAAAATTTAATGAAATTCCATATTTAATGAGGCAGGGAAAATCTGCTGCACACTGTCCTAGAATGTAGGGAAAGATATGATGGTATACAAGACGAAATTGCAGCAGCACAGTGGAATATCTGTGGTAATGGAAGAATGTTGAAAGAAAAGCAATGCAATGTGTACATACATCAAATGTGTTACATGAGAGTTTTTCAAAATAATCAGCACCACTTCAAGGGGTTATGCCTTTGAAGTATTGTGTCAACAGAATCAAAAACATGCACCCTACTCCAAGGCAAAAAGAGGATGGATGGGACTCGTGCACATGGCTTAGGTAGATTTCTGGGCGATGATTGCAGAGAGGGATAGAGGAGTAATGGCATGTGGGTGTAGCCTAAGGGGAAATGTGATATAGCATTTCCTGGAATTGCATCTATTGCCCCTTTCAACCTCCCAAGTTAGCATTGCATTGGGAAGATTGATGCTCCTTTTACATCATGTGTGTATTTCAACTGGCCAATTTCACATTGCATCTAACAGGAAATCTTAAACATTCGTAAAGTGAAAATGCATAACAGAAAATTGTTCTGCAAATTACAAAGTAGCCTTCATTAAAGAGCTACAAAATGGAGAAGTTTTGTGATATGGTATGTTATATATGGATTTACAAAATAAATATATATGTATAGTTTTTCATGGTAGTGTTTTTAACCTCAAATGGATTTAGCAAGTGCCCATATTTGACAATGATTTCTGTTAGACCCGAGCTCCTCCTTATACTAGGATTATGCTGTACATGTATTCATTTCAGCTATTTTCATTGGTTAAATTAACATGTTATTTATAATTCTAATGCTGCATGCATGTAATCAATTCTGTTATAAACAGATTTGCAACTTATTTTCTATTGCTATTCCAAAAGCATGCTTTTTTTTTTTTGCACATTTATGTTCACTCCTGTTATGCTTTCTTGAATAGTTTCCAAAGTAAAATGCAGAAATATAATTTTTGAATACAATGCTTAGTATATATATGAATGCATTTATGCATGGTTCCAAAATAGATAGGTAGTGTGTAATATATTTACGGATGCATGCATGCTTGATACCAAAAAAGGTAACACTGATGAGTGGCGTGGCCAGAAATTTCTTAAGGAGTTTGGTTTATTGGCGAAAGCCCCATATATATATATCATCACCATCGTCAACCATTATCAATCCACTGCTGGACGAAGGTCTCTCCAAGCCTCTTCCACAACGGTCTGTCTTGTGCCAGTCTCCTCCATGTTACTCCCGCACACTTTCGAATTTCATCCACCCATCTCCCATGTGGTCTTCTTCTAGGTATTTTCCTGTCCCTTGGAATCCAATCTAAAATTTTGGCTGTCCGTCGATGGTCTGTTCTTCTGGCAGTATATCCAGCCCATTGCCATTTCAGGGATTTTACTCTGATCATGATGTCTTCCACTCTTGTCATTTTTCGGATCCACGAGTTCCTCTTTCTTATCTCTCCTGGTTACACCAAGCATGCAGCTCTGCATGCTACTTTGAGTTGTCTGTAGCCCTTGTATGTCTCTTTTAGTTAAGGTCCACGTCTCTGCACCATACGTAAGCACTGGAAGGATGCATTGATCAAACACTTTTCTTTTAAGACATAATGGCATATTGCTCTTGAAAATTATGCTGTTTCTTCCAAAAGCTCTCCAGGCAAGTTTTGTACGCCAATTAATTTCTTCATCAATGTGACCCTTACTTGATATCTGCTGCCCAAGATAAACGTACGTGTCCGTTATCTCCAGCTTTTCTCCATCAATCGATAAATCTTCATTTCTTGTAAAAGCATTGTACATCACTTTTGTCTTCTGAAAGTTCACTTTTAATCCCACTTCTTTCTCTTGTCAGCAAGTTCCTGGATCATACTCTGCAGCTCTGATGGGGTAGTTGCAAAAATGACTACGTCATCAGCAAAACGAAGGTGGGTTAGATAATCTCCATTAATCTTTCTCCCTTTGTTTTCCCAGTTCAGTGATTGAAAGACATTTTCCAATGTCACATTAAAGAGCTTCGGAGATATGGTGTCACCTTGTATCACTCCGTTTCCAATTTTTATGTATGTTGTGTTTTCAAACAGCCTAATCTTTGATATATATATATATTACATTACAGGGGAGTATTTAGAGGGCCTTTCCCCCAAAAGTGTTTCATTTTTTAGTTTTTGGTTAAAATGCGACTTACATTAGAAAAAAATGCCTTAATTTGATAAAAATGCATCAACTTACATTAGAAAAATGCTTTAATTTTTTTTTATTTTTCATTAACTTCAATTTTGTTCTGGTGTATTTCAAAAACTTCCATTTTTCGACGCCCCCCCCCCTTCCCACACACACACCCGAAGAAAATTCCATATACACTCTAGATATAGTATAGTAATGTTTGTTCTTCAAGCATTTCAAGAACAAACTTTCTTCAGTTAACTAGGGGTGGGAGGCGGTTCACGATGTGGGTGTTTGTTTCGGCAGGTTTGAAAATTTTATCTATTGAAACGCATTTAGCACACTTTTGATCTTGAATCGTGATTACCTGACTATGAGGTATGATTAGTCTACTTATTATATCCCGCACGGGGATAACTGGTTTTCCAGTTATTTGGGGAGCGGCTCCCCAACGGCCCGAGCTGACCTTGTGACGGTTTTTTGCTTTCTTATATTTGTGCTTTCACGTCACCGCAGGGACAGCTGTTCATCCAGCTGATGGGGAGTAGCGACCCCACGGACCCAGCCGACATGTTATGTTTGATTTTTCCCATTACAACTTTGTGTTGCCACCACCTTGACAGCACCCGCCTCAGTTGTAGGTTGCTGAGGTTGTGATTATGCGCCAGGCCTTTCCTTTCCTCTCGCTTTCCTCTCCCTTTCCTGTTTTTACTTTCTTCTCCACTACCTGCTCTTCTTTTCTTCTCCATTTTCTACTCGACTTGCTTCTCCATTTTCTGTTCCTCTCTTGTTTTTCCGGGCTGGTTTGCTAGACCTACCTGCACGTTTGCCGTGTGCGGTGACCCGTAAGGTGGAAAAGGGAATGCTGGAGGCTGAGGTTTCTGGTGGCCAGGTTGTTGTTGTCGCCAGTCGCCAACACTCTTCTTTGCCCCCCGCTTCACCCTAAACGGGCGGCTAGGAACTAACCCGCTCCTAGTCAATCGGCTTGTTGTTACGTACAACAGGGTGAGTTTGGGGATAGTGCGGGTATGCCAAAGGGGTGTTACCAAGACCTGGGAAAGTCGCGGTACTCGCTGAGCGCATGTATCAACATGCTATATCCTTTCCTTCCTTCAAGCATTTGTCATTTTCTTGTAGGACTTCCGTCCACAGTGAGTAGAGTTTAGGTCCCAGCCACCTACAGCGAGATCGCCTTTTCGGCAGGACACAGAAACGGAAGGAATGAGAGCAAATCTAACGACTTTGACAGAACAGTTTGTAGTGAGATTAGAGTACAGTATATGGCGCCACCGTACAAGTACGATATTGCACATAGAGAGGTGAGAGAATTTCAGGGGGGACATAGGAAAGGATACCCATTTAACCAGTGGGTCCAGCCTGGGGGCCGTCACTTAACGTGCTCGTCCGATGCACGGCGGATATTCAGCGATTGTTAGTAAATCACACCATCTCCGAAGGATCAGCTCAGGCTTGAACCTGGGAACCTTGCATCGATAGTCTGAATCACTGACCACTAAGCCATCCGCGGCTTTTTAACATGCTATATCCGTTGCTTAACCCTAGAGACGTGTCCTGCGTCCAATTGGGCTTGCGGACCTCCGGCTCTCCCCTGTTGGGCTCGGTTGTGGGCGGGGAAATCGGCGGACGAACTTTTCACTTCTATTCATGGCTAAACAAAAATTTTCCCAAGAACTTCAAACAAAGCGGCCCATTGAGGAAGGGTCACCCTCCCAACAAGAAACCTACACCTGATTCTGCCAATGTTCGGTTCTTTTGCATCCACTCCTTGGACGCTTCAAATCCATTAAACACCAGAAGCCCCTTCTAGATAAATAAAGCATTGCAATCAATTGCCAGCTTTCCTAAGAGCGTTACGAAGCTCCAATCTGGTGATCTTCTTGTTGAGATGTTGAGTCCCAGATATGCTACAGTGCTTTTAAACACTACCTCTTTTTTAGATTGTCCAGTAAAAGTTACCCCTCACGGCTACCTCAATTCCTCACGAGGTGTTATCTCTTCTCAAGACCTTCTGGAGTGCAGTGACCAAGAACTTCTGGAGGAATTGAAAGACCAACAAGTGAGTGGAGTCCGGCGCATCTTATTTCGGCGAAATGGCCAATTTGTCCCATCTCGAAACATCATACTGACCTTTGACACCCCATCCCTGCCAACATCAATCAAGGCAGGGTATCTACACCTTGAAGTGCGCCCCTTCATACCAAGTCCTCTACGATGCTTCAAATGCCAAGCATATGGTCACTCCCAGCAGTCTTGCAGGAGCACTGCTCGGTGTGGGCGTTGTACAGAAACAGACCATACTTTGCAAGATTGCCATGCCGAAGCCGAGCTGTGCTTCAACTGCAAGAGATCCCATGCAGCAGCATCGAGAGACTGTCCAAAGTGGAAAGAGGAAAAAGAGATCCAACGCATTAAGACCGTTGATGGAATCTCCTACCCAGAGGCCAGAAGAAAGGTCGTTCCAAGTCAATTAGATCGGCGATCCTATGCATCAGCGGTTGTTGCAAGGACTACAGTCGGTACACAGACTGATAGCCAAATCCCAGTGAATTGTCACTACAAGCTAGACGACATCATAGCTGCTGGTATGGCAGCACTGCAATCCCGAGCTAGGGACGCGAAAGCTCCAACAACCACTATGCCTAAACCTGCTGCAACTAACACCAGCACCACCGGGACCTCAACAACCCCGGGAGGAAAGAGAAAGGAAAAAGAGAAGAAATCTCCAAACTCATCATAAGAACCAGGATCGAGTAGGATCATCTGCGACACAGGAACCAAAATACCGCCCCATTTTACCACCAGAGACTACAGGGCGTCGGACAAAACAGTCCCAAGCGCAAATGGACATTGCTGACGAACTGATGGAATCGGACAACTATTAGTTGTCCCAGTCTTTCTCGGGTTTTGTTTTTCGTTTTTTCTTTTTCTCATTCACCATACTTCAAACCATGGGTCAAATCGTTCAGTGGAACTGTCGAGGCTTTCGGACAAGACATGACGACGTGAAACATCTGCTTTCGTCATACTCTCCGGTGTGCCTTTGCCTCCAGGAGACAAAACTTAAACCATCAGACCTCCTTTCAGTTCGAGGCTACAGTGCATTTCGGAAAGATAATGTTTCAGGAGATATAGCTTGCGGGGGAGTTGCCATCCTTGTCCCCCACAGTATTCCAGTTTCTCCCGTTGCGGTCTTAACATCTTTACAAGTCGTTGCCGTGCGTATCCCCATGCCTGTGCCTCTAACTGTTTGCAGCGTCTATCTGCCGCCGGATGAGGACGTGAGCGTGTCCGTTCTTGAGAGCTTAGTTGAGCAGCTGCCGTCACCTGCTCTTCTGAGTGACTTCAATGCTCATAATCCATTGTGGGGTAGTGTCAGAACAGACACACGAGGCCGTAGGATCGAATCTCTTTTTTCCTCGACCTCTTTGTGCCTGTTTAACACCGGTGCTGACACTTCCACGAGCCTACACGAAGTTTCAGTGCAATCGATTTATCTTTGGGTCATCCATCGGTTTTGGCCGACTGGTCGTGGACGGTGTGTAGCGACCTCCATGGAAGCGACCACTTCCCAATTGTACTCAGGTATAATGTGAGCGTGCCATCTTCTGCCTCCCGCCCTCCTCGTTGGAAGATGGATTGTGCCAAGTGGGAGGTCTTCACATCATCCGCAGTGATATCTTTTGCCATGGTAACCCGGGGGTCAATTGACGCAGCTGTTACTGATGTCACAACGTGTATCATTCAGGCAGCAGATCTCTCTATCCCAAAAACATCAACGACGCTCCCAAGACATCCGAAGCCTTGGTGGAACCCTGATTGCGCAGCGGCTAGGAGAGTTCAACATAAGGCCTGGTGTATTTTTCGGCGTTATCCAACCGATGCTAATCTTGTTAAATTTAAAAGAGCAAAATCTTACGCTCGGTTGGTGCGTCGACGAAGCAAGAGTTAGTCTTGGATGAAGTACGTTTCATCTATCAATTCACGTGCCAGCTCAAAAACTGTTTGGGAAAAAATTCGTAAGATCCGGGGAAAGTATAGTTCCCACCAAATTTCAATTCTTGAGAATAACGGCTGCACGTATGCTGAAGTTGGGGAGATTGTGGATTGCTTGGGCGAAGCGTTTGCCTCAGTTTCTAGTTCTCAGGCGTATCTCCCGTCCTTTCAGAGGATTAAAACAACCGCGGAACGCCAGAAAATCTTCTTTGCGCCTTTTTATAATACTGAGTATAACTCCCCTTCAGCATGGTTGAACTACGAGTGGCTCTGAATCGGTCCGGTACAACATCTGTCGGTCCCGACGGCATCCACTATGACATGATCCGTCATCTCTCGCAGTCGTCTCTCGAGAATCTGTTAGTGTTTTTCAACCGCATTTGGTTGGAGCACAGTTTCCCGGACTCTTGGCGAAGAGCTTTTGTTTTACCTTTTCCCAAGCCTGGCAAAGACCCCAAGTCTCCCTTTAGTTATCGGCCAATTGCCCTCACTAGCTGTCTGTGCAAAATCCTTGAACGAATGGTTAATTCCCGGCTAATTTATTTTCTAGAAGAACAGCGAATACTGTCTCCATCACAAAGCGGCTTCCGCCGTCATCGTTCAGCTCCTGGCCATCTCCTGCTCCTTGAGACGCCTGTTCGTGAGGCGTTCGTACGTAGGCAGCACCTAGTGTCTGTATTTTTTGACATCGAAAAAACTTACGATAGAGTGCGGCGTCACGGTATCCTCCGTGACCTCCACGAAAATGGGTTGCGTGGAAACCTCCCAACATTCATTGCCAGCTTCGTCACCGTGTGTTCCAGGTGCGCCTGGATACGACGCTCTCTGCCTTTTTCCATCAAGAACAAGGTGTCCCTCAAGGCAGCATTCTTTCTGTGACTCTGTTCATCCTCCGCATAAACTGTCTGCTCAAAAATCTTCCTCCAGCGGTTTCGGCTACCATTTATGTTGACGACCTTCACATCTTCTGTTCGTCATCCAGCATGCATTTCGTTGAAAGGCAGCTGCAGTCTGCAATTACCCAGATTGTTAAAGCGGCTAACAATAATGGGTTTGTTCTTTCTCCCGACAAGACAGCCTGTGTCCATTTCTGCCGGAGGCGTGGCCTCCATCCTGATCCAGAGCTCTATTTGGACCGTTTAGCCATTCCAGTTTTGCCGAAAACCAAGTTCCTTGGTTTGACCGTTGACCGTGCTCTCACCTTTCGCTTGCACGTTCGGCGGCTAAGGACTTCCTGTCTGAGAGCCTTGTCAATCCTTAAGATCCTTGCCTCAGTCTCATGGGGTGCAGACAGAACTTCCTTGTTCCGTATTTACTATTCTCTCATTCGGTCTAAGCTGGATTATGGCTGTATGGTGTATGGCTCTGCGCGTCCTTCCGTTCTCCGGCCGTTGGATACCATCCACCATCAAGCGCTGCGTCTTTGTACGGGAGCATTTCGCACGTCACCCATTCCCAGCCTTTATGCCGACGCGAACGAACCGTCGCTTCATTTACGCCGTCTGCAGCTGTCTCTTCAATTTTACCTGAAACTTAAATCTCTCTCAGACCATCCTTTATACGATGCAGTTTTGCATCCCCAGCATGCTCGTTTGTTCGAGATCCGTCCCTCGTGCATTCGAACCTTCGGTCTTCGTATGGCGGCCGTAGCTCGTGATGCAGGGCTCGACTTGTCACTCGTTGGAGAGACCAGGGGCTTTGAGGATCCCCCATGGCATCCTCTTGGTGTCATGGTTGATACCAGCTTTACATCTTTTGACAAGTCCTCAACCCCTGCGTCAGTGTACCAGCAGCTCTTCGCTGAACACCGTTACGTCAATGCAGACTTTATTCCTGTTTTCACCGATGGATCTAAGGCGGCTGGTGTTGTTGGATCCGCCGCCGTCTGCGTTGACGAAGTTTCTGTTGCCCGCATTCCTACTGAGGCCACGGTGTTTTCGGCGGAGATGCATTCTGTGTATCTTGCACTTGTTCACGTGCAGTCGAGTTCTCATCAGCGTGCTATTGTGTACACTGATTCGTTGAGTGTTGTGCAATCATTATCATCTTTGGATTTCACTGGCCACCCACTTCTTTTTACCGTACGGAGACTTCTTCGTTCTTTGCTCGAGGCTGATGTCCCGATTCGGTTCTGCTGGATTCCTGGGCATGTTGGGATCCCAGGGAACGAGTCTGCTGATGCTGCTGCTAGATCTGCCTCCTCTTTGGTCGTCACACCCTTGCCACTGTTCCACCGTGATTTTCGCTTTCTTGTTCACGATCGTATCAAACGAACGTGGCGAAGTCTGTGGGACCAACAGGTGGAGAATAAACTGCACCGTGTAAAACCTAACCTTGGAGTCTGGAAATCATCGTGTCGCCGGAACCGTTGGGAAGAAGTTGTTCTTGCGCGTCTCCGCATTGGGCATTGTCGCTTCACGCATAGCTATTTGCTGTGTGGCGACACTGCCCCGGTGTGTGAGACATGCGACTGTTTACTCACCGTCTCTCATGTTTTGTGCAGTTGTGTTCGTTTTCGTAATAATCGGTTTCACTATTTTCAGTCTCATCTGCTGGACGAGGGCGCAGCTACGCTTCAAAAGCTTTTGGGCGACCACTGCGACACTTTCGCAGTATTTTCCTTTTTAAAACAGATTAACGTTTTAAAACTTATTTAAAAAAAAAGTTATGTAATAATTATAATAGTAAATTAATAAATTTATATATAAACCTAATTAACTAATTAGTCTTCACAACTTTCATCATTCTCTTTTCTAACTTTTACCAAGCCTGTCTGCTCTTAATCATTTCACCCCGCTTTTAAAAATGTTTAACTGATAGTTCTGTGTCTGGCGCTCTTTGGCCATGCCTGGCCCTTGCGCCACAAAAATCAACTAACTAACTAACTACTTATTATAATAAAATGGCATGCATCTTAATACACTTTTTTGCAAAATAAACTATAATACTTGAACAAATATTTAAAAAAAATTATAATTGGAGAAAAATTTGTAGCATCAAAAGAAACGAAACTTCCTGTTTCATTATAGTCTGAATTTATTCACATTTGGCTCGGTAACATAAAATGTCTCGAAAGTGTGGGTCGTTTACGGGACGACTCCCCCACCACCACCCGATGTATGCCTGAAAGAAACACTGCGCAAGAAACCAGATGATCAGATTTGGCTTCACCAGCAACTGCTGATGCCATGGTCTCTTTTCACCTCCTTGGTCCCCGACTGCCCGAAGCTAGCGTGGGTCAACTGACTCTACAACATATTTCCGTCGTTGTCACTATGACTTCGAATAGGTTCTCGTCTCCGAATGCAGAGCTAGACTTTTGTATTTTGTGGGAACCCAGACAAACCGAAGTATTTTCTTTTATAACGGAGGCAGTTTTAAATGCTCTTAAACAACAGTACTTGAGGTATTGTTTGTCGCGTCAAATTTGACAAGCACGAACAAACACTAATTCTTTTTTGAGGCACAATAAACAGTCTGAGGGGCAAATTTCTGTACACACTTTCTATATATAGTAAACGGGGGATGAATAATAAAAAACAAGAAGAATTGATAACGAAAAACAAAGTTTATGCATATATGCGCACGTGTGTTTTTCCCACGAAATACGAGCAAAAATATTAGGGGTTCGAGGAACCCACAGCGAAATCATTGGGGGTTCAAAAAGTGTCTCTAACCCACGAAATCGGCGCCTATGGTTCACGTGCTTTTAACTCCTGTGCAGAAACTTTAATACCACACAACCATACAAATGAATAAATAAAACATGTTTGTGATAAATACAGATTTACCTCTCACGAAATAATAAACGCTATGTATTCCTACATAGGCGTAGCCTCGAGGGGGGGGGGGGGTCAGAACCCTTATATATATATATATATATATAGGGATGTAAGGTCAGGTGATGCGTAACATCACAGCCTCTCCTTGACAAATGTCAACCCCGCCTTCTCGTGGTGCATCCTGTTCCCACTAAAGGGGCACTGACGACCGCCAATAGCGGTATAACTATACCATCGGGATTAGAGGAAATTCTATCCCACACTCACCAACCCGCTTGGCCAGCGTGGTGAGTTATGGCCAAACCCCTCCAAAATGATTCCACAACTTAAATCTTGGCCCTCAGTCTCCGGCAGCTGGAATGTACCTGGCCAAGGCAGCGGCCAGTGCGACATGAAGGCAGAGGGTGCTAAGAATCCCCGGAGGACCGGACTAGGCTGCCATCTGATGCTGACCTTGGCTACTTACAATGGACGCTCCCTATCTTCTGATTCAAGGCTTCTTGAATTGGAAGAGGAACTACAAAGGATCAAGTGGGACATCGTGGGGCTAAGTGAGGTAAGGAGAAAAGGAGAAGATCTCATCGAACTGAAAAGTGGACATCTCTTCTACTATCGTGGGACAGATACTGGCAGAACTAGTGGTGTTGGATTTATAATAAACAAGAAACTGAAGGATAAAGTTGTAGAAGTTGAAAGTTCCTCTGACAGAGCTGCACGACTTGTTATCCAACTCTCGAAAAGATACCAGGCTCAGATTATTCAAACTTATGCACCCACCACAAGTCATTCTGAAGAAGAAATTGAAGAATTTTATGAGGAAATTTGTCATCTAAATAATAAAGGTAAGCAGCACTTGAAAATAATTATGGGAGATTTCAATGCAAAAATAGGGCAACGGCAACAGAATGAAACTTCAGTAGGTAAATTCGGTCACGGCAACAGAAACCAGCGTGGAAATACTCGTTGAGTTTGCAGAGGCAGAAGGGTTTTTCATCTTGAACTCCTTCTTCAAGAAAAAGCCACACAGGAAATGGACATGGAGACATCCAAATGGGACGACAAGTGAAATTGATTTTATTATGTGTAACAAAAAATTCGTCATAGAAGACTGCAGTGTGCTAAACAAGTTCAACACAGGTAGTGACCATAGATTGGTGAGATGTAAGATGCACCTCAACACTAAACTCGAACGTGGCAAGCTCATAAGACAAACAAAATCTATTGACATAACCAACCTTAAAAACACCATAATACCTTCAAGTTAGAACTGAAGAACAGGTTCTCTGCTTTAGAAGGCCTAACATCGGAAGAAGTGGACATCTCTGAAGTTAACAGAAAAGTAACCAAAGCTCTTATGGAAACAGCAACAAAATTAGCTGGGTCTAAGAACAAGTTGCATGTGAACAAATTATCAGGAAAAACCAAAATGTTGATGCAAAAAGAAGAGAGATGAGGACAACTAAAGAAGATGTGACTTCCAAAGTGGAATATATAGAGCTATGCAAGACAGTACGAAAAAGTATCACTGAAGACGTAAAGAAGTTCAACTGTGAACTAGTGAGGAAAGCAATTGAAAACAACCAAAGCCTAAAAATAGCAAAAGGACATATCAGTAAGGGAAGAAAACAGATTATGGCACTGAGAAAAGAAGATGGTTCTGTAACAAGAAATAGAGGCGAAATTTTGACAAGAGTGAAAGATTTCTACTCCAAATTATATGAAAGGGATGATATATGCACTCCAGACATCATGAAAGATACCAGTACCAGAGTTCCTCCAGTCCTTCCAGCAGAAGTTGCACATGCAATCAAGAACATGAAGCGGGAAAAGCTCCAGGAGAAGATGGAATTACTGTAGACATCATACAAGAAGCAAGTGGAGAAATCGAAACAGTACTCGCCCAAATTTTCACTCGATGCCTTAATGAAGGAAAGATTCCTGAGGATTGGAACACCGCTACAATGATCCTGCTACATAAGAAAGGTGACATTGAGGATCTCGGAAACTACAGACCTATCAGCCTCCTATCAGTAGTTTATAAAATCTTCACTAAAGTTCTTTCACACCGCTTGAAGGTAACACTGGACATGGCTCAACCGAGAGAACAAGCTGGATTCAGGAGTGGCTACAGCACAATAGATCATATCCACGTGCTGAGAGAACTAATTGAAAGAGCGAGGGAATATGAACTTCCATTGTGCATGGCTTTTATCGATTATGAAAAAGCCTTCGATTCGGTGAAACCATCAGCAGTTACAGTGGCTCTGAAAACCTGCGGTATTGAAGATGCATACATTAATATTATTAATAACATCTATGAAAATGCAAGTGCAAAGATTAGGCTGTTTGAAAATTTAACACACGTAAAAATTGGAAAGGGAGTGAGACAAGGTGACACCATATCTCCGAAGCTCTTTAATGCCACATTGGAGGGTGTTTTTCAGTCGCTGAGCTGGGAAAACAAGGGGATAAAGATTAATGGAGATTATCTAACCCACCTTCGTTTTGCTGATGACGTAGTCATTTTTGCAACTACCCCATCAGAGCTGCAGAGTATGATCCAGGAACTTGCTGACAAGAGTAAAGAAGTGGGATTAAAAATGAACTTTCAGAAGACAAAAGTGATGTTCAATGCTTTTACAAGAAATGAAGATTTATCGATTGATGGAGAAAAGCTGGAGATAACAGACACGTACGTTTATCTTGGACAGCAGATATCAAGTGAGGGTCACATTGATGAAGAAATTAATCGGCGTACAAAACTTGCCTGGAGAGCTTTTGGAAGAAACAGCATAATTTTCAAGAGCAATATGCCATTATGTCTTAAAAGAAAAGTGTTTGATCAATGCATCCTTCCAGTGCTTACGTATGGTGCAGAGACGTGGACCTTAACTAAAAGAGACATACAATATCATCATCATCATCATTGTCAACCATTATCAATATACTGCTGGACGAAGGTCTCCCCAAGTTTCCTCCACAACGGTCTGTCTTGTGCCAGTCTCCTCCATGTCACCCCTGCATACTTTCGAATTTCATCCACCCATCTCCCATGTGGTCTTCTTCTGGGTCTTTTCCTGTCCCTTGGAATCCAATCTAAAATTTCGGCTGTCCATCGATGATCTGTCCTTCTGGCAGTATGTCCAGCCCATTGCCATTTCAGGGATTTAACTCTGATCATGATGTCTTCCACTCTTGTCATTTTTCGGATCCACGAGTTCCTCTTCTTATCTCTCCTGGTTACACCAAGCATGCACCTCTGCATGCTTCTTTGAGTTGTCTGCAGCCTTTGTATGTCTCTTTTAGTTAAGGTCCACGTCTCTGCACCATACGTAAGCACTGGAAGGATGCATTGATCAAACACTTTTCTTTTAAGACATAATGGCATATTGCTCTTGAAAATTATGCTGTTTCTTCCAAAAGCTCTCCAGGCAAGTTTTGTACGCCGATTAATTTCTTCATCAATGTGACCCTCACTTGATATCTGCTCTCCAAGATAAACGTACGTGTCTGTTATCTCCAGCTTTTCTCCATCAATCGATAAATCTTCATTTCTTGTAAAAGCATTGAACATCACTTTTGTCTTCTGAAAGTTCATTTTTAATCCCACTTCTTTACTCTTGTCAGCAAGTTCCTGGATGATACTCTGCAGCTCTGATGGGGTAGTTGCAAAAATGACTACGTCATCAGCAAAAGGAAGGTGGGTTAGATAATCTCCATTAATCTTTATCCCCTTGTTTTCCCAGCCCAGCGACTGAAAAACACCCTCCAATGTGGCATTAAAGAGCTTCGGAGATATGGTGTCACCTTGTCTCACTCCCTTTCCAATTTTTACGTGTGTTGTATTTTCAAACAGCCTAATCTTTGCACTTGCATTTTCATAGATGTTATTAATAATATTAATGTATGCATCTTCAATACCGCAGGTTTTCAGAGCCATTGTAACTGCTGATGGTTTCACCGAATCAAAGGCTTTTTCATAATCGATAAAAGCCATGCACAATGGAAGTTCATATTCCCTCGCTCTTTCAATTAGTTCTCTCAGCACGTGGATATGATCCATTGTGCTGTAGCCACTCCTGAATCCAGCTTGTTCTCTCGGTTGAGCCATGTCCAGTGTTACCTTCAAGCGGTGTGAAAGAACTTTAGTGAAGATTTTATAAACTACTGATAGGAGGCTGATAGGTCTGTAGTTTCCAAGATCCTCAATGTCACCTTTCTTATGTAGCAGGATCATTGTAGCGGTGTTCCAATCCTCAGGAATCTTTCCTTCATTAAGGCATCGAGTGAAAATTTGGGCGAGTACTGTTTCGATTTCTCCACTTGCTTCTTGTATGATGTCTACAGTAATTCCATCTTCTCCTGGAGCTTTTCCTCGCTTCATGTTCTTGATTGCATGTGCAACTTCTGCTGGAAGGACTGGAGAAACTCTGGTACTGGTATCTTTCATGATGTCTGGAGTGCATATATCATCCCTTTCATATAATTTGGAGTAGAAATCTTTCACTCTTGTCAAAATTTCGCCTCTATTTCTTGTTACAGAACCATCTTCTTTTCTCAGTGCCATAATCTGTTTTCTTCCCTTACTGAGATGTCCCTTTGCTATCTTTAGGCTTTGGTTGTTTTCAATTGCTTTCCTCACTAGTTCACTGTTGAATTTCCTTACGTCTTCAGTGATACTTTTTCTTACTGTGTTGCATAGCTCTATATATTCCACTTTGGAAGTCACATCTTTAGTTGTCCTCATCTCTCTTCTTTTTTGCATCAACATTTTGGTTTTTCCTGATAATTTGTTCACATGCAATTTGTTCTTAGACCCAGCTAATTTTGTTGCTGTTTCCATAAGAGCTTTGGTTACTTTTCTGTTAACTTCAGAGATGTCCACTTCTTCCGATGTTAGGCCTTCTAAAGCAGAGAACCTGTTCTTCAGTTCTAATATATATATATATATATAATGTGTGATTGGACCCCCTCGCCCCAGATTTTGAAACATGGTTACGACACTGTATTCCTGTAATGAATAGTGTAAACGATCGGCTCACAACTCCTGCACACCCCCTAGCGAGCTATGACGTTAACGACCGATTTTCTAACTGTTAATTGTACGAGGATGTAGCACGTGACGTCATTAAAAGTTTTGGTGAAGTGGCAACAGTCCCTGCAATTTCCTGAAGGACAAGCATGGCCTGCTGTTTTGCAGTTAGTGTGTAAAGTGCGATCATTAGCAGTCGGTGTTTAGGTGTTTATGAAAATTTGAAGACAAAATGCTTTGATTTTGTGGCATTACTAATTGGGGTAAGAGAGGCGTTCTTTTTTAAATTCCTTTTTTAGGCTGCTAGCTGCTGTCTCCAAAGGCAGTACCGAAAAGATTTATTAATCTGCCAAACGAAGGGAGATCGCTTTCCAGAGCTTAGAAAAAACTTTTTATTGAAGAGTTAGACTTCCCAAAGGCAGAGAACCTTTAAAGGTTAGTTCTCTCAAGAAATCAGTGATTTCTTATAAGGCAGAGAATAACTTTTTACGTGTTCAAATGCTGTTGTTGTGCAGTACTTGCACTTATCGGGTCAGACATTTCACTCTTTGATTTCAAGTTGAATTTAAAAAGGTCTTGGCAAGTTTTTTTGCGTAGGTTTTATTACTACTAACTATTTGCTTATAGAACACTTTTTAGAGTTTGTCTCTTAGTCAAATATTTTGTTAAATCAACGCCTCGGTTTCCAGTTGGCACTTCTGCGTACGTGGGTTTTTCATAGGGATTTATAGCCCCCCCCTCTCCAACACCCCTCTAATTTCTTCAGCACCCCCTAGAAAAAATATCAACACCCCCATTTGGGAGGGTGTAACAAACAAAGATACACACCCACCTATATATACATATGATGATGTTTTGTCACATCCCATCCTAAAGAAATCAAAGCTACGTGATCGACAAGTTCATACACAAGAAAGAAACGATCACAAAAGGAAGACACAGACATAGTGTGAATTTTTTAAACATTATTTACTTTTGATTGTCATTCCGTATAATGCCTGACAAAAAGCGCAATCCCAGTGGCGAAGACAAATCAGCTTTTGGACCAGCTCGAACTTGCCCTCGCATCATTTGGTCGAGTGTGACTAGTATCATAATGCTTAACGACGTAGGTTGGGAAATGGAATTTCGCCGCCCCGGTGGCGCAGTGGTCTAAGGTGCTGGCCTCTGATCATTCGTCCGTAAGGGGTCCGGGTTCGAATCCCGGTCAGGCATGGATGTTGTGTTTCTTTTACGGCACTGGCTCTCTCCCTTCCCTGGAACCAGTGACCCTAAATTAGGGACGGGCGACTGCTTATAGCCCATTGAGTTGCTCACGGTGGTCGTTAAACCTCCAATAAAAAAAAAAAAAAAAAAGAAACAAAATTTCTGTGGGAAGCCAACACTTTGGGGTTGTTCATAAGCACAGGCAAGGTCTGTTTTTTTTTGTTTTTTTAATTATTTGATGTTCCATTCCTTGTTGTGTGCAGTAGCGCAGTCAGGAATCGACCCAATAGGTCCAAGACATTTTTTTTAGCTGAAATATTAGGGTAACGACAAAGAGAGTTCATTTGTCTACTTTCACAAAACAAATGAAGATATGAAATGCTTTACACTGTTATTAAAATAATCATTTACAAATATTTTTATGAAATGTCCCGAATTTATACTCTCCGTTCATATACTTTGTTTATATGAAAGGGCTACATAAGGGTGTTTTTTTTCTCGCGGAGTCTGTCTGCCCGACCCCATATCGCTCGGATCAGTCTGAATAATTTACATGGTGTGCGGATGCTTCCGTGGCTAGCTCGATCCCCCAACCTATCGAGCATCTGTGGGACATCGGTTGAGACGCCGCTTGAGTACCTCCCACCCCCGCAAAATGAAGATGAACCAGGAACTCTCATTGTCTCAATGTGACGTCGGATTCAACGCTGTATTGACCGAAATGGGGGCCATACTCCTTATCGACCATCCTGTATATTTGGCCACTGGAGCCTAGTCTGTATGTGACAATTAAATTATTTGTTCAGGACCAACTTGGCTATCTATGCGTGACGTTTGGTCTGTTTTCGAGCATCCCATCATGGTGTGGCAGTTTTTCTGTCAGGCAGTGTATTACTCATAAAAACTGACAAGGTACTAGAGGATAAGTGTTTTTACTACTTTATATAAATGCAAAAGTTTCCTTTTTTATATTTAGGTATTAGCGCCTTTTTGTTATCATAAAGCACAGTGGTGAAATATTAAGGTAACGACGTAGTAGTTATTATACATGAATCCTCAGCTACACATTGAGCATTTTCTACCGTAATGCAATAATTTGACTTTTTTTAATTTGAAGTCTATGTATACCAGCAGTTCTCTTCAGAAAACCGCGAAAGCAAGGAACGGCCAGGGTGGCCATACACAGTAAGGGTTAAGTAACGCTTGACTATTACCTATTTTATAAACTTCTTCGCTTCTCATTCTGATCTTTCTTGGGAGATATTTTGGCTCTTGCATTAATCGCTTCTGTTTCCAGACAGGGGATATAATTACTCCCACTATGAAATGTGGTACCCCTTATTAGCGGGCAATTTAAATATATATATATATGTGTATATAGCAGTCACAACTTAAATCTTGGCCCTCAGTCTCCGGCAGCTGGAATATACCTGGCCAAGGCAGCGGCCAGTGCGACATGAAGGCAGAGGGTGCTAAGAATCCCCGGAGGACCGGACTAGGCTGCCATCTGATGCTGACTTTGGCTACATTTTCGCTACACTTAGCCCGACGATGTCCCACTTGATCCTTTGTAGTTCCTCTTCCAATTCAAGGCTTCTTGAATTGGAAGAGGAACTACAAAGGATCAAGTGGGACATCGTCGGGCTAAGTGAGGTAAGGAGAAAAGGAGAAGATCTCATTGAACTGAAAAGTGGACATCTCTTCTACTATCGTGGGACAGATACTGGCAGAACTAGTGGTGTTGGATTTATAATAAACAAGAAACTGAAGGATAAAGTTGTAGAAGTTGAAAGTTCCTCTGACAGAGCTGCACGACTCGTTATCCAACTCTCGAGAAGACACCAGGCTCAGATTATTCAAACTTATGCACCCACCACAAGTCATGCTGAAGAAGAAATTGAAGAATTTTATGAGGAAATTCGTGATCTAAATAATAAAGGTAAGCAGCACTTGAAGATAATTATGGGAGATTTCAATGCAAAAATAGGGCAACGGCAACAGAATGAAACTTCAGTAGGTAAATTCGGTCAAGGCAACAGAAACCAGCGTGGAAATACTCTCGTAGAGTTTGCAGAGGCAGAAGGGTTTTTCGTCTTGAACTCCTTTTTCAAGAAAAAGCCACACAGGAAATGGACATGGAGACATCCAAATGGGACGACCAGTGAAATTGATTTTATTATGTGTAACAAAAAATTCGTCATAGAAGACTGCAGTGTGCTAAACAAGTTCAACACAGGCAGTGACCATAGATTGGTGAGATGTAAGATGCACCTCAACACTAAACTCGAACGTAGCAAGCTCATAAGACAAACAAAATGTTTTGACACAACCAACCTTAAAAAACACAATAATACCTTCAAAATGGAACTGAAAAACAGGTTCTCTGCTTTAGAAGGCCTAACATCGGAAGAAGTGGATATTTCTGAAGTTAACAGAAAAGTAACCAAAGCTCTAATGGAAACAGCAACAAAATTAGCTGGGTCTAAGAACAAATTGCATGTGAACAAATTATCAGGAAAAACCAAAATGTTGATGCAAAAAAGAAGAGAGATGAGGACAACTAAAGAAGATGTGACTTCCAAAGTGGAATATATAGAGCTACGCAAGACAGTACGAAAAAGTATCACTGAAGACGTAAGGAAATTCAACTGTGAACTAGTAAGGAAAGCAATTGAAAACAACCAAAGCCTAAAGATAGCAAAGGGACATCTCAGTAAGGGAAAAAAACAGATAATGGCACTGAGAAAAGAAGATCGTTCTGTAACAAGAAATAGAGGCGAAATTTTGACAAGAGTGAAAGATTTCTACTCCAAATTATATGAAAGGGATGATACATGTACTCCAGACATCATGAAAGGTACCAGTACCAGAGTTCTTCCAGTCCTTCCAGCAGAAGTTGCACATGCAATCAAGAACATGAAGTGGGAAAAAGCTCCAGGAGAAGATGGAATTACTGTAGACATCATACAAGAAGCAAGTGGAGAAATCGAAACAGTACCCGCCCAAATTTTCACTCGATGCCTTAATGAAGGGAAAATTCCTGAGGATTGGAACAACGCTACAATGATCTTGCTACATAAAAAAGGGGACATTGAGGATCTCGGGAACTACAGACCTATCAGCCTCCTATCAGTGGTTTATAAAATCTTCACTGAAGTTCTTTCACACCGCTTGAAGGTGACACTGGACATGGCTCAACCGGGAGAACAAGCTGGATTCAGGAGTGGCTACAGCACAATAGATCATATCCACGTACTGAGAGAACTAATTGAAAGAGCGAGGGAATATGAACTTCCATTGTGCATGGCTTTTATCGATTATGAAAAAGCCGTTGATTCGGTGAAACCATCAGCAGTTGCAATGGCTCTGAAATCCTGCGTTATTGAAGATGCATACATTAATATTATTAATAACATATATGAAAATGCAAGTGCAAAGATTCGGCTGTTTGAAAATACAACACACATAAAAATTGGTTGGTTGGTTGGATTGGAGGTTTAACGACCACCGTGAGCAACTCAATGGGCTATAAGCAGTCGCCCGTCCCTAATTTAGGGTCACTGGTTCCAGGGAAGGGAGAGAGCCAGTGCCGTAAGACAAACACAACATCCATGCCCGACCGGGATTCGAACCCGGACCCCTTACGGACGAATGATCAGAGGCCAGCGCCTTAGACCACTGCGCCACCGGGGCGGCATAAAAATTGGAAAAAGGAGTGAGACAAGGTGACAAAATATCTCCGAAGCTCTTTAATGCCACATTGGAAAATGTCTTTCAATCACTGAACTGGGAAAACAAAGGGATAAAGATTAAGTGAGATTATCTAATCCACCTTCGTTTTGCTGATGAAATAGTCATTTTTGCAACTACCCCATCAGAGCTACAGAGTATGATCCAGGAACTTGCTGACAAGAGTAAAGAAGTGAGATTAAAAATGAACTTTCAGAAGACAAAAGTGATGTACAATGCTTTTACAAGAAATGAAGATTTATCGATTGATGGAGAAAAGCTGGAGATAACAGACACGTACATTTATCTTGGACAGCAGATATCAAGTGAGGGTCACATTGATGAAGAAATTAATCGGCGTACAAAACTTGCCTGGAGAGCTTTTGGAAGAAACAGCATAATTTTCAAGAGCAATATGCCATTATGTCTTAAAAGAAAAGTGTTTGATCAATGCATCCTTCCAGTGCTTACGTATGGTGCAGAGACGTGGACCTTAGCTAAAAGAGACATACAAAGGCTGCAGACAACTCAAAGCAGCATGGAGAGGTGCATGCTTGGTGTAACCAGGAGAGATAAGAAGAGGAACACGTGGATCCGAAAAATGACAAGAGTGGAAGACATCATGATCAGAGTTAAATCCCTGAAATGGCAATGGGCTGGACATACTGCCAGAAGGACAGACCATCGATGGACAGCCGAAATTTTAGATTGGATTCCAAGAGACAGGAAACGACCCAGAAGAAGACCACATGGAAGATGGGTGGATGAAATTCGAAAGTATGCGGGAGTGACATGGAGGAGACTGGCACAAGACAGACCGTTGTGGAGGACACTTGGGGAGACCTTCGTCCAGCAGTGGATTGATAATGGTTGACAATGATGATGATGATATAGCAGTCAAATGGTTCTTTTTTAGTTTCATTGTTTAAGTCAGTCTTTGCAATCATAAAACGTACGGCCGCCCCGTTGGCGCAGTGGTCTAAGCGATGGCCTCTGATCATTCGTCCGAAAGGGGTCCGGGTTCGAATCCCGGTGAAGCATGATGTTGTGTTTGTCTTACGGCACTGGCTCTCTCCCTTCCCTGGAACCAGTGACCCTAAATTAGGGACGGGCGACTGCCTATAGTCCACTGAGTTGCTCACCGTGGTCGTTAAACCTCCAATCCAAAAAAAAAAAACGTACGTACGTGCACGTGCGTATCTCTTCATTTTAGACTGCTACAAATTTTGAAATTATACCTTTTAATCATACCAGCATGCACATGATTTGCATAAATATCAGTGTCTACTGTTTCAGCAACCCATGTTAATAAAAACAAACAAACATGTGAAGCTTTGCAATAGGGTTTTCATTTGTAACCATTCTTAACTATAAAAAATCAACAGTAGTCACTCTTGAAGTGCTCTCCAGTTTTTATCCTGTTTTTATCCTAGGTCAAAAAACAAATACGTATTTCACTACAAAAGTTTTTAGTCTCGGAAAAATTTCCTTTCATGCACCCCCCTCCCCTCTCCCCAATTTGAAATTCCTGGATAAACCCCTGGTTTTTCACCTTCATGGACTTCTATTCAGAAGTTTCCTGATTTATCTAGGGGAGGTGTTGAAACTTTTTATAAAGCTAAAAGTGAATTTGTTAGCCAATTTGGCTTTTAATAAGAATGAAATCTCTTTGGATGCGGGATTTTTCCGGAGAGCTCGAGCATCCGACCCCTGACTTATTTTTTCCCAGAGTTTTCGGCTGTCCATTTAGTATTTTCACTTTTAAGGTTATTTGGCTATCGGTGTTAAGGAATTTTATTTTACTAGTTTGTTCTATATGGTATTTCCTCCCCAAACCACCGTTGATTTTATTTTTAGTACACCTGGATTTTTATCTGGAGCCGAAGAACACTTTTGCGGGAAAAATGCAAATAATGGCTAACATTATTTGCCTAAATAAAATTCTTTTTAGTGTCAAGGTCTGTTTACAGGACGGAATTATGCAGCTAAATTAATTTACGGATAAATAAATTAGGGCGCAAATCCCAGCAAAAATTCCTGTGTTTGCGTGTAAAAACAGACTTCGTTATAAGTTTTTCTGTCTTAGAAATCGCTTCCCAGAGCTTAGAAAAACACTTTTTATTGAATGGTCAGACTCTCCAAAATGCAGAGAATCTCTTAAGAGTCAGTTTTTATCCAGTAATCAGTGATTTCTGGAAAGGCAGAAAACCTATCTTTTTTTTACCCTGGGTTATGCACCTTGGGAGGGCAGAGAACCGTACTTATTGAGGCAGTGTGCGTATTTGCTCACTAAGTTACTAATTACTCACTAAATAGTGATCTCATTTAATTAGCATGTAAAATAATATCCACGATAAGAAATTGTTATATGCTTCGAGACTTTTGCATGCCTCGAAATGTTCTGCGGGAAAGGCGATCAACCAAACACGAAGTAATGGAAAATATTTACCATTTGCATTTTCCGAAAACTTTTGGCGTCGCTTTCGAAGATAGTTGCATTCAGCATATATGGATCTTTTCTTTCAAAAACTTTATTTTTTTCTAAATACCGCATTTTGAACTCGGAAATAAAACTTTCAAAGTTAGATGCGCCGCCCCGGTGGCGCAGTGGTCTAAGCGATGGCCTCTGATCATTCGTCCGAAAGGGGTTCAGGTTCGAATCCCGGTGAGGCATGGATGTTGTGTTTCTTTTACGGCACTGGCTGTCTCCCTTCCCTGGAACCAGTGACCCTAAATTTGGGACGGGCGACTGCTTATAGCCCATTGAGTTGCTCACGGGGGTCGTTAAACCTACAATCAAAAAAAAAAAAAAAAGTTAGATGTCATCATTTCAACGTGAACTGGCTGTCCTGCACGTACGTTAGTAATGCACGTTTTTTTTTTTTTTTGTTTGGAGGTTTAGCGACTACCGTGAGCAACTCAATGGGCTATAAGCAGTCGCCCGTCCCTAATTTAGGGTCACTGGTTCCAGGGAAGGAGAGAGCCAGTGCCGTAAGACAAACACAACATCCATGGTGCCGCCCCGGTGGCGCAGTGGTCTAAGGCGTTGGCCACTGATCATTCGTCCGTAAGGGGTCCGGGTTCGAATCCCGGTCAGGCATGGATGTTGTGTTTGTCTTACGGCACTGGCTCTCTCCCTTTCCTGGAACCAGTGACCCTAAATTAGGGACGGGCGACTGCTTATAGCCCATTGAGTTGCTCACGGTGGTCGTAAAACCTCCAATCAAAAAAAAAAAAAAAAAACAACAACATCCATGCCTCACCGGAATTCGAACCCGGACCCCTTACGGACGAATGATCAGAGGCCATCGCTTAGACCAATGCGCCACCGGGGCGGCGTAAGGCACGTTGCCATGTTGAAACTCACGTGTCTGCTACATCCTCTATGAGGAATACACCACAATAACCTACCCTATACGATGTCTTTCGATCATTCGTCTGAAAGAGGTCCGGGTCCGAATCCTGGTGAGGCATGGATGTTGTGTTTGTCTATCAGAACTGCCTCCCTCCCTCCTCTGGAACCAGTGGTTCTAAATTAGGGGCGGGTGACTGCTTTATAGCCATTGAGTTGCTCACGATGGTCGTTAAACCGCCAGTAAAAAAAATGTAGGAAGTGGTATCACGTGGCTATCATACACCGTGAACCATTTCGTCATCTCCAGATATCTATCTTAATCGCCATTACTACAGTGCCTAGAAGAATTAGTGTGTCGCGCTCGCAGAAAAACTTGCTGCCCGCAATCATGAATGCGGTAAATGGCGCTGCGATCGGATGTCACGTCGCTTTTAAGGGAGGAAGGACGACGGAAACGCACATCTTTCTATGAAACACACCCAGCTCGTAAGTATTATGTGTACTCCTTGAACGATATTTTATAAGCAGATAACTTAAGTATATACGAAATAATCGACACACCTCTTTCACCCCCGCCCCCTCAAAAAAAGAGCGAACGGGGTGCTCAAGATTTATTAATAAGGTTATCGTAGTTTCGGTTAAGCTTTGCATTGTGCTAACGTCAACATCAATGTTAGATATTTCGGAAGTTTTAGAGTCATACATGGGTTACATTATGCAAAAACACTGGAGACCAATATGCAGTTAACAATCACTGAAACATCAACTTACAGTATAAAGCAAAAATTAAAAAAAAAGAAAATGTTTTGCCCTCAAAACCTTACCGGAAAAAAAAGGGGGAAATATTTTTTTCAATGAGACATCGGCTTTATAATTTGCATTCGAATTAGGTCCTGAAATTCAGTAACCTAAAAAATTTAGAATATTATTTAATAATGTACTTCATTTTTCAGCAATGAGTGACAAAATTTCTTGGTAAGAACATGGGATCAAAATAAATATTTTCCATTTAGTTGCAGAGTGTGGCTTTGAAAAGAAGCCGTTTAATGAGTTAAAAACAGAATACAACAAATGCGATTGCTATTTTTAAAATTGGTCTATTTTCTAATAATATACCGCCGCCCCGGTGGCGCAGTGGTCTAAGCGATGGCCTCTGATCATTCGTCCGAACGGGGTCCGGGTTCGAATCCCGGTGAGGCATGGATGTTGTGTTTGTCTGACGGCACTGGCTCTCTCCCTTCCCTGGAACCAGTGACCCTAAATCAAGGACGGGCGACTGCTTATAGCCCATTGAGTTGCTCACGGTGGTCGTTTTTTTTTTTTTGATAGGAGGTTTAACGACCACCGTGAGCTATAAGCAGTCGCCCGTCCCTAATTTAGGATCACTGGCTCCAGGGAAGGGAGAGAGCCAGCACCGTATGACAATCACAACATCCATGCCTGACCGGGATTCGAACCCGGACCCCTTACGGACGAATGATCAGAGGCCAGCGCCTTAGACCACTGCGCCACCGGGGCGGCACGGTGGTCGTTAAACCTCAAAAAAATAAATAATAATATACCAACTGTAATCTATTTATGAAAATCATTCCTGAAAAAAAACAAAAAAAACTTTTTTTTTGTCGCGCCCCGGTGGCGCAGTGGTCTAAGCGATGGCCTCTGATCATTCGTCCGAACGGGGTCCGGGTTCGAATCCCGGTGAGGCATGGATGTTGTGTTTGTCTTACGGCACTGGCTCTCTCCCTTCCCTGGAACCAGTGACTCTAAATTAGGGACGGGCGACTGCTTATTGGAAACCTCAACGAACTATAGGGGCGCTGCGCAAACGTAAACAAACTTCTCTAGTACGGGTAACGTCGCACGTGTTTCCATAAAGTCGAATGTTAGAATGGCTGGTTTGTCGCTTTCAATCCTTGAAATAATGAAATTTGTGGACGCTTCCAAAAATTCAAGATGCATTAAAGAAGGGGAAGTGATTGTTAATGTAGGCCATATAATTTCTTGTGGAATTAAAAAGGAAGATGGAAGAGAAATTCGCCGCCCCGGTGGCGCAGTGGTCTAAGCGATGGCCTCTGATCATTCGTCCGAACGGGGTCTGGGTTCGAATCCCGGTGAGGCATGGATGTTGTGTTTGTCTTACGGCACTGGCTCTCTGCCTTCCCTGGAACCAGTGACCCTAAATTAGGGACGGGCGACTGCTTATAGTCCATTGAGTTGCTCACGGTGGTCGTTAAACCTCCAATAAAAAAAAAAAAAAAAAAGAGAAATTCTCATAGTTTCGCACTGCATTCAGTCCACGGCAATAACGTCGTCGCCTCACTCCATCAACGGTGTTTTAGATACAAGTAACAGTGAAATTTCTATAAAGTCATTTGAGTGCTCTTGTAAAGCGGGCAGAAGTGGAACGTGTAAGCACTGTGTAGCAGTAATGCTTTACTGTAACAGGTAATTTTTATTTTTACATTTTCAGGCAAGTGATATAGTAATACCGACAGTGGTGTTCTAATCCGGATTACTATTAAAAGCTGACATTTCGTTTCACTTGACGTTTCCCAGGACCCCTTTTCAATACTGTCAACAATAACATTTGTAATTTTTGAACATTCTGTTCCTAAAAGTGTTTGTGAATTGGTAATTGTTGATCATCATTGGGTTCTGCGTTTTTGAACCGATGACTGTTGACAGAACATTGCAAATCTTGTTCCATAATGAAGTTTAAATTTATACGGATAACAGCAATTATTTGTTTTCAAGATTATGTAGAAATGCGGATTTTTTAATTACTACTATACAATAAAAACATGCTGCCTTGTTTATTATTCATTCAAAGACGTTACTAGGTTAGTAGCATTTCACTGGAAGGATTTCAAACGCAAGGCACAAACGTTTATACTAACTTGTGAAAAACATAGCTGAAACCTTGGGAATGACATTGCGGGACACAACAATATGATTTGTTCTTCTTCACGGAATTCTCCATTATACAACTCTAATTCCAGAATGAATGCAAAAATACACCAAACTACGACAACTGAACGTAATGAGCGATCTACCAACAGCCAAGCATTGAGCCGAAAACGTTACCCGTACTACAGTAACTCTTCCTTTTGCCGCTAGAGGGAGAGCGGACCGCTGAGATTGCCAGGTGGTCGTTAAACCTCCAATCAAAAAAAAAACAACTTTTGCCTGTGATACGATAAACAAAATGAATCATACTGGACAGAAGTAAATATACAAAAACTGAATGCGTATGATGACATTCTTTTAAAGAAAAAATAATTATAACATTTTTCTTTACTTTTCTTCACCTTATAATAATTATATGATTAAATTTGCTATTTTTTTTTGATTGGAGGTTTAACGATCACCGTGAGCAACTCAATGGGCTATAAGGAGTCGCCCGTCCCTAATTTAGGGTCACTGGTTCCAGGGAAGGGAAAGAGCCAGTGCCGTAAAACAAACACAACATCCATGCCTCACCGGGATTCAAACCCGGACCCCTAACGGACGAATGATCAGAGGCCATCGCTTAGACCACTGCGCCGCCGGAGCGGCAAATTTGCTATTCAAATGGGTTTGCAGTGAAGAGAGGGAAATTCCTTTTCACTTTAAGTAAAAAGCTTAATAAGGTAAAAAATTAAGAAGTGGGTGTTCATGGAGTCTGTCTAAATGGGATAATTCTATGCAGTTCCTGTAAACTATTTTTACCCTTAAAAAAAAAAAGGGAAGTTATTAATGTAGCATACACACAGGCGTAACGTCGGGAAAGCACAGTAGGGTATGTGTGCCCCCCTCCCCCCACTTAAAAATTGGAAAAACTAATTAGTTGTTCTCCTTTTAAATGTCATAAAGTGTGATATACAGCCAAGGGAACACTTCGTTATAGCCAGCATTGTCATGACTGCTTTCCAGGAGAAATTCATGCGCAATAGCATGCAGTCATCTTACGATGGGTTTCATCATCAGGTGACAGCATGAGGTCAGTGCCGTTGTAACGCTTTTGGGGGCCCTGGGCCGTCATACTTTTCGAGGCCCCCGATTATGTATATACAGAACATATGGATATATGTATACAATGTATGAGAATTATTATATACACCACCATCACCATGTTATCCCTATGAGAAGCAATATTCAATATCCAGTAACTTTTTAAATACCACTTGAATGAAAAATGCAGTGTTCGAAGTGGGCCGGTATGGTATACCAGTAGTTAACAAAAATGGAAGTGAGCATACCGGCAGTTAAAAAAACATTATTTACCATCCCTGTATTAACGCAAAAAAATCGCAGTCTAGATAGCACGCGGGACCAGGTCTTTTTTTTTTTTTTTTTAATTGGAGGTTTAACGACCACCGTGAGCAACTCAATGGGCTATAAGCAGTCGCCCGTCCCTAATTTAGGGTCACTGGTTCCAGGGAAGGGAGAGAGCCAGTGCCGTAAGACAAACACAACATCCATGCCTCACCGGGATTCGAACCCCGACCCCTTTCAGACGAATGATCAGAGGCCAACGCCTTAGACCACTGCGCCACCGGGGACCAGGTCTCAAATACCTAGTGTATTACTGTTATGATCGAGCTACAACGAATGAGCAAAGATACTGCCAAAAAGATTTCCTTCCACTAACCTTTGTTTTGTGAAAATTTGAAGTTTCGTAAGGCAGCAAATCCTTGGCAAACAAACTTCCCACCATTGAATAGCATGAAGCATCCTAACATAACTTCCGATGCCAGCGCCCTTTGTCATTTCAGGACGATTGGTCACAAAACCGCGAGGGACATCTTTCGGAGCACGTCACACTAATTCTTCTAGGCACTGTACCATTACCACAGTGCGGCTATCACCATGCATCTCCAGATAGTCTTAATCTCCTTGATCAGAAACCTCTATCTTTCCCGTTATTAGTATTACGGCACCGGCTGCCTTCCTTCCCCGGAAATAGTGAACTTAAACCAGGGACAGGAGACAGCTTATATCCCACTGAGCTGCTAACAGTGGTCGTTAAACTTTCAATGAAAAAAAAAAAAAAAATTCCTCCGTTGACACTTATGTTTAGTGATTGATTATTAGCTTCTGTTATTTTTGCTTTTTTAGTACATAATTGGACTAACGTCTGCCGAGTGAGATATGATCAGCTCATGAAACGAGACGCTAGTGGAGACTCTAGTCATAATTGGTGTATATCTGCAACCGCACAGTCTGTAAATCTGTAAGATAGCGTTGTCGTGTTGATCGCAAATAAAACTGATAGAGCAAAAAATATCTTTGCATAGAAAGAATTGTACTTAATGTTGTTTACAATTTAAAATATGCAATTGACGTTGTATGTTAATGCAGACCGTCATTTTGCGGAAGTTGTCATCCCATTGTTTTTCAATTGTTGAAGTATTTTTATAGTTTTATTTCAGATCATCACTGGATTGTATTGTTTGAAAACAGAGTTACAATTAGGCAACGAGATAGCTCGTTGCAATTAGGATTAAAGAATTATGCATGTTCTCTTGCTTCAGTGAAATGAGATAAAATTCCTTTTTGCGAGAGAAAAGCATAAAGCAAAAAAAAATTCTTGTTCATGAGATGTGAGTGGTATACTTCATTTCACATTTTCTGTAAACATTCTTGATCTTACTCTTTCAGAAATTTTAATTCTGTAAAGTACCAGTTTTTATGTGTGGTATTTTTGTCCAGCAGTCACTGCAGTGTGTGAATGGTTGTTTACTTTTTTTTTTTTTCTTGCAAATAAAATGCCAGCCATGACACTGTGTACTTTAAAGAATCATTAAATTGGGAAAAAAATCAGCTGTTTATTATAAAAGTTCCTGGCATACTGTTGGAAATTTTATAAAGTATGTTCTGAAATCATGGAATGTGCACTTCTGCTTTTTTTTTTTTTTTAAATGACAGATAATATAGCATTCTTCATATCCTCTTAGATGTGAAATGTAGGATACAATGATGCTTGGAATATGCAGACAACACCCATAAGTTGCAATGGCATTCAGCATTTAATTCATGATTTTATGCAGTAAATGCTACCAAAAGAAAAAAATTTGGTGTTGCTGGGAAGCCCAAAAGTAAAACATAATAATTTCTTACGAGTCCATGACAAAATATTCTTCAGGGGAGGAAACCTCTTAAGACTTGATTTTTAAAAAAGTGAAAAGCAAATTTCACATATTGTCCCAGACACTTCCTAGTACAAGGGAAGGTCTTCAAGAGTGTGAAGTCTACGTTCACAAGTTCCCCCAAAAAACTACTTTTGCACGATATATATGGTTTGATTCGACTAAAAATTCCATCTAATGTGGTGCGTGCTGCAGTAAGTTCATGATGGAAGATAAAATATCAAGGGACATGCCCCTTGATACTGACAAAAAGCCTGATACGCATAATATATGTTCTGAGGAACTGACAGGAAAAAGTGGGATTTCTGACCGTACACTCCTTCGTACAGATGGAAAATTTCATCAGCGTGATGTGTGTTCGAAGAAGTTCACAGAGAAACATTACCTTTTCAACTGTATGCTTCTTCGTACAGCTTCAAAAACATATAAGTGTGATGTGTGTTCAAAGGAATTCAAAAGAAAAAATCACCTTTTGAACCATTTACTGTGTCGTACTGAGGAAAAAAATCATCAGTGTGTTGCATGTTCTAAAAAGTTTACGAAGAAAAGTACCCTTTCCAGACATATGCTCTTTCATGCAGGTGAAAAACTCCATCAGTGTTATGTGTGTTCCAAACAATTCACACAGAAGGGTGACCTTTCCCGGCATATGCTCCTTCATACAGGTAAAAAACCTTATCGGTGTGATGTGTGTTCCCAGCAATTCACACAGAAAGGTAACCTTTCCCGGCATATGCTCCTTCATACAGGTGAAAAACCTCATCAGTGTGATGTGTGTTCCAAGAAATTCACACAGAAAGGTGACCTTTCTCGTCATATGCTCCTTCATACAGGGGGAAAACCTCGTCAATGTAAAATGTGTTTCCAGCAATTCACACAGAAATGTGCCCTTTCTCAGCATATGCTACTTCATACTGGTGAAAAACCTCATGAATGTGATGTGTGTTCCAAGCAGTTTACCAGAAAAAGTCACCTTTCTCGTCATATGCTCCTTCATACAGGTGAAAAACCTCATCAGTGTGTTGTGTGTTCGAAGCAATTCAGAGGGAAATGTGCCCTTTCTCGGCATATGCTCCTTCATACTGGTGAAAAACCTCATGAATGTGATGTATGTTCCAAGCAGTTTACCAGAAGAAGTCACCTTTCTCGTCACATGCTCCTTCATACAGGTGAAAAACCTCATCAGTGTGATGTGTGTTCCAAGCAATTCAGAGGGAAATGTTCCCTTTCTCAGCATATGCTCCTTCATACTGGTGAAAAACCTCATGAATGTGATGTATGTTCCAAGCAGTTTACCAGAAAAAGTCACCTTTCTTGTCACATGCTCCTTCATACAGGTGAAAAACGTAATCAGTGTGATGTGTGTTCCAAGCAGTTTACCAGAAGAAGTAATCTTTCTCGTCACATGCTCCTTCATACAGGTGAAAAACCTCATCAGTGTGATGTGTGTTCCAAGCAATTCAGAGGGAAATGTTCCCTTTCTCAGCATATGCTCCTTCATACTGGTGAAAAACCTCATGAATGTGATGTATGTTCCAAGCAGTTTACCAGAAAAAGTCACCTTTCTTGTCACATGCTCCTTCATACAGGTGAAAAACGTAATCAGTGTGATGTGTGTTCCAAGCAGTTTACCAGAAGAAGTAATCTTTCTCGTCACATGCTCCTTCATACAAGTGAAAAACGTCATCAGTCTGATGTGTGTTCCAAGCAATTCACAAGAAAGTCTCCTTCTGAAGCATATGGTCCTTCATACAAATGAAACACCTTAGTATGGTGAGCAGTTCACAATAAAAGATACATTTTCCAGGCATATTCTGTTTCACATAATTGAAAAACCTCATCAGTGTTTTGTGTTCTTAGTATATCACAGAGGAAAGTTTATTTTCAAACCATATGTTGCTTCACACAAGCAAACCTCATCAGTGAGGTATATCCTCCAACCAATTCCCATGAAAAGGTATCCTTTCAAAGCACATGCTCCTTCAAATATGCTAATTCTCACCAATGTGGGAATACTGCAGGAAATCCAAAAGGTCAAGTTTTTAAGGCAGATGCTCCTTTACTCTGGTGAAAAACCTCTTCAATGTGATGTATGCGTCAAGGCATTTACACTTATAGAACACCTGTCGAAGGATTCGCTTCATCATAGAAGGTGAATAACAACTGGATAACCCGTGTTTCTTGATTTTTTTGGAACATTTTTTTCTTTCGTCAGGTGCATTAGTAAATTTATCAAGAATTGAGGGATATGAAATACTCTGAAAGATATATGACCTTCATACACCCACATTTTATTTTACCAATTGAAGTCTATCTTTTAAACTTGTGAAATATCTGAATTATTATGAGTTAATATGTGTGTGAAGGTGTAGTTTAGTATCCCCTAAATTATTCGGTTAAAAATTCAGAGAATTTTTTTGTATATAGTTCAAAGTTTATAATTTGATGGAGAATATGCTTAAAAAATATCAGCTTCATGACCCATTTTAAAGTGTGTTTTTTTTTCGCAGTGAAACTTACCTGTAATCATATGGATGAGAACAAATGTGGCAAGCCTGCCCTCTTACTGCTGTAATGACATCCAAGGCTTAGCCAGTGGTTTGCTGTGGTGGCCATTCAATGGGTCCCCCAAAACAATGATCACAGGTTTTTTTGTGTGTGCTATTTTAAAACAATTAGAAACTGAGTTTTAATGATCTTCCTATAAAGAATTATTCAGAATTCTTTTGCAAATTAAAGCATATCATTTCAAGGTGCAAAGATTCACTCTGTCTCATAATTTCCCCCTTTAAATGGTTGGTTATCACAGCATGGCCTGAAGATCGCCGTCTCAGCAGAAGTCTTTTATGATGCCAGATTAATGCTGAGGCAGACTTGCTGCAGCATTTATTCACATCCCCATACTTGCAGGTAAGTTTCACAATAAAAAATCTTTAATGTGTGTTGTAAAGCTACAATTTTTACCTCATTTTCTATTAAATTACATACATTAAAATGTGCGAACAATTTTTTCTCAAAAATTTTACTCAAATATTTTAGGACAATAGGCCTTTACGAATATGTGGATGTAGGAACAAAATTTAGTCAATCTTTTAGAAGATGGACTTTTTTTCTTTTTCATGAATTCTAAGTAACTTAGAGCATCCATTTTGCTATTCTACTTTGTTTTGCTACTCAACATTTCTGTCAGTGGTTGTACTGTTTCACATTTTTTATATGCATATAATTTCATCAAAGCAGTGTTAAGTATGCTGTGCAGGGAAGACAAAATCTAGTTTGTTTACTAAGGAATGTAGGCAGCAGGTATAATGCACTGCTGTGCCTACCCCTATGGATATAGTGCATTGCTGTGGCCACCCCTATAGATATAGTGCATTGCTGTGCCCATCCCTATGATAGAGGAAGCACAGCTACCATATAGTTAGGAGCAATCAGAAAATTATCACGTGACTTTCTGGGCAAAGTACAGTAAATAAGTAAGGTAATGAGTCAAAAGAGTAGAATATAAGATATTTTTAAGACCTTTAGGCAGTTGTATAACACCTTTAGTCATTATGAATAATTAGTGAAGACTATCATAATTAGATTTAAAGGAACTGGTTGTCTGAATCCTGCAAGGTATGCCCAAAATATTCTTTTAATGAAGTTATATTAATGCAGAAACATGTGACATGTTATTTCTGCTCACAGGAATGTTTAAGTACCAAAATGAATGTACTGGGTTATATAGAATTCATAAAAGCAGCTGTGTGTGCATCTTCTAAATGATTACCAAAAGACTTCAAGCTGTTTTGAATGGAATTTCAGAAAAACTGGTCCATAACAAGCCCATATTTAGTGAGATTCAGAATTTGAGCAAAACAGGAACTTTTGTTTGCTCTAATGTTAATTCAAAGCTAATTTGATCATTTTTAACAAACAAATCGAATGAAATCCTCAGGTATAACGATTAAGAGTAGAGCGTGGATGATCAATTTTAACAAGTTGTAACAAAATTTAATGAAATTCTATATTTAATGAGGCAGGGAAAATCTGCTGCACACTCTCCTAAAATGTAGAGAAAGATATGATGGTATACAAGACGAAATTGCAGCAGCACAGTGGAATATCTGTGGTAATGGAAGAATGTTGAAAGAAAAGCAATGCAATGTGTACATACATCAAATGTGTTACATGAGAGTTTTTCAAAATAATCAGCACCACTTCAAGGGGCTATGCCTTCAAGTATTGTGTCAACAGAATCAAAAACATGCACCCTACTCCAAGGCAAAAAGAGGATGGATGGGACTCGTGCACATGGCTTAGGTAGATTTCTGGGCGATGATTGCAGAGAGGGATAGAGGAGTAATGGCATGTGGGTGTAGCCTAAGGGGAAATGTGATATAGCATTTCCTGGAATTGCATCTATTGCCCCTTTCAACCTCCCAAGTTAGCATTGCATTGGGAAGATTGATGCTCCTTTTACATCGTGTGTGTATTTCAACTGGCCAATTTCACATTCCATCTAACAGAAAATCTTAAACATTCGTAAAGTGAAAATGCATAACAGAAAATTGTTCTGTAAATTACAAAGTAGCCTTCATTAAAGAGCTACAAAATGGAAAAGTTTAGTGATATGGTATGTTATATATGGATATACAAAATAAATATATATGCATAGTTTTTCATGGTAGTGTTTTTAACCTCAAATGGATTTAGCAAGTGCCCATATTTGACAATAGCTTTTGTTAGACCTGAGCTCCTCCTTATAGTAGGATTATGCTGTACATGTATTCATTTCAGCTATTTTCATTGGTTAAATTAACATGTTATTTATAATTCTAATGCTGCATGCATGTAATCAATTCTGTTATAAGCAGATTTGCAACTTATTTTCTATTGCTATTCCAAAAGCATGCTTTTTTTTTTTTTTTTTTTGCACATTTATGTTCACTCCTGCTATGCTTTCTTGAATAGTTTCCAAAGTAAAATGCAGAAATATAATTTTTGAATATAATGCTTAATATACTCAGGTGATGCGTAACATCACAGCCTCTCCTTGACAAATGTCAACACCGCCTTCTCGTGGTGCATCCTGTTCCCACTAAAGGGGCTCTGGCGACCGCCCATAGCGGTATAACTATACCATCGGGATCAGAGGAAATTCTATCCCACACTCACCAACCCGCTTGGCCAGCGTGGTGAGTTATGGCCAAACCCCTCCAAAATGATTCCACAACTTAAATCTTGGCCCTCAGTCTCCGGCAGCTGGAATGTACCTGGCCAAGGCAGCGGCCAGTGCGACATGAAGGCAGAGGGTGCTAAAAAATCCCCGGAGGACCGGACTAGGCTGCCATCTGATGCTGACCTTGGCTACTTACAATGGACGCTCCCTATCTTCTGATTCAAGGCTTCTTGAATTGGAAGAGGAACTACAAAGGATCAAGTGGGACATCGTGGGGCTAAGTGAGGTAAGGAGAAAAGGAGTAGATCTCATCGAACTGAAAAGTGGACATCTCTTCTACTATCGTGGGACAGATACTGGCAGAACTAGTGGTGTTGGATTTATAATAAACAAGAAACTGAAGGATAAAGTTGTAGAAGTTGAAAGTTCCTCTGACAGAGCTGCACGACTTGTTATCCAACTCTCGAAAAGATACCAGGCTCAGATTATTCAAACTTATGCACCCACCACAAGTCATCCTGAAGAAGAAATTGAAGAATTTTATGAGGAAATTTGTCATCTAAATAATAAAGGTAAGCAGCACTTGAAAATAATTATGGGAGATTTCAATGCAAAAATAAGGCAACAGCAACAGAATGAAACTTCAGTAGGTAAATTCGGTCATGGCAACAGAAACCAGCATGGAAATACTCTCGTTGAGTTTGCAGAGGCAGAAGGGTTTTTCATCTTGAACTCCTTCTTCAAGAAAAAGCCACACAGGAAATGGACATGGAGACATCCAAATGGGACGACAAGTGAAATTGATTTTATTATGTATAACAAAAAATTCTGTCATAGAAGACTGCAGTGTGCTAAACAAGTTCAACACAGGTAGTGACCATAGATTGGTGAGATGTAAGATGCACCTCAACACTAAACTTGAACGTGGCAAGCTCATAAGACAAACAAAATGTATTGACATAACCAACCTTAAAAAACACCATAATACCTTCAAGTTAGAACTGAAGAACAGGTTCTCTGCTTTAGGAGGCCTAACATCGGAAGAAGTGGACATCTCTGAAGTTAACAGAAAAGTAACCAAAGCTCTTATGGAAACAGCAACAAAATTAGCTGGGTCTAAGAACAAGTTGCATGTGAACAAATTATCAGGAAAAACGAAAATGTTGATGCAAAAAAGAAGAGAGATGAGGACAACTAAAGAAGATGTGACTTCCAAAGTGGAATATATAGAGCTATGCAAGACAGTAAGAAAAAGTATCACTGAAGACGTAAGGAAATTCAACTGTGAACTAGTGAGGAAAGCAATTGAAAACAACCAAAGCCTAAAGATAGCAAAGGGACATCTCAGTAAGGGAAGAAAACAGATTATGGCACTGAGAAAAGAAGATGGTTCTGTAACAAGAAATAGAGGCGAAATTTTGACAAGAGTGAAAGATTTCTACTCCAAATTATATGAAAGGGATGATATATGCACTCAGACATCATGAAAGATACCAGTACCAGAGTTCCTCCAGTCCTTCCAGCAGAAGTTGCACATGCAATCAAGAACATGAAGCGAGGAAAAGCTCCAGGAGAAGATGGAATTACTGTAGACATCATACAAGAAGCAAGTGGAGAAATCGAAACAGTACTCGCCCAAATTTTCACTCGATGCTTTAATGAAGGAAAGATTCCTGAGGATTGGAACACCGCTACAATGATCCTGCTACATAAGAAAGGTGACATTGAGGATCTCGGAAACTACAGACCTATCAGCCTCCTATCAGTAGTTTATAAAATCTTCACTAAAGTTCTTTCACACCGCTTGAAGGTAGCACTAGACATGGCTCAACCGAGAGAACAAGCTGGATTCAGGAGTGGCTACAGCACAATAGATCAGATCCACGTGCTGAGAGAACTAATTGAAAGAGCGAGGGAATATGAACTTCCATTGTGCATGGCTTTTATCGATTATGAAAAAGCCTTTGATTCGGTGAAACCATCAGCAGTTACAATGGCTCTGAAAACCTGCGGTATTGAAGATGCATACATTAATATTATTAATAACATCTATGAAAATGCAAGTGCAAAGATTAGGCTGTTTGAAAATACAACACACGTAAAAATTGGAAAGGGAGTGAGACAAGGTGACACCATATCTCCGAAGCTCTTTAATGCCACATTGGAGGGTGTTTTTCAGTCGCTGAGCTGGGAAAACAAGGGGATAAAGATTAATGGAGATTATCTAACCCACCTTCGTTTTGCTGATGACGTAGTCATTTTTGCAACTACCCCATCAGAGCTGCAGAGTATGATCCAGGAACTTGCTGACAAGAGTAAAGAAGTGGGATTAAAAATGAACTTTCAGAAGACAAAAGTGATGTTCAATGCTTTTACAAGAAATGAAGATTTATCGATTGATGGAGAAAAGCTGGAGATAACAGACACGTACGTTTATCTTGGACAGCAGATATCAAGTGAGGGTCACATTGATGAAGAAATTAATCGGCGTACAAAACTTGCCTGCAGACCTTTTGGAAAAAAAGCATAATTTTCAAGACCAATATACCATTATGTCTTAAAAGAAAAGTGTTTGATCAATGCATCCTTCCAGTGCGTACGTATGGTGCAGAGACGTGGATCTTAACTAAAAGAGACATACAAAGGCTGCAGACAACTCAAAGCAGCATGGAGAGGTGCATGCTTGGTGTAACCAGGAGAGATAAGAAGAGGAACTCGTGGATCCGAAAAATGACAAGAGTGGAAGACATCATGATCAGAGTTAAATCCCTGAAATGGCAATGGGCTGGACATACTGCCAGAAGGACAGATCATCGATGGACAGCCGAAATTTTAGTATGCAGGGGTGACATGGAGGAGACTGGCACAAGACAGACCGTTGTGGAGGAAACTTGGGGAGACCTTCGTCCAGCAGTGGATTGATAATGGTTGACAATGATGATGATGATGATGATGATACTGTATATATGAATGCATTTATGCATGGTTCCAAAATAGATAGGTAATGTGTAATATATTTACGGATGCATGCATGCTTGATACCAAAAAAGGTAACACTGATGAGTGGCTTGGCCAGAAATTTCTTAAGGGATTTGGTTTATTGGCGAAAGCCCCATATATATATATCATCACCATCGTCAACCATTATCAATCCACTGCTGGACGAAGGTCTCTCCAAGCCTCTTCCACAACGGTCTGTCTTGTGCCAGTCTCCTCCATGTTACTCCCGCTTACTTTCGAATTTCATCCACCCATCTCCCATGTGGTCTTCTAGGTATTTTCCTGCCCCTTGGAATCCAATCTAAAATTTTGGCTGTCCGTCGATGGTCTGTTCTTCTGGCAGTATATCCAGCCCATTGCCATTTCAGGGATTTTACTCTGATCATGATGTCTTCCACTCTTGTCATTTTTCGGATCCACGAGTTCCTCTTCTTATCTCTCCTGGTTACACCAAGCATGCAGCTCTGCATGCTACTTTGAGTTGTCTGTAGCCCTTGTATGTCTCTTTTAGTTAAGGTCCACGTCTCTGCACCATACGTAAGCACTGGAAGGATGCATTGATCAAACACTTTTCTTTTAAGACATAATGGCATATTGCTCTTGAAAATTATGCTGTTTCTTCCAAAAGCTCTCCAGGCAAGTTTTGTATGTCGATTAATTTCTTCATCAATGTGACTTTCGCTTGATATGTGCTACCCAAGTTAAATGTAGATATGGGTTATCTCAAGCTTTTCTCCATCAATCCATAATTCTTTGTTTCTTGTAAAAGCATTGTACATCACTTTTGTCTTCTGAAAGTTCATTTTTAATCCCACTTCTTTACTCTTGTCAGCAAGTTCCTGGATCATACTCTGTAGCTCTGATGGGGTAGTTGCAAAAATGACTATGTCATCAGCAAAACGAAGGTGGGTTAGATAATCTCCATTAATCTTTCTCCCTTTGTTTTCACAGTTCAATGATTGAATTACATTTTCTAATGTGGCATTAAAGAGCTTCGGAGATATGGTGTCACCTTGTCTCACTCTCTTTCCAATTTTTATGTGTGTTGTATTTTCAAACAGCTGAATCTTTGCACTTGCGTTTTCATAGATGTTTTTAATAGTATTAATGTATGCATCTTCAATACCGCAGGATTTCTAAGCCATTGTAACTGCTGATGGCTTCACCGAATCAAAGGCCTTTTCATAATCCCGAGCACTACCCCTTGGCTACGCCTATGATACTGATAATATTAATGTGTGCAAATTGCTGTATGAAATCGTCGATCCACTGCGGATGACAGAAAACATAGAGTATGCTATGGAAATCGTCGATCTGCTGTGGACGACGGAAAACATCGAGTATGATATGGAAATCGTCGGTCCACTACGGACGACAGAAAATATCGTATATGGTATGAAAATCGTCAGTCCAGACAACGGAAAACATCGAGTATCCTATGGAAATCGTCGGTCCAGACAACGGAAAACATTGAGTATCCTATGAAAATCGTCGGTCCAGACAATGGAAAACATGGAATATCCTATGAAAATCGTCGGTCCAGACAATGGAAAACATCGAGTATCCTATGGAAATCGTCGGTCCAGACAACGGAAAACATCGAGTATCCTATGGAAATCGTCGGTCCAGACAATGGAAAACATCGAGTATCCTATGGAAATCGTCTGTCCAGACAATGGAAAACATCGAGTATCCTATGAAAATTGTCGATCCAGACAATGGAAAACATGGAGTATCCTATGAAAATCGTCGGTCCTGACAATGGAAAACATGGAGTATCCTATGAAAATCGTCGGTCCAGACAATGGAAAACATCGAGTATCCTATGGAAATCGTCGGTCCAGACAACGGAAAACATCGAGTATCCTATGGAAATCGTCGGTCCAGACAATGGAAAACATCGAGTATCCTATGAAAATCGTCTGTCCAGACAATGGAAAACATCGAGTATCCTATGAAAATTGTCGGTCCAGACAATGGAAAACATGGAGTATCCTATGAAAATCGTCGGTCCTGACAATGGAAAACATCGAGTATCCTATGGAAATCGTCGGTCCAGACAATGGAAAACATCGAGTATCCTATGGAAATCGTCTGTCCAGACAATGGAAAACATCGAGTATCCTATGAAAATTGTCGGTCCAGACAATGGAAAACATGGAGTATCCTATGAAAATCGTCGGTCCTGACAATGGAAAACATGGAGTATCCTATGAAAATCGTCGGTCCAGACAATGGAAAACATCGAGTATCCTATGGAAATCGTCGGTCCAGACAACGGAAAACATCGAGTATCCTATGGAAATCGTCGGTCCAGACAATGGAAAACATCGAGTATCCTATGGAAATCGTCTGTCCAGACAATGGAAAACATCGAGTATCCTATGAAAATTGTCGGTCCAGACAATGGAAAACATGGAGTATCCTATGAAAATCGTCGGTCCTGACAATGGAAAACATGGAGTATCCTATGAAAATCGTCGGTCCAGACAATGGAAAACATCGAGTATCCTATGGAAATCGTCGGTCCAGACAACGGAAAACATCGAGTATCCTATGGAAATCGTCGGTCCAGACAATGGAAAACATCGAGTATCCTATGAAAATCGTCGGTCCAGACAATGGAAAACATCGAGTATCCTATGGAAATCGTCGGTCCAGACAACGGAAAACATCGAGTATCCTATGGAAATCGTCGGTCCAGACAATGGAAAACATCGAGTATCCTATGGAAATCGTCTGTCCAGACAATGGAAAACATCGAGTATCCTATGAAAATTGTCGGTCCAGACAATGGACAACATGGAGTATCCTATGAAAATCGTCGGTCCAGACAATGGAAAACATCGAGTATCCTATGGAAATCGTCGGTCCAGACAACGGAAAACATCGAGTATCCTATGGAAATCGTCGGTCCAGACAATGGAAAACATCGAGTATCCTATGGAAATCGTCTGTCCAGACAATGGAAAACATCGAGTATCCTATGAAAATTGTCGGTCCAGACAATGGAAAACATGGAGTATCCTATGAAAATCGTCGGTCCTGACAATGGAAAACATGGAGTATCCTATGAAAATCGTCGGTCCAGACAATGGAAAACATCGAGTATCCTATGGAAATCGTCGGTCCAGACAACGGAAAACATCGAGTATCCTATGGAAATCGTCGGTCCAGACAATGGAAAACATGGAGTATCCTATGAAAATCGTCTGTCCAGACAATGGAAAACATCGAGTATCCTATGAAAATTGTCGGTCCAGACAATGTAAAACATGGAGTATCCTATGAAAATCGTCGGTCCTGACAATGGAAAACATGGAGTATCCTATGAAAATCGTCGGTCCAGACAATGGAAAACATCGAGTATCCTATGGAAATCGTCGGTCCAGACAATGGAAAACATGGAGTATCCTATGGAAATCGTCGGTCCAGACAACGGAAAACATCGAGTATCCTATGGAAATCGTCGGTCCGCTGCGGACAACGGAAAACGTTGAGCGTGCTTTGGAAATCGAAAATCTCAGTGAAATAACATTATTAAACATATGTGAAAAGTTTATTTTCAAGATTCTAACACTTGTTAAACATTTTTGGAAATATTTCTTGCGTGTTGAGAAGTCACGTCTTTTGTTTCATCATAATAAATTTTTCCGTCCAAGTTTCCCTTTTTTTCTTTTTCCTATGCCTGATTATATTTTTATTTCTGATCATGTTCCTTGCTTTTGGTATCTTCGGTAATAGTGAAAAGGAGCGACCTCGTATTTTTGAAGATTTTTTTTCTAATGAAATGCATGTTTCTCTATTTTTAATTCATACTTCTTCAAAACTAATCAATAGAGACCAATCGTCTTCGCCCCTTTCCCTTTTATTAAACGAAATTAAATTTCTAGATCAGTATTTAATCTGTCTGGGGTGGAATCGGCAGCATTTCCGTGCCCCGTAAAATTATTTCATGGCAGAGTGAGCAACGCAGTATCCATTTTTCACTTTCATTTTCCATAAAATTCGTGTTTTTCCATTTCTTAGTCGCTTCTTACTCATATGTGTTTATTATTTTGTGGATTCGAGGAATTCCGCTTTCTCCGTCATCATTTGGGTGATGCAAAACTGAAAAAAAAGGGGGGGAGATCATTTCCGTCTGGGGGCGATATTTCGCCTTTCAAAACCTTCAAAAACGGAAGTTAAACGGAGTGAAGATTTCCCCCATAATCCTAATTTCTTTTTCTCGCAATGTTTCTTCTGCCCAGTATTGTTATTAAATATTATTTTAATGCATAGGCATGCTGATTATTTTGCCATTACTGGAAGTTCTACGTTTCCTCTGAAGTTTTGCCAGGTCAGATGATTGGAAAAGGCAGCTGTTTCTCAGCGAGCTGTTCAGATCTTCCCAGACGTTAAAAAGTACACAGTTAGTATTCAGTCGCCACCTAATACCTTTACTTGTGATCAAGTTGAAAAAGCTTGCACGGATAAACTTATTTTAGCAAAGTTGGAATTCTTTTTCATTTGTTGCATCAATGTTTGAATCATTTCTTAAAAAGTTTCACACTCCGAACCGATGGTATCTTTCCTGTATGAAGCGTTGTTTGACCTGATTTCCCAGTTAATGAAAAAAATTGTCAAAAAGGAAGTTCTGGAATGTACTGAAGCTGCTGAAAATCATTGTCTGCAAATTTTACCTGAAATTTCCCATGAAATTATCTTCTGAAAAACCTGGAAAACTCAGGGAATTTTTGAAGCCAATATGAGTGGCAACCCTGATAGATTAAATGGTGAAATTACTAGGTGAACGAATTTATCTTTCGAAGTCATAGCTGTTTTAGGAGGATTTCACTGGAATGATGGGTTTTCAAAAAAGTGCAGACTGGCCAAATCTGATGTGTTGCAGTGAAACCTGGGTACTGCAGAAGAGACATATGAGTCACTTGTGTGCTGGAGAGATGCATTACTTACTGGGGGTTTGTAGCAAGACACATTCTAAGATCACATTAGGATTGAAGATGTGTTGCAGTGAAACCTGGGTACTGCAGAAGATACACAGGAGTCACTTGTGTGCAGGACAGATGCATTACTTACTGGGGGTTTGCAGCAAGACACATTCTAAGATCACATCAGGATTGAAGATATGTTGCAGTGAAACCTGGGTACTGCAGAAGATACACAGGAGTCACTTGTGTGCAGGACAGATGCATTACTTACTGGGGGTTTGCAGCAAGACACATTCTAAGATCACATCAGGATTGAAGATATGTTGCAGTGAAACCTGGGTACTGCAGAAGAGACATGGGAGTCACTTGTGTGCAGGACAGATACATTACTTACTGGGAGTTTGTAGCAAGACACATTCTAAGATCACATTAGGATTGAAAATGTGTTGCAGTGAAACCTGGGTACTGCAGAAGAGACATATGAGTCACTTGTGTGCTGGAGAGATGCATTACTTACTGGGGGTTTGTAGCAAGACACATTCTAAGATCACATTAGGATTGAAGATGTGTTTCAGTGAAACCTGGGTACTGCAGAAGAGACACAGGAGTCACTTGTGTGCAGGACAGATGCATTACTTACTGGGGGTTTGTAGCAAGACACATTTTAAGATCACATTAGGATTGAAGATGTGTTGCAGTGAAACCTGGGTACTGCAGAAGAGACACAGGAGTCACTTTTGTGCTGGAGAGATGCATTACTTATAGGGGGTTTGTAGCAAGACACATTCTAAGATCACATTAGGATTGAAGTTGTGTTGCAGTGAAACCTGGGTACTGCAGAAGAGACAGGAGTCCCTTGTGTGCTGGAGAGATACATTACTTACTGGGAGTTTGTAGCAAGACACATTCTAAGATCACATTAGGATTGAAGATGTGTTGCAGTGAAACCTGGGTACTGCAGAAGAGACATGAGGTCACTTGTGTGCAGGACAGATACATTACTTACTGGGAGTTTGTAGCAAGACACATTCTAAGATCACATTAGGATTGAAAATGTGTTGCAGTGAAACCTGGGTACTGCAGAAGAGACATATGAGTCACTTGTGTGCTGGAGAGATGCATTACTTACTGGGGGTTTGTAGCAAGACACATTCTAAGATCACATTAGGATTGAAGATGTGTTGCAGTGAAACCTGGGTACTGCAGAAGAGACATATGAGTCACTTGCGTGCTGGAGAGATGCATTACTTACTGGGGGTTTGTAGCAAGACACATTCTAAGATCCCATTAGGATTGAAGATGTGTTGCAGTGAAACCTGGGTACTGCAGAACAGACAAAAGAGTCACTTGTGTGTTGGAGAAATGCATTACTTACTGGGGGTTTGTAGCAAGACACATTCTAAGATCACATTAGGATTGAAAATGTGTTGCAGTGAAACCTGGGTACTGCAGAAGAGACATATGAGTCACTTGTGTGCTGGAGAGATGCATTACTTACTGGGGGTTTGTAGCAAGACACATTCTAAGATCACATTAGGATTGAAGATGTGTTGCAGTGAAACCTGGGTACTGCAGAAGAGACACAGGAGTCACTTGTGTGCTGGAGAGATGCATTACTTATAGGGGGTTTGTAGCAAGACACATTCTAAGATCACATTAGGATTGAAGTTGTGTTGCAGTGAAACCTGGGTACTGCAGAAGAGACAGGAGTCCCTTGTGTGCTGGAGAGATACATTACTTACTGGGAGTTTGTAGCAAGACACATTCTAAGATCACATTAGGATTGAAGATGTGTTGCAGTGAAACCTGGGTACTGCAGAAGAGACATAGGAGTCACTTGTGTGCAGGACAGATACATTACTTACTGGGAGTTTGTAGCAAGACACATTCTAAGATCACATTAGGATTGAAGATGTGTTGCAGTGAAACCTGGGTACTGCAGAAGAGACATAGGAGTCACTTGTGTGCAGGACATATGCATTACTTACTGGGGTTTGCAGCAAGACACATTCTAAGATCACATCAGGATTGAAGATATGTTGCAGTGAAACCTGGGTACTGCAGAAGAGACATGGGAGTCACTTGTGTGCAGGACAGATACATTACTTACTGGGAGTTTGTAGCAAGACACATTCTAAGATCACATTAAGATTGAAGATGTGTTGCAGTGAAACCTGGGTACTGCAGAAGAGACATAGGAGTCACTTGTGTGCAGGACAGATGCATTACTTACTGGGGGTTTGCAGCAAGACACATTCTAAGATCACATCAGGATTGAAGATATGTTGCAGTGAAACCTGGGTACTGCAGAAGAGACATGGGAGTCACTTGTGTGCTGGAGAGATGCTTGACTTACTGGGGGTTTGTAGCAAGACACATTCTAAGATCACGTGAAGAATGCTCTATTTCGACCAGTAGTTTGTTGCAAATTGCTAGTAGGCAAATGCACTTTGCTAGTGATAAAAAGTTGTTAGTGGAAAAATTTTGAATGATTTAGTGTGAACTGTAAAGTGTCACTTACATGTGTGGAATATTTTGGGCACATACAAAAAGGAACACCTGCTTTCTGGAAACGAATGTTTCTTGAAAAGTACAAGCATTTTAAAACCATTTTGGCACTAGTAGAAATATCCAGTATATTTCCCTTATCTACTTCTGCATGTGACATTAGGTTCAGTTTCATGAATAGAATCCAGGGTGATTGGAGGGGCAGTTTAAACTTCACAAACATTGAATGCTCTCGTGAGTATTGAGGTTGAAGGTCCATCCAAAGACAAGTTTGACCCCAGGCTTGCTGTTTTAATGTTTCTTGAAAAGTACAAACATTATAAAAACATTTTGGCACTAGTAGAAATATCCAGTATATTTCCCTTATCTACTTCTGCATGTGAGGTTGGGTTCAGTTTCATGAAGAGAATCCAGGGTGATTGGAGGGGCAGTTTAAACTTCACAAACATTGAATGCTCTCGTGAGTATTGAGGTTGAAGGTCCATCCAAAGACAAGTTTGACCCCAGGCTTGCTGTTTTAATGTTTCTTGAAAAGTACAAACATTATAAAAACATTTTGGCACTAGTAGAAATATCCAGTATATTTCCCTTATCTACTTCTGCATGTGAGGTTGGGTTCAGTTTCATGAAGAGAATCCAGGGTGATTGGAGGGGCAGTTTAAACTTCACAAACATTGAATGCTCTCGTGAGTATTGAGGTTGAAGGTCCATCCAAAGACAAGTTTGACCCCAGGCTTGCTGTTTTAATGTTTCTTGAAAAGTACAAACATTATAAAAACATTTTGGCACTAGTAGAAATATCCAGTATATTTCCCTTATCTACTTCTGCATGTGAGGTTGGGTTCAGTTTCATGAAAAGAATCCAGGGTGATTGGAGGGGCAGTTTAAACTTCACAAACATTGAATGCTCTCGTGAGTATTGAGGTTGAAGGTCCATCCAAAGACAAGTTTGACCCCAGGCTTGCTGTTTTAATGTTTCTTGAAAAGTACAAACATTATAAAAACATTTTGGCACTAGTAGAAATATCCAGTATATTTCCCTTATCTACTTCTGCATGTGAGGTTGGGTTCAGTTTCAATGAAGAGAATCCAGGGTGATTGGAGGGGCAGTTTAAACTTCACAAACATTGAATGCTCTCGTGAGTATTGAGGTTGAAGGTCCATCCAAAGACAAGTTTGACCCCAGGCTTGCTGTTTTAATGTTTCTTGAAAAGTACAAACATTATACAAACATTTTGGCACTAGTAGAAATATCCAGTATATTTCCCTTATCTACTTCTGCATGTGAGGTTGGGTTCAGTTTCATGAAGAGAATCCAGGGTGATTGGAGGGGCAGTTTAAACTTCACAAACATTGAATGCTCTCGTTAGTATTGAGGTTGAAGGTCCATCCAAAGACAAGTTTGACCCCAGGCTTGCTGTTTTAATGTTTCTTGAAAAGTACAAACATTATAAAAACATTTTGGCACTAGTAGAAATATCCAGTATATTTCCCTTATCTACTTCTGCATGTGAGGTTGGGTTCAGTTTCATGAAGAGAATCCAGGGTGATTGGAGGGGCAGTTTAAACTTCACAAACATTGAATGCTCTCGTGAGTATTGAGGTTGAAGGTCCATCCAAAGACAAGTTTGACCCCAGGCTTGCTGTTTTAATGTTTCTTGAAAAGTACAAACATTATAAAAACATTTTGGCACTAGTAGAAATATCCAGTATATTTCCCTTATCTACTTCTGCATGTGACATTAGGTTCAGTTTCATGAAGAGAATCCAGGGTGATTGGAGGGGCAGTTTAAACTTCACAAACATTGAATGCTCTCGTGAGTATTGAGGTTGAAGGTCCATCCAAAGACAAGTTTGACCCCAGGCTTGCTGTTTTAATGTTTCTTGAAAAGTACAAACATTATAAAAACATTTTGGCACTAGTAGAAATATCCAGTATATTTCCCTTATCTACTTCTGCATGTGAGGTTGGGTTCAGTTTCATGAAGAGAATCCAGGGTGATTGGAGGGGCAGTTTAAACTTCACAAACATTGAATGCTCTCGTGAGTATTGAGGTTGAAGGTCCATCCAAAGACAAGTTTGACCCCAGGCTTGCTGTTTTAATGTTTCTTGAAAAGTACAAACATTATAAAAACATTTTGGCACTAGTAGAAATATCCAGTATATTTCCCTTATCTACTTCTGCATGTGAGGTTGGGTTCAGTTTCATGAAGAGAATCCAGGGTGATTGGAGGGGCAGTTTAAACTTCACAAACATTGAATGCTCTCGTGAGTATTGAGGTTGAAGGTCCATCCAAAGACAAGTTTGACCCCAGGCTTGCTGTTTTAATGTTTCTTGAAAAGTACAAACATTATAAAAACATTTTGGCACTAGTAGAAATATCCAGTATATTTCCCTTATCTACTTCTGCATGTGACATTAGGTTCAGTTTCATGAAGAGAATCCAGGGTGATTGGAGGGGCAGTTTAAACTTCACAAACATTGAATGCTCTCGTGAGTATTGAGGTTGAAGGTCCATCCAAAGACAAGTTTGACCCCAGGCTTGCTGTTTTAATGTTTCTTGAAAAGTACAAACATTATAAAAACATTTTGGCACTAGTAGAAATATCCAGTATATTTCCCTTATCTACTTCTGCATGTGAGGTTGGGTTCAGTTTCATGAAGAGAATCCAGGGTGATTGGAGGGGCAGTTTAAACTTCACAAACATTGAATGCTCTCGTGAGTATTGAGGTTGAAGGTCCATCCAAAGACAAGTTTGACCCCAGGCTTGCTGTTTTAATGTTTCTTGAAAAGTACAAACATTATAAAAACATTTTGGCACTAGTAGAAATATCCAGTATATTTCCCTTATCTACTTCTGCATGTGAGGTTGGGTTCAGTTTCATGAAGAGAATCCAGGGTGATTGGAGGGGCAGTTTAAACTTCACAAACATTGAATGCTCTCGTGAGTATTGAGGTTGAAGGTCCATCCAAAGACAAGTTTGACCCCAGGCTTGCTGTTTTAATGTTTCTTGAAAAGTACAAACATTATAAAAACATTTTGGCACTAGTAGAAATATCCAGTATATTTCCCTTATCTACTTCTGCATGTGAGGTTGGGTTCAGTTTCATGAAGAGAATCCAGGGTGATTGGAGGGGCAGTTTAAACTTCACAAACATTGAATGCTCTCGTGAGTATTGAGGTTGAAGGTCCATCCAAAGACAAGTTTGACCCCAGGCTTGCTGTTTTAATGTTTCTTGAAAAGTACAAACATTATAAAAACATTTTGGCACTAGTAGAAATATCCAGTATATTTCCCTTATCTACTTCTGCATGTGACATTGGGTTCAGTTTCATGAAGAGAATCCAGGGTGATTGGAGGGGCAGTTTAAACTTCACAAACATTGAATGCTCTCGTGAGTATTGAGGTTGAAGGTCCATCCAAAGACAAGTTTGACCCCAGGCCTGCTGTTTTAATGTTTCTTGAAAAGTACAAACATTATAAAAACATTTTGGCACTAGTAGAAATATCCAGTATATTTCCCTTATCTACTTCTGCATGTGACATTAGGTTCAGTTTCATGAAGAGAATCCAGGGTGATTGGAGGGGCAGTTTAAACTTCACAAACATTGAATGCTCTCGTGAGTATTGAGGTTGAAGGTCCATCCAAAGACAAGTTTGACCCCAGGCCTGCTGTTTTAATGTTTCTTGAAAAGTACAAACATTATAAAAACATTTTGGCACTAGTAGAAATATCCAGTATATTTCCCTTATCTACTTCTGCATGTGAGGTTGGGTTCAGTTTCATGAAGAGAATCCAGGGTGATTGGAGGGGCAGTTTAAACTTCACAAACATTGAATGCTCTCGTGAGTATTGAGGTTGAAGGTCCATCCAAAGACAAGTTTGACCCCAGGCTTGCTGTTTTAATGTTTCTTGAAAAGTACAAACATTATAAAAACATTTTGGCACTAGTAGAAATATCCAGTATATTTCCCTTATCTACTTCTGCATGTGAGGTTGGGTTCAGTTTCATGAAGAGAATTCAGGGTGATTGGAGGGGCAGTTTAAACTTCACAAACATTGAATGCTCTCGTGAGTATTGAGGTTGAAGGTCCATCCAAAGACAAGTTTGACCCCAGGCTTGCTGTTTTAATGTTTCTTGAAAAGTACAAACATTATAAAAACATTTTGGCACTAGTAGAAATATCCAGTATATTTCCCTTATCTACTTCTGCATGTGACATTAGGTTCAGTTTCATGAAGAGAATCCAGGGTGATTGGAGGGGCAGTTTAAACTTCACAAACATTGAATGCTCTCGTGAGTATTGAGGTTGAAGGTCCATCCAAAGACAAGTTTGACCCCAGGCTTGCTGTTTTAATGTTTCTTGAAAAGTACAAACATTATAAAAACATTTTGGCACTAGTAGAAATATCCAGTATATTTCCCTTATCTACTTCTGCATGTGAGGTTGGGTTCAGTTTCATGAAGAGAATCCAGGGTGATTGGAGGGGCAGTTTAAACTTCACAAACATTGAATGCTCTCGTGAGTATTGAGGTTGAAGGTCCATCCAAAGACAAGTTTGACCCCAGGCTTGCTGTTTTAATGTTTCTTGAAAAGTACAAACATTATAAAAACATTTTGGCACTAGTAGAAATATCCAGTATATTTCCCTTATCTACTTCTGCATGTGAGGTTGGGTTCAGTTTCATGAAGAGAATCCAGGGTGATTGGAGGGGCAGTTTAAACTTCACAAACATTGAATGCTCTCGTGAGTATTGAGGTTGAAGGTCCATCCAAAGACAAGTTTGACCCCAGGCTTGCTGTTTTAATGTTTCTTGAAAAGTACAAACATTATAAAAACATTTTGGCACTAGTAGAAATATCCAGTATATTTCCCTTATCTACTTCTGCATGTGAGGTTGGGTTCAGTTTCATGAAGAGAATCCAGGGTGATTGGAGGGGCAGTTTAAACTTCACAAACATTGAATGCTCTCGTGAGTATTGAGGTTGAAGGTCCATCCAAAGACAAGTTTGACCCCAGGCTTGCTGTTTTAATGTTTCTTGAAAAGTACAAACATTATAAAAACATTTTGGCACTAGTAGAAATATCCAGTATATTTCCCTTATCTACTTCTGCATGTGAGGTTAGGTTCAGTTTCATGAAGAGAATCCAGGGTGATTGAGGGGCAGTTTAAACTTCACAAACATTGAATGCTCTCGTGAGTATTGAGGTTGAAGGTCCATCCAAAGACAAGTTTGACCCCAGGCCTGCTGTTTTAATGTTTCTTGAAAAGTACAAACATTATAAAAACATTTTGGCACTAGTAGAAATATCCAGTATATTTCCCTTATCTACTTCTGCATGTGAGGTTGGGTTCAGTTTCATGAAGAGAATCCAGGGTGATTGGAGGGGCAGTTTAAACTTCACAAACATTGAATGCTCTCGTGAGTATTGAGGTTGAAGGTCCATCCAAAGACAAGTTTGACCCCAGGCTTGCTGTTTTAATGTTTCTTGAAAAGTACAAACATTATAAAAACATTTTGGCACTAGTAGAAATATCCAGTATATTTCCCTTATCTACTTCTGCATGTGAGGTTGGGTTCAGTTTCATGAAGAGAATCCAGGGTGATTGGAGGGGCAGTTTAAACTTCACAAACATTGAATGCTCTCGTGAGTATTGAGGTTGAAGGTCCATCCAAAGACAAGTTTGACCCCAGGCTTGCTGTTTTAATGTTTCTTGAAAAGTACAAACATTATAAAAACATTTTGGCACTAGTAGAAATATCCAGTATATTTCCCTTATCTACTTCTGCATGTGAGGTTGGGTTCAGTTTCATGAAGAGAATCCAGGGTGATTGGAGGGGCAGTTTAAACTTCACAAACATTGAATGCTCTCGTGAGTATTGAGGTTGAAGGTCCATCCAAAGACAAGTTTGACCCCAGGCTTGCTGTTTTAATGTTTCTTGAAAAGTACAAACATTATAAAAACATTTTGGCACTAGTAGAAATATCCAGTATATTTCCCTTATCTACTTCTGCATGTGAGGTTGGGTTCAGTTTCATGAAGAGAATCCAGGGTGATTGGAGGGGCAGTTTAAACTTCACAAACATTGAATGCTCTCGTGAGTATTGAGGTTGAAGGTCCATCCAAAGACAAGTTTGACCCCAGGCTTGCTGTTTTAATGTTTCTTGAAAAGTACAAACATTATAAAAACATTTTGGCACTAGTAGAAATATCCAGTATATTTCCCTTATCTACTTCTGCATGTGAGGTTGGGTTCAGTTTCATGAAGAGAATCCAGGGTGATTGGAGGGGCAGTTTAAACTTCACAAACATTGAATGCTCTCGTGAGTATTGAGGTTGAAGGTCCATCCAAAGACAAGTTTGACCCCAGGCCTGCTGTTTTAATGTTTCTTGAAAAGTACAAACATTATAAAAACATTTTGGCACTAGTAGAAATATCCAGTATATTTCCCTTATCTACTTCTGCATGTGAGGTTGGGTTCAGTTTCATGAAGAGAATCCAGGGTGATTGGAGGGGCAGTTTAAACTTCACAAACATTGAATGCTCTCGTGAGTATTGAGGTTGAAGGTCCATCCAAAGACAAGTTTGACCCCAGGCTTGCTGTTTTAATGTTTCTTGAAAAGTACAAACATTATAAAAACATTTTGGCACTAGTAGAAATATCCAGTATATTTCCCTTATCTACTTCTGCATGTGAGGTTGGGTTCAGTTTCATGAAGAGAATCCAGGGTGATTGGAGGGGCAGTTTAAACTTCACAAACATTGAATGCTCTCGTGAGTATTGAGGTTGAAGGTCCATCCAAAGACAAGTTTGACCCCAGGCTTGCTGTTTTAATGTTTCTTGAAAAGTACAAACATTATAAAAACATTTTGGCACTAGTAGAAATATCCAGTATATTTCCCTTATCTACTTCTGCATGTGAGGTTGGGTTCAGTTTCATGAAGAGAATCCAGGGTGATTGGAGGGGCAGTTTAAACTTCACAAACATTGAATGCTCTCGTGAGTATTGAGGTTGAAGGTCCATCCAAAGACAAGTTTGACCCCAGGCTTGCTGTTTTAATGTTTCTTGAAAAGTACAAACATTATAAAAACATTTTGGCACTAGTAGAAATATCCAGTATATTTCCCTTATCTACTTCTGCATGTGAGGTTAGGTTCAGTTTCATGAAGAGAATCCAGGGTGATTGGAGGGGCAGTTTAAACTTCACAAACATTGAATGCTCTCGTGAGTATTGAGGTTGAAGGTCCATCCAAAGACAAGTTTGACCCCAGGCTTGCTGTTTTAATGTTTCTTGAAAAGTACAAACATTATAAAAACATTTTGGCACTAGTAGAAATATCCAGTATATTTCCCTTATCTACTTCTGCATGTGAGGTTGGGTTCAGTTTCATGAAGAGAATCCAGGGTGATTGGAGGGGCAGTTTAAACTTCACAAACATTGAATGCTCTCGTGAGTATTGAGGTTGAAGGTCCATCCAAAGACAAGTTTGACCCCAGGCTTGCTGTTTTAATGTTTCTTGAAAAGTACAAACATTATAAAAACATTTTGGCACTAGTAGAAATATCCAGTATATTTCCCTTATCTACTTCTGCATGTGAGGTTGGGTTCAGTTTCATGAAGAGAATCCAGGGTGATTGGAGGGGCAGTTTAAACTTCACAAACATTGAATGCTCTCGTGAGTATTGAGGTTGAAGGTCCATCCAAAGACAAGTTTGACCCCAGGCCTGCTGTTTTAATGTTTCTTGAAAAGTACAAACATTATAAAAACATTTTGGCACTAGTAGAAATATCCAGTATATTTCCCTTATCTACTTCTGCATGTGAGGTTGGGTTCAGTTTCATGAAGAGAATCCAGGGTGATTGGAGGGGCAGTTTAAACTTCACAAACATTGAATGCTCTCGTGAGTATTGAGGTTGAAGGTCCATCCAAAGACAAGTTTGACCCCAGGCTTGCTGTTTTAATGTTTCTTGAAAAGTACAAACATTATAAAAACATTTTGGCACTAGTAGAAATATCCAGTATATTTCCCTTATCTACTTCTGCATGTGAGGTTGGGTTCAGTTTCATGAAGAGAATCCAGGGTGATTGGAGGGGCAGTTTAAACTTCACAAACATTGAATGCTCTCGTGAGTATTGAGGTTGAAGGTCCATCCAAAGACAAGTTTGACCCCAGGCTTGCTGTTTTAATGTTTCTTGAAAAGTACAAACATTATAAAAACATTTTGGCACTAGTAGAAATATCCAGTATATTTCCCTTATCTACTTCTGCATGTGAGGTTGGGTTCAGTTTCATGAAGAGAATCCAGGGTGATTGGAGGGGCAGTTTAAACTTCACAAACATTGAATGCTCTCGTGAGTATTGAGGTTGAAGGTCCATCCAAAGACAAGTTTGACCCCAGGCTTGCTGTTTTAATGTTTCTTGAAAAGTACAAACATTATAAAAACATTTTGGCACTAGTAGAAATATCCAGTATATTTCCCTTATCTACTTCTGCATGTGAGGTTGGGTTCAGTTTCATGAAGAGAATCCAGGGTGATTGGAGGGGCAGTTTAAACTTCACAAACATTGAATGCTCTCGTGAGTATTGAGGTTGAAGGTCCATCCAAAGACAAGTTTGACCCCAGGCTTGCTGTTTTAATGTTTCTTGAAAAGTACAAACATTATAAAAACATTTTGGCACTAGTAGAAATATCCAGTATATTTCCCTTATCTACTTCTGCATGTGAGGTTAGGTTCAGTTTCATGAAGAGAATCCAGGGTGATTGGAGGGGCAGTTTAAACTTCACAAACATTGAATGCTCTCGTGAGTATTGAGGTTGAAGGTCCATCCAAAGACAAGTTTGACCCCAGGCCTGCTGTTTTAATGTTTCTTGAAAAGTACAAACATTATAAAAACATTTTGGCACTAGTAGAAATATCCAGTATATTTCCCTTATCTACTTCTGCATGTGAGGTTGGGTTCAGTTTCATGAAGAGAATCCAGGGTGATTGGAGGGGCAGTTTAAACTTCACAAACATTGAATGCTCTCGTGAGTATTGAGGTTGAAGGTCCATCCAAAGACAAGTTTGACCCCAGGCTTGCTGTTTTAATGTTTCTTGAAAAGTACAAACATTATAAAAACATTTTGGCACTAGTAGAAATATCCAGTATATTTCCCTTATCTACTTCTGCATGTGAGGTTGGGTTCAGTTTCATGAAGAGAATCCAGGGTGATTGGAGGGGCAGTTTAAACTTCACAAACATTGAATGCTCTCGTGAGTATTGAGGTTGAAGGTCCATCCAAAGACAAGTTTGACCCCAGGCTTGCTGTTTTAATGTTTCTTGAAAAGTACAAACATTATAAAAACATTTTGGCACTAGTAGAAATATCCAGTATATTTCCCTTATCTACTTCTGCATGTGAGGTTGGGTTCAGTTTCATGAAGAGAATCCAGGGTGATTGGAGGGGCAGTTTAAACTTCACAAACATTGAATGCTCTCGTGAGTATTGAGGTTGAAGGTCCATCCAAAGACAAGTTTGACCCCAGGCTTGCTGTTTTAATGTTTCTTGAAAAGTACAAACATTATAAAAACATTTTGGCACTAGTAGAAATATCCAGTATATTTCCCTTATCTACTTCTGCATGTGACATTAGGTTCAGTTTCATGAAGAGAATCCAGGGTGATTGGAGGGGCAGTTTAAACTTCACAAACATTGAATGCTCTCGTGAGTATTGAGGTTGAAGGTCCATCCAAAGACAAGTTTGACCCCAGGCTTGCTGTTTTAATGTTTCTTGAAAAGTACAAACATTATAAAAACATTTTGGCACTAGTAGAAATATCCAGTATATTTCCCTTATCTACTTCTGCATGTGAGGTTGGGTTCAGTTTCATGAAGAGAATCCAGGGTGATTGGAGGGGCAGTTTAAACTTCACAAACATTGAATGCTCTCGTGAGTATTGAGGTTGAAGGTCCATCCAAAGACAAGTTTGACCCCAGGCTTGCTGTTTTAATGTTTCTTGAAAAGTACAAACATTATAAAAACATTTTGGCACTAGTAGAAATATCCAGTATATTTCCCTTATCTACTTCTGCATGTGAGGTTGGGTTCAGTTTCATGAAGAGAATCCAGGGTGATTGGAGGGGCAGTTTAAACTTCACAAACATTGAATGCTCTCGTGAGTATTGAGGTTGAAGGTCCATCCAAAGACAAGTTTGACTCCCAGGCCTGCTGTTTTAATGTTTCTTGAAAAGTACAAACATTATAAAAACATTTTGGCACTAGTAGAAATATCCAGTATATTTCCCTTATCTACTTCTGCATGTGAGGTTGGGTTCAGTTTCATGAAGAGAATCCAGGGTGATTGGAGGGGCAGTTTAAACTTCACAAACATTGAATGCTCTCGTGAGTATTGAGGTTGAAGGTCCATCCAAAGACAAGTTTGACCCCAGGCCTGCTGTTTTAATGTTTCTTGAAAAGTACAAACATTATAAAAACATTTTGGCACTAGTAGAAATATCCAGTATATTTCCCTTATCTACTTCTGCATGTGAGGTTGGGTTCAGTTTCATGAAGAGAATCCAGGGTGATTGGAGGGGCAGTTTAAACTTCACAAACATTGAATGCTCTCGTGAGTATTGAGGTTGAAGGTCCATCCAAAGACAAGTTTGACCCCAGGCCTGCTGTTTTAATGTTTCTTGAAAAGTACAAACATTATAAAAACATTTTGGCACTAGTAGAAATATCCAGTATATTTCCCTTATCTACTTCTGCATGTGAGGTTGGGTTCAGTTTCATGAAGAGAATCCAGGGTGATTGGAGGGGCAGTTTAAACTTCACAAACATTGAATGCTCTCATGAGTATTGAGGTTGAAGGTCCATCCAAAGACAAGTTTGACCCCAGGCCTGCTGTTTTAATGTTTCTTGAAAAGTACAAACATTATAAAAACATTTTGGCACTAGTAGAAATATCCAGTATATTTCCCTTATCTACTTCTGCATGTGAGGTTGGGTTCAGTTTCATGAAGAGAATCCAGGGTGATTGGAGGGGCAGTTTAAACTTCACAAACATTGAATGCTCTCGTGAGTATTGAGGTTGAAGGTCCATCCAAAGACAAGTTTGACCCCAGGCTTGCTGTTTTAATGTTTCTTGAAAAGTACAAACATTATAAAAACATTTTGGCACTAGTAGAAATATCCAGTATATTTCCCTTATCTACTTCTGCATGTGAGGTTGGGTTCAGTTTCATGAAGAGAATCCAGGGTGATTGGAGGGGGCAGTTTAAACTTCACAAACATTGAATGCTCTCATGAGTATTGAGGTTGAAGGTCCATCCAAAGACAAGTTTGACCCCAGGCCTGCTGTTTTAATGTTTCTTGAAAAGTACAAACATTATAAAAACATTTTGGCACTAGTAGAAATATCCAGTATATTTCCCTTATCTACTTCTGCATGTGAGGTTGGGTTCAGTTTCATGAAGAGAATCCAGGGTGATTGGAGGGGCAGTTTAAACTTCACAAACATTGAATGCTCTCATGAGTATTGAGGTTGAAGGTCCATCCAAAGACAAGTTTGACCCCAGGCTTGCTGTTTTAATGTTTCTTGAAAAGTACAAACATTATAAAAACATTTTGGCACTAGTAGAAATATCCAGTATATTTCCCTTATCTACTTCTGCATGTGAGGTTGGGTTCAGTTTCATGAAGAGAATCCAGGGTGATTGGAGGGGCAGTTTAAACTTCACAAACATTGAATGCTCTCGTGAGTATTGAGGTTGAAGGTCCATCCAAAGACAAGTTTGACCCCAGGCTTGCTGTTTTAATGTTTCTTGAAAAGTACAAACATTATAAAAACATTTTGGCACTAGTAGAAATATCCAGTATATTTCCCTTATCTACTTCTGCATGTGAGGTTGGGTTCAGTTTCATGAAGAGAATCCAGGGTGATTGGAGGGGCAGTTTAAACTTCACAAACATTGAATGCTCTCGTGAGTATTGAGGTTGAAGGTCCATCCAAAGACAAGTTTGACCCCAGGCTTGCTGTTTTAATGTTTCTTGAAAAGTACAAACATTATAAAAACATTTTGGCACTAGTAGAAATATCCAGTATATTTCCCTTATCTACTTCTGCATGTGAGGTTGGGTTCAGTTTCATGAAGAGAATCCAGGGTGATTGGAGGGGCAGTTTAAACTTCACAAACATTGAATGCTCTCGTGAGTATTGAGGTTGAAGGTCCATCCAAAGACAAGTTTGACCCCAGGCTTGCTGTTTTAATGTTTCTTGAAAAGTACAAACATTATAAAAACATTTTGGCACTAGTAGAAATATCCAGTATATTTCCCTTATCTACTTCTGCATGTGAGGTTGGGTTCAGTTTCATGAAGAGAATCCAGGGTGATTGGAGGGGCAGTTTAAACTTCACAAACATTGAATGCTCTCGTGAGTATTGAGGTTGAAGGTCCATCCAAAGACAAGTTTGACCCCAGGCTTGCTGTTTTAATGTTTCTTGAAAAGTACAAACATTATAAAAACATTTTGGCACTAGTAGAAATATCCAGTATATTTCCCTTATCTACTTCTGCATGTGAGGTTAGGTTCAGTTTCATGAAGAGAATCCAGGGTGATTGGAGGGGCAGTTTAAACTTCACAAACATTGAATGCTCTCGTGAGTATTGAGGTTGAAGGTCCATCCAAAGACAAGTTTGACCCCAGGCTTGCTGTTTTAATGTTTCTTGAAAAGTACAAACATTATAAAAACATTTTGGCACTAGTAGAAATATCCAGTATATTTCCCTTATCTACTTCTGCATGTGAGGTTGGGTTCAGTTTCATGAAGAGAATCCAGGGTGATTGGAGGGGCAGTTTAAACTTCACAAACATTGAATGCTCTCGTGAGTATTGAGGTTGAAGGTCCATCCAAAGACAAGTTTGACCCCAGGCTTGCTGTTTTAATGTTTCTTGAAAAGTACAAACATTATAAAAACATTTTGGCACTAGTAGAAATATCCAGTATATTTCCCTTATCTACTTCTGCATGTGAGGTTGGGTTCAGTTTCATGAAGAGAATCCAGGGTGATTGGAGGGGCAGTTTAAACTTCACAAACATTGAATGCTCTCGTGAGTATTGAGGTTGAAGGTCCATCCAAAGACAAGTTTGACCCCAGGCTTGCTGTTTTAATGTTTCTTGAAAAGTACAAACATTATAAAAACATTTTGGCACTAGTAGAAATATCCAGTATATTTCCCTTATCTACTTCTGCATGTGACATTAGGTTCAGTTTCATGAAGAGAATCCAGGGTGATTGGAGGGGCAGTTTAAACTTCACAAACATTGAATGCTCTCGTGAGTATTGAGGTTGAAGGTCCATCCAAAGACAAGTTTGACCCCAGGCCTGCTGTTTTAATGTTTCTTGAAAAGTACAAACATTATAAAAACATTTTGGCACTAGTAGAAATATCCAGTATATTTCCCTTATCTACTTCTGCATGTGAGGTTGGGTTCAGTTTCATGAAGAGAATCCAGGGTGATTGGAGGGGCAGTTTAAACTTCACAAACATTGAATGCTCTCGTGAGTATTGAGGTTGAAGGTCCATCCAAAGACAAGTTTGACCCCAGGCTTGCTGTTTTAATGTTTCTTGAAAAGTACAAACATTATAAAAACATTTTGGCACTAGTAGAAATATCCAGTATATTTCCCTTATCTACTTCTGCATGTGAGGTTGGGTTCAGTTTCATGAAGAGAATCCAGGGTGATTGGAGGGGCAGTTTAAACTTCACAAACATTGAATGCTCTCGTGAGTATTGAGGTTGAAGGTCCATCCAAAGACAAGTTTGACCCCAGGCTTGCTGTTTTAATGTTTCTTGAAAAGTACAAACATTATAAAAACATTTTGGCACTAGTAGAAATATCCAGTATATTTCCTTATCTACTTCTGCATGTGAGGTTGGGTTCAGTTTCATGAAGAGAATCCAGGGTGATTGGAGGGGCAGTTTAAACTTCACAAACATTGAATGCTCTCGTGAGTATTGAGGTTGAAGGTCCATCCAAAGACAAGTTTGACCCCAGGCTTGCTGTTTTAATGTTTCTTGAAAAGTACAAACATTATAAAAACATTTTGGCACTAGTAGAAATATCCAGTATATTTCCCTTATCTACTTCTGCATGTGAGGTTGGGTTCAGTTTCATGAAGAGAATCCAGGGTGATTGGAGGGGCAGTTTAAACTTCACAAACATTGAATGCTCTCGTGAGTATTGAGGTTGAAGGTCCATCCAAAGACAAGTTTGACCCCAGGCCTGCTGTTTTAATGTTTCTTGAAAAGTACAAACATTATAAAAACATTTTGGCACTAGTAGAAATATCCAGTATATTTCCCTTATCTACTTCTGCATGTGAGGTTGGGTTCAGTTTCATGAAGAGAATCCAGGGTGATTGGAGGGGCAGTTTAAACTTCACAAACATTGAATGCTCTCGTGAGTATTGAGGTTGAAGGTCCATCCAAAGACAAGTTTGACCCCAGGCTTGCTGTTTTAATGTTTCTTGAAAAGTACAAACATTATAAAAACATTTTGGCACTAGTAGAAATATCCAGTATATTTCCCTTATCTACTTCTGCATGTGACATTAGGTTCAGTTTCATGAAGAGAATCCAGGGTGATTGGAGGGGCAGTTTAAACTTCACAAACATTGAATGCTCTCGTGAGTATTGAGGTTGAAGGTCCATCCAAAGACAAGTTTGACCCCAGGCTTGCTGTTTTAATGTTTCTTGAAAAGTACAAACATTATAAAAACATTTTGGCACTAGTAGAAATATCCAGTATATTTCCCTTATCTACTTCTGCATGTGAGGTTGGGTTCAGTTTCATGAAGAGAATCCAGGGTGATTGGAGGGGCAGTTTAAACTTCACAAACATTGAATGCTCTCGTGAGTATTGAGGTTGAAGGTCCATCCAAAGACAAGTTTGACCCCAGGCTTGCTGTTTTAATGTTTCTTGAAAAGTACAAACATTATAAAAACATTTTGGCACTAGTAGAAATATCCAGTATATTTCCCTTATCTACTTCTGCATGTGAGGTTGGGTTCAGTTTCATGAAGAGAATCCAGGGTGATTGGAGGGGCAGTTTAAACTTCACAAACATTGAATGCTCTCGTGAGTATTGAGGTTGAAGGTCCATCCAAAGACAAGTTTGACCCCAGGCTTGCTGTTTTAATGTTTCTTGAAAAGTACAAACATTATAAAAACATTTTGGCACTAGTAGAAATATCCAGTATATTTCCCTTATCTACTTCTGCATGTGAGGTTGGGTTCAGTTTCATGAAGAGAATCCAGGGTGATTGGAGGGGCAGTTTAAACTTCACAAACATTGAATGCTCTCGTGAGTATTGAGGTTGAAGGTCCATCCAAAGACAAGTTTGACCCCAGGCTTGCTGTTTTAATGTTTCTTGAAAAGTACAAACATTATAAAAACATTTTGGCACTAGTAGAAATATCCAGTATATTTCCCTTATCTACTTCTGCATGTGAGGTTAGGTTCAGTTTCATGAAGAGAATCCAGGGTGATTGGAGGGGCAGTTTAAACTTCACAAACATTGAATGCTCTCGTGAGTATTGAGGTTGAAGGTCCATCCAAAGACAAGTTTGACCCCAGGCCTGCTGTTTTAATGTTTCTTGAAAAGTACAAACATTATAAAAACATTTTGGCACTAGTAGAAATATCCAGTATATTTCCCTTATCTACTTCTGCATGTGAGGTTGGGTTCAGTTTCATGAAGAGAATCCAGGGTGATTGGAGGGGCAGTTTAAACTTCACAAACATTGAATGCTCTCGTGAGTATTGAGGTTGAAGGTCCATCCAAAGACAAGTTTGACCCCAGGCCTGCTGTTTTAATGTTTCTTGAAAAGTACAAACATTATAAAAACATTTTGGCACTAGTAGAAATATCCAGTATATTTCCCTTATCTACTTCTGCATGTGAGGTTGGGTTCAGTTTCATGAAGAGAATCCAGGGTGATTGGAGGGGCAGTTTAAACTTCACAAACATTGAATGCTCTCGTGAGTATTGAGGTTGAAGGTCCATCCAAAGACAAGTTTGACCCCAGGCTTGCTGTTTTAATGTTTCTTGAAAAGTACAAACATTATAAAAACATTTTGGCACTAGTAGAAATATCCAGTATATTTCCCTTATCTACTTCTGCATGTGAGGTTGGGTTCAGTTTCATGAAGAGAATCCAGGGTGATTGGAGGGGCAGTTTAAACTTCACAAACATTGAATGCTCTCGTGAGTATTGAGGTTGAAGGTCCATCCAAAGACAAGTTTGACCCCAGGCCTGCTGTTTTAATGTTTCTTGAAAAGTACAAACATTATAAAAACATTTTGGCACTAGTAGAAATATCCAGTATATTTCCCTTATCTACTTCTGCATGTGAGGTTGGGTTCAGTTTCATGAAGAGAATCCAGGGTGATTGGAGGGGCAGTTTAAACTTCACAAACATTGAATGCTCTCGTGAGTATTGAGGTTGAAGGTCCATCCAAAGACAAGTTTGACCCCAGGCTTGCTGTTTTAATGTTTCTTGAAAAGTACAAACATTATAAAAACATTTTGGCACTAGTAGAAATATCCAGTATATTTCCCTTATCTACTTCTGCATGTGAGGTTGGGTTCAGTTTCATGAAGAGAATCCAGGGTGATTGGAGGGGCAGTTTAAACTTCACAAACATTGAATGCTCTCGTGAGTATTGAGGTTGAAGGTCCATCCAAAGACAAGTTTGACCCCAGGCTTGCTGTTTTAATGTTTCTTGAAAAGTACAAACATTATAAAAACATTTTGGCACTAGTAGAAATATCCAGTATATTTCCCTTATCTACTTCTGCATGTGAGGTTGGGTTCAGTTTCATGAAGAGAATCCAGGGTGATTGGAGGGGCAGTTTAAACTTCACAAACATTGAATGCTCTCGTGAGTATTGAGGTTGAAGGTCCATCCAAAGACAAGTTTGACCCCAGGCTTGCTGTTTTAATGTTTCTTGAAAAGTACAAACATTATAAAAACATTTTGGCACTAGTAGAAATATCCAGTATATTTCCCTTATCTACTTCTGCATGTGAGGTTGGGTTCAGTTTCATGAAGAGAATCCAGGGTGATTGGAGGGGCAGTTTAAACTTCACAAACATTGAATGCTCTCGTGAGTATTGAGGTTGAAGGTCCATCCAAAGACAAGTTTGACCCCAGGCTTGCTGTTTTAATGTTTCTTGAAAAGTACAAACATTATAAAAACATTTTGGCACTAGTAGAAATATCCAGTATATTTCCCTTATCTACTTCTGCATGTGAGGTTGGGTTCAGTTTCATGAAGAGAATCCAGGGTGATTGGAGGGGCAGTTTAAACTTCACAAACATTGAATGCTCTCGTGAGTATTGAGGTTGAAGGTCCATCCAAAGACAAGTTTGACCCCAGGCTTGCTGTTTTAATGTTTCTTGAAAAGTACAAACATTATAAAAACATTTTGGCACTAGTAGAAATATCCAGTATATTTCCCTTATCTACTTCTGCATGTGACATTAGGTTCAGTTTCATGAAGAGAATCCAGGGTGATTGGAGGGGCAGTTTAAACTTCACAAACATTGAATGCTCTCGTGAGTATTGAGGTTGAAGGTCCATCCAAAGACAAGTTTGACCCCAGGCTTGCTGTTTTAATGTTTCTTGAAAAGTACAAACATTATAAAAACATTTTGGCACTAGTAGAAATATCCAGTATATTTCCCTTATCTACTTCTGCATGTGAGGTTGGGTTCAGTTTCATGAAGAGAATCCAGGGTGATTGGAGGGGCAGTTTAAACTTCACAAACATTGAATGCTCTCGTGAGTATTGAGGTTGAAGGTCCATCCAAAGACAAGTTTGACCCCAGGCTTGCTGTTTTAATGTTTCTTGAAAAGTACAAACATTATAAAAACATTTTGGCACTAGTAGAAATATCCAGTATATTTCCCTTATCTACTTCTGCATGTGAGGTTGGGTTCAGTTTCATGAAGAGAATCCAGGGTGATTGGAGGGGCAGTTTAAACTTCACAAACATTGAATGCTCTCGTGAGTATTGAGGTTGAAGGTCCATCCAAAGACAAGTTTGACCCCAGGCTTGCTGTTTTAATGTTTCTTGAAAAGTACAAACATTATAAAAACATTTTGGCACTAGTAGAAATATCCAGTATATTTCCCTTATCTACTTCTGCATGTGAGGTTGGGTTCAGTTTCATGAAGAGAATCCAGGGTGATTGGAGGGGCAGTTTAAACTTCACAAACATTGAATGCTCTCGTGAGTATTGAGGTTGAAGGTCCATCCAAAGACAAGTTTGACCCCAGGCTTGCTGTTTTAATGTTTCTTGAAAAGTACAAACATTATAAAAACATTTTGGCACTAGTAGAAATATCCAGTATATTTCCCTTATCTACTTCTGCATGTGAGGTTGGGTTCAGTTTCATGAAGAGAATCCAGGGTGATTGGAGGGGCAGTTTAAACTTCACAAACATTGAATGCTCTCGTGAGTATTGAGGTTGAAGGTCCATCCAAAGACAAGTTTGACCCCAGGCTTGCTGTTTTAATGTTTCTTGAAAAGTACAAACATTATAAAAACATTTTGGCACTAGTAGAAATATCCAGTATATTTCCCTTATCTACTTCTGCATGTGAGGTTGGGTTCAGTTTCATGAAGAGAATCCAGGGTGATTGGAGGGGCAGTTTAAACTTCACAAACATTGAATGCTCTCGTGAGTATTGAGGTTGAAGGTCCATCCAAAGACAAGTTTGACCCCAGGCTTGCTGTTTTAATGTTTCTTGAAAAGTACAAACATTATAAAAACATTTTGGCACTAGTAGAAATATCCAGTATATTTCCCTTATCTACTTCTGCATGTGAGGTTGGGTTCAGTTTCATGAAGAGAATCCAGGGTGATTGGAGGGGCAGTTTAAACTTCACAAACATTGAATGCTCTCGTGAGTATTGAGGTTGAAGGTCCATCCAAAGACAAGTTTGACCCCAGGCTTGCTGTTTTAATGTTTCTTGAAAAGTACAAACATTATAAAAACATTTTGGCACTAGTAGAAATATCCAGTATATTTCCCTTATCTACTTCTGCATGTGAGGTTGGGTTCAGTTTCATGAAGAGAATCCAGGGTGATTGGAGGGGCAGTTTAAACTTCACAAACATTGAATGCTCTCGTGAGTATTGAGGTTGAAGGTCCATCCAAAGACAAGTTTGACCCCAGGCTTGCTGTTTTAATGTTTCTTGAAAAGTACAAACATTATAAAAACATTTTGGCACTAGTAGAAATATCCAGTATATTTCCCTTATCTACTTCTGCATGTGAGGTTGGGTTCAGTTTCATGAAGAGAATCCAGGGTGATTGGAGGGGCAGTTTAAACTTCACAAACATTGAATGCTCTCGTGAGTATTGAGGTTGAAGGTCCATCCAAAGACAAGTTTGACCCCAGGCTTGCTGTTTTAATGTTTCTTGAAAAGTACAAACATTATAAAAACATTTTGGCACTAGTAGAAATATCCAGTATATTTCCCTTATCTACTTCTGCATGTGAGGTTGGGTTCAGTTTCATGAAGAGAATCCAGGGTGATTGGAGGGGCAGTTTAAACTTCACAAACATTGAATGCTCTCGTGAGTATTGAGGTTGAAGGTCCATCCAAAGACAAGTTTGACCCCAGGCTTGCTGTTTTAATGTTTCTTGAAAAGTACAAACATTATAAAAACATTTTGGCACTAGTAGAAATATCCAGTATATTTCCCTTATCTACTTCTGCATGTGAGGTTGGGTTCAGTTTCATGAAGAGAATCCAGGGTGATTGGAGGGGCAGTTTAAACTTCACAAACATTGAATGCTCTCGTGAGTATTGAGGTTGAAGGTCCATCCAAAGACAAGTTTGACCCCAGGCTTGCTGTTTTAATGTTTCTTGAAAAGTACAAACATTATAAAAACATTTTGGCACTAGTAGAAATATCCAGTATATTTCCCTTATCTACTTCTGCATGTGAGGTTGGGTTCAGTTTCATGAAGAGAATCCAGGGTGATTGGAGGGGCAGTTTAAACTTCACAAACATTGAATGCTCTCGTGAGTATTGAGGTTGAAGGTCCATCCAAAGACAAGTTTGACCCCAGGCCTGCTGTTTTAATGTTTCTTGAAAAGTACAAACATTATAAAAACATTTTGGCACTAGTAGAAATATCCAGTATATTTCCCTTATCTACTTCTGCATGTGAGGTTGGGTTCAGTTTCATGAAGAGAATCCAGGGTGATTGGAGGGGCAGTTTAAACTTCACAAACATTGAATGCTCTCGTGAGTATTGAGGTTGAAGGTCCATCCAAAGACAAGTTTGACCCCAGGCTTGCTGTTTTAATGTTTCTTGAAAAGTACAAACATTATAAAAACATTTTGGCACTAGTAGAAATATCCAGTATATTTCCCTTATCTACTTCTGCATGTGAGGTTGGGTTCAGTTTCATGAAGAGAATCCAGGGTGATTGGAGGGGCAGTTTAAACTTCACAAACATTGAATGCTCTCATGAGTATTGAGGTTGAAGGTCCATCCAAAGACAAGTTTGACCCCAGGCCTGCTGTTTTAATGTTTCTTGAAAAGTACAAACATTATAAAAACATTTTGGCACTAGTAGAAATATCCAGTATATTTCCCTTATCTACTTCTGCATGTGAGGTTGGGTTCAGTTTCATGAAGAGAATCCAGGGTGATTGGAGGGGCAGTTTAAACTTCACAAACATTGAATGCTCTCGTGAGTATTGAGGTTGAAGGTCCATCCAAAGACAAGTTTGACCCCAGGCCTGCTGTTTTAATGTTTCTTGAAAAGTACAAACATTATAAAAACATTTTGGCACTAGTAGAAATATCCAGTATATTTCCCTTATCTACTTCTGCATGTGAGGTTGGGTTCAGTTTCATGAAGAGAATCCAGGGTGATTGGAGGGGCAGTTTAAACTTCACAAACATTGAATGCTCTCGTGAGTATTGAGGTTGAAGGTCCATCCAAAGACAAGTTTGACCCCAGGCCTGCTGTTTTAATGTTTCTTGAAAAGTACAAACATTATAAAAACATTTTGGCACTAGTAGAAATATCCAGTATATTTCCCTTATCTACTTCTGCATGTGAGGTTGGGTTCAGTTTCATGAAGAGAATCCAGGGTGATTGGAGGGGCAGTTTAAACTTCACAAACATTGAATGCTCTCGTGAGTATTGAGGTTGAAGGTCCATCCAAAGACAAGTTTGACCCCAGGCTTGCTGTTTTAATGTTTCTTGAAAAGTACAAACATTATAAAAACATTTTGGCACTAGTAGAAATATCCAGTATATTTCCCTTATCTACTTCTGCATGTGAGGTTGGGTTCAGTTTCATGAAGAGAATCCAGGGTGATTGGAGGGGCAGTTTAAACTTCACAAACATTGAATGCTCTCGTGAGTATTGAGGTTGAAGGTCCATCCAAAGACAAGTTTGACCCCAGGCTTGCTGTTTTAATGTTTCTTGAAAAGTACAAACATTATAAAAACATTTTGGCACTAGTAGAAATATCCAGTATATTTCCCTTATCTACTTCTGCATGTGAGGTTGGGTTCAGTTTCATGAAGAGAATCCAGGGTGATTGGAGGGGCAGTTTAAACTTCACAAACATTGAATGCTCTCGTGAGTATTGAGGTTGAAGGTCCATCCAAAGACAAGTTTGACCCCAGGCTTGCTGTTTTAATGTTTCTTGAAAAGTACAAACATTATAAAAACATTTTGGCACTAGTAGAAATATCCAGTATATTTCCCTTATCTACTTCTGCATGTGAGGTTGGGTTCAGTTTCATGAAGAGAATCCAGGGTGATTGGAGGGGCAGTTTAAACTTCACAAACATTGAATGCTCTCGTGAGTATTGAGGTTGAAGGTCCATCCAAAGACAAGTTTGACCCCAGGCCTGCTGTTTTAATGTTTCTTGAAAAGTACAAACATTATAAAAACATTTTGGCACTAGTAGAAATATCCAGTATATTTCCCTTATCTACTTCTGCATGTGAGGTTGGGTTCAGTTTCATGAAGAGAATCCAGGGTGATTGGAGGGGCAGTTTAAACTTCACAAACATTGAATGCTCTCGTGAGTATTGAGGTTGAAGGTCCATCCAAAGACAAGTTTGACCCCAGGCTTGCTGTTTTAATGTTTCTTGAAAAGTACAAACATTATAAAAACATTTTGGCACTAGTAGAAATATCCAGTATATTTCCCTTATCTACTTCTGCATGTGAGGTTGGGTTCAGTTTCATGAAGAGAATCCAGGGTGATTGGAGGGGCAGTTTAAACTTCACAAACATTGAATGCTCTCGTGAGTATTGAGGTTGAAGGTCCATCCAAAGACAAGTTTGACCCCAGGCTTGCTGTTTTAATGTTTCTTGAAAAGTACAAACATTATAAAAACATTTTGTCACTAGTAGAAATATCCAGTATATTTCCCTTATCTACTTCTGCATGTGAGGTTGGGTTCAGTTTCATGAAGAGAATCCAGGGTGATTGGAGGGGCAGTTTAAACTTCACAAACATTGAATGCTCTCGTGAGTATTGAGGTTGAAGGTCCATCCAAAGACAAGTTTGACCCCAGGCTTGCTGTTTTAATGTTTCTTGAAAAGTACAAACATTATAAAAACATTTTGGCACTAGTAGAAATATCCAGTATATTTCCCTTATCTACTTCTGCATGTGAGGTTGGGTTCAGTTTCATGAAGAGAATCCAGGGTGATTGGAGGGGCAGTTTAAACTTCACAAACATTGAATGCTCTCGTGAGTATTGAGGTTGAAGGTCCATCCAAAGACAAGTTTGACCCCAGGCCTGCTGTTTTAATGTTTCTTGAAAAGTACAAACATTATAAAAACATTTTGGCACTAGTAGAAATATCCAGTATATTTCCCTTATCTACTTCTGCATGTGAGGTTGGGTTCAGTTTCATGAAGAGAATCCAGGGTGATTGGAGGGGCAGTTTAAACTTCACAAACATTGAATGCTCTCGTGAGTATTGAGGTTGAAGGTCCATCCAAAGACAAGTTTGACCCCAGGCTTGCTGTTTTAATGTTTCTTGAAAAGTACAAACATTATAAAAACATTTTGGCACTAGTAGAAATATCCAGTATATTTCCCTTATCTACTTCTGCATGTGAGGTTGGGTTCAGTTTCATGAAGAGAATCCAGGGTGATTGGAGGGGCAGTTTAAACTTCACAAACATTGAATGCTCTCGTGAGTATTGAGGTTGAAGGTCCATCCAAAGACAAGTTTGACCCCAGGCTTGCTGTTTTAATGTTTCTTGAAAAGTACAAACATTATAAAAACATTTTGTCACTAGTAGAAATATCCAGTATATTTCCCTTATCTACTTCTGCATGTGAGGTTGGGTTCAGTTTCATGAAGAGAATCCAGGGTGATTGGAGGGGCAGTTTAAACTTCACAAACATTGAATGCTCTCGTGAGTATTGAGGTTGAAGGTCCATCCAAAGACAAGTTTGACCCCAGGCTTGCTGTTTTAATGTTTCTTGAAAAGTACAAACATTATAAAAACATTTTGGCACTAGTAGAAATATCCAGTATATTTCCCTTATCTACTTCTGCATGTGACATTAGGTTCAGTTTCATGAAGAGAATCCAGGGTGATTGGAGGGGCAGTTTAAACTTCACAAACATTGAATGCTCTCGTGAGTATTGAGGTTGAAGGTCCATCCAAAGACAAGTTTGACCCCAGGCTTGCTGTTTTAATGTTTCTTGAAAAGTACAAACATTATAAAAACATTTTGGCACTAGTAGAAATATCCAGTATATTTCCCTTATCTACTTCTGCATGTGACATTAGGTTCAGTTTCATGAAGAGAATCCAGGGTGATTGGAGGGGCAGTTTAAACTTCACAAACATTGAATGCTCTCGTGAGTATTGAGGTTGAAGGTCCATCCAAAGACAAGTTTGACCCCAGGCCTGCTGTTTTAATGTTTCTTGAAAAGTACAAACATTATAAAAACATTTTGGCACTAGTAGAAATATCCAGTATATTTCCCTTATCTACTTCTGCATGTGAGGTTGGGTTCAGTTTCATGAAGAGAATCCAGGGTGATTGGAGGGGCAGTTTAAACTTCACAAACATTGAATGCTCTCGTGAGTATTGAGGTTGAAGGTCCATCCAAAGACAAGTTTGACCCCAGGCCTGCTGTTTTAATGTTTCTTGAAAAGTACAAACATTATAAAAACATTTTGTCACTAGTAGAAATATCCAGTATATTTCCCTTATCTACTTCTGCATGTGAGGTTGGGTTCAGTTTCATGAAGAGAATCCAGGGTGATTGGAGGGGCAGTTTAAACTTCACAAACATTGAATGCTCTCGTGAGTATTGAGGTTGAAGGTCCATCCAAAGACAAGTTTGACCCCAGGCCTGCTGTTTTAATGTTTCTTGAAAAGTACAAACATTATAAAAACATTTTGGCACTAGTAGAAATATCCAGTATATTTCCCTTATCTACTTCTGCATGTGAGGTTGGGTTCAGTTTCATGAAGAGAATCCAGGGTGATTGGAGGGGCAGTTTAAACTTCACAAACATTGAATGCTCTCGTGAGTATTGAGGTTGAAGGTCCATCCAAAGACAAGTTTGACCCCAGGCCTGCTGTTTTAATGTTTCTTGAAAAGTACAAACATTATAAAAACATTTTGGCACTAGTAGAAATATCCAGTATATTTCCCTTATCTACTTCTGCATGTGAGGTTGGGTTCAGTTTCATGAAGAGAATCCAGGGTGATTGGAGGGGCAGTTTAAACTTCACAAACATTGAATGCTCTCATGAGTATTGAGGTTGAAGGTCCATCCAAAGACAAGTTTGACCCCAGGCCTGCTGTTTTAATGTTTCTTGAAAAGTACAAACATTATAAAAACATTTTGTCACTAGTAGAAATATCCAGTATATTTCCCTTATCTACTTCTGCATGTGAGGTTGGGTTCAGTTTCATGAAGAGAATCCAGGGTGATTGGAGGGGCAGTTTAAACTTCACAAACATTGAATGCTCTCGTGAGTATTGAGGTTGAAGGTCCATCCAAAGACAAGTTTGACCCCAGGCCTGCTGTTTTAATGTTTCTTGAAAAGTACAAACATTATAAAAACATTTTGTCACTAGTAGAAATATCCAGTATATTTCCCTTATCTACTTCTGCATGTGAGGTTGGGTTCAGTTTCATGAAGAGAATCCAGGGTGATTGGAGGGGCAGTTTAAACTTCACAAACATTGAATGCTCTCGTGAGTATTGAGGTTGAAGGTCCATCCAAAGACAAGTTTGACCCCAGGCCTGCTGTTTTAATGTTTCTTGAAAAGTACAAACATTATAAAAACATTTTGTCACTAGTAGAAATATCCAGTATATTTCCCTTATCTACTTCTGCATGTGAGGTTGGGTTCAGTTTCATGAAGAGAATCCAGGGTGATTGGAGGGGCAGTTTAAACTTCACAAACATTGAATGCTCTCGTGAGTATTGAGGTTGAAGGTCCATCCAAAGACAAGTTTGACCCCAGGCCTGCTGTTTTAATGTTTCTTGAAAAGTACAAACATTATAAAAACATTTTGGTCACTAGTAGAAATATCCAGTATATTTCCCTTATCTACTTCTGCATGTGAGGTTGGGTTCAGTTTCATGAAGAGAATCCAGGGTGATTGGAGGGGCAGTTTAAACTTCACAAACATTGAATGCTCTCGTGAGTATTGAGGTTGAAGGTCCATCCAAAGACAAGTTTGACCCCAGGCCTGCTGTTTTAATGTTTCTTGAAAAGTACAAACATTATAAAAACATTTTGGCACTAGTAGAAATATCCAGTATATTTCCCTTATCTACTTCTGCATGTGACATTAGGTTCAGTTTCATGAAGAGAATCCAGGGTGATTGGAGGGGCAGTTTAAACTTCACAAACATTGAATGCTCTCGTGAGTATTGAGGTTGAAGGTCCATCCAAAGACAAGTTTGACCCCAGGCCTGCTGTTTTAATGTTTCTTGAAAAGTACAAACATTATAAAAACATTTTGTCACTAGTAGAAATATCCAGTATATTTCCCTTATCTACTTCTGCATGTGAGGTTGGGTTCAGTTTCATGAAGAGAATCCAGGGTGATTGGAGGGGCAGTTTAAACTTCACAAACATTGAATGCTCTCATGAGTATTGAGGTTGAAGGTCCATCCAAAGACAAGTTGGACCCCAGGCCTGCTGTTTTAATGTTTCTTGAAAAGTACAAACATTATAAAAACATTTTGGCACTAGTAGAAATATCCAGTATATTTCCCTTATCTACTTCTGCATGTGAGGTTGGGTTCAGTTTCATGAAGAGAATCCAGGGTGATTGGAGGGGCAGTTTAAACTTCACAAACATTGAATGCTCTCGTGAGTATTGAGGTTGAAGGTCCATCCAAAGACAAGTTTGACCCCAGGCTTGCTGTTTTAATGTTTCTTGAAAAGTACAAACATTATAAAAACATTTTGGCACTAGTAGAAATATCCAGTATATTTCCCTTATCTACTTCTGCATGTGAGGTTAGGTTCAGTTTCATGAAGAGAATCCAGGGTGATTGGAGGGGCAGTTTAAACTTCACAAACATTGAATGCTCTCATGAGTATTGAGGTTGAAGGTCCATCCAAAGACAAGTTTGACCCCAGGCCTGCTGTTTTAATGTTTCTTGAAAAGTACAAACATTATAAAAACATTTTGTCACTAGTAGAAATATCCAGTATATTTCCCTTATCTACTTCTGCATGTGAGGTTGGGTTCAGTTTCATGAAGAGAATCCAGGGTGATTGGAGGGGCAGTTTAAACTTCACAAACATTGAATGCTCTCGTGAGTATTGAGGTTGAAGGTCCATCCAAAGACAAGTTTGACCCCAGGCCTGCTGTTTTAATGTTTCTTGAAAAGTACAAACATTATAAAAACATTTTGGCACTAGTAGAAATATCCAGTATATTTCCCTTATCTACTTCTGCATGTGAGGTTGGGTTCAGTTTCATGAAGAGAATCCAGGGTGATTGGAGGGGCAGTTTAAACTTCACAAACATTGAATGCTCTCGTGAGTATTGAGGTTGAAGGTCCATCCAAAGACAAGTTTGACCCCAGGCTTGCTGTTTTAATGTTTCTTGAAAAGTACAAACATTATAAAAACATTTTGTCACTAGTAGAAATATCCAGTATATTTCCCTTATCTACTTCTGCATGTGAGGTTGGGTTCAGTTTCATGAAGAGAATCCAGGGTGATTGGAGGGGCAGTTTAAACTTCACAAACATTGAATGCTCTCGTGAGTATTGAGGTTGAAGGTCCATCCAAAGACAAGTTTGACCCCAGGCTTGCTGTTTTAATGTTTCTTGAAAAGTACAAACATTATAAAAACATTTTGGCACTAGTAGAAATATCCAGTATATTTCCCTTATCTACTTCTGCATGTGAGGTTGGGTTCAGTTTCATGAAGAGAATCCAGGGTGATTGGAGGGGCAGTTTAAACTTCACAAACATTGAATGCTCTCGTGAGTATTGAGGTTGAAGGTCCATCCAAAGACAAGTTTGACCCCAGGCCTGCTGTTTTAATGTTTCTTGAAAAGTACAAACATTATAAAAACATTTTGGCACTAGTAGAAATATCCAGTATATTTCCCTTATCTACTTCTGCATGTGAGGTTGGGTTCAGTTTCATGAAGAGAATCCAGGGTGATTGGAGGGGCAGTTTAAACTTCACAAACATTGAATGCTCTCGTGAGTATTGAGGTTGAAGGTCCATCCAAAGACAAGTTTGACCCCAGGCTTGCTGTTTTAATGTTTCTTGAAAAGTACAAACATTATAAAAACATTTTGGCACTAGTAGAAATATCCAGTATATTTCCCTTATCTACTTCTGCATGTGAGGTTGGGTTCAGTTTCATGAAGAGAATCCAGGGTGATTGGAGGGGCAGTTTAAACTTCACAAACATTGAATGCTCTCGTGAGTATTGAGGTTGAAGGTCCATCCAAAGACAAGTTTGACCCCAGGCTTGCTGTTTTAATGTTTCTTGAAAAGTACAAACATTATAAAAACATTTTGGCACTAGTAGAAATATCCAGTATATTTCCCTTATCTACTTCTGCATGTGAGGTTAGGTTCAGTTTCATGAAGAGAATCCAGGGTGATTGGAGGGGCAGTTTAAACTTCACAAACATTGAATGCTCTCGTGAGTATTGAGGTTGAAGGTCCATCCAAAGACAAGTTTGACCCCAGGCTTGCTGTTTTAATGTTTCTTGAAAAGTACAAACATTATAAAAACATTTTGGCACTAGTAGAAATATCCAGTATATTTCCCTTATCTACTTCTGCATGTGAGGTTGGGTTCAGTTTCATGAAGAGAATCCAGGGTGATTGGAGGGGCAGTTTAAACTTCACAAACATTGAATGCTCTCGTGAGTATTGAGGTTGAAGGTCCATCCAAAGACAAGTTTGACCCCAGGCTTGCTGTTTTAATGTTTCTTGAAAAGTACAAACATTATAAAAACATTTTGGCACTAGTAGAAATATCCAGTATATTTCCCTTATCTACTTCTGCATGTGAGGTTGGGTTCAGTTTCATGAAGAGAATCCAGGGTGATTGGAGGGGCAGTTTAAACTTCACAAACATTGAATGCTCTCGTGAGTATTGAGGTTGAAGGTCCATCCAAAGACAAGTTTGACCCCAGGCCTGCTGTTTTAATGTTTCTTGAAAAGTACAAACATTATAAAAACATTTTGGCACTAGTAGAAATATCCAGTATATTTCCCTTATCTACTTCTGCATGTGAGGTTGGGTTCAGTTTCATGAAGAGAATCCAGGGTGATTGGAGGGGCAGTTTAAACTTCACAAACATTGAATGCTCTCGTGAGTATTGAGGTTGAAGGTCCATCCAAAGACAAGTTTGATTGGTTGGTTGGTTGTTGGATTTTATTGGCGCAAGGGCCAGGTTTGGCCAAAGAGCGCCAGACAAAGAACGATCAGCCACAGATTTTTAAAAACGTGGAAAATGATGAAGATCAGACAGGCTTGGTAAAAGTTGAAAAAGAGTATGAAGAAAGCAGTGAAGAAAAGGTAGTTAATGAAGTTTATTAAAAGTAACATATTTACTAATGGAAAAGGACGAACCGTCACTCTCCTCCCCTTCACACTCCTCTGCAATGCTGGCAGAGGGCGGGGACGAACTGTCACTCTCCTCCCCCATGTTCCTCTGCAATGCTGGTAGAGGCTGGGGACGAACTGTCACTCTCCTCCCCCCGTGTTCTTCTATAATGTTGGGTGAGGGTGGGGACCTCGCTGAGGCCGAGACAGTTTGATGGACACCGCACAACTTTGCGGATTGAGGGCCGGGTCTTCCCGCACGTGCAGGCTGTCTGCTGGGAACCGGAAGAGGCGGGCGTCTTCAAAGAGAAGGCGAAGACGCAGCTGGTCGAATAAGCTGGAGCTCGGTGAAATCCACCTGTGTCGCTTGTTCAGCTGTAGATCGCTTGGCAAGTGCGGCGAGAGCTACAGGGCGCGGAACAAAAGGCTGCACGGGTTGTGGCTGAGACTGAACAACTGCGGCAAAAGTACGCTGTCGGTTGTTGGGAATACCCAACTTGGCCTTGGCAGCAGGGTACGAGAGGCCCTCCAGGGTCTTGAGGCGCTGGATCGCCTTCTCGTCGTTCCACTTCGAACAGGACCTGGCATAAGCAGCGTGGGAGTCACCACAGTTTACACAGCAGGGCTCTGAAGTGCATCCAGTCCCTTCGTGGTCGCGGGAACCACAATTGGCGCACCTCGCAACACTGTTACAGGACCGCTGGGAATGTCCATACATCTGAATGCTCTCGTAGAGTATTGAGGTATGAAGGTCCAACTCCAAAGACAAGTTTTGGACCCCAGGCCTTGCTGTTTTAATGTTTCTTTGAAAAGTACATAACATTTCGTGATTTGATCAGCGCGCCATCGCGCCTGAAAGTCATGCGTCGGGCAGCTATGACACCCTGATCAGCAAGTTCACACACAAGTTCATCTTCATCGCAGACCAACAAGTCGGGCTCAGAAATGACTCCTTGGAGGTGTTGAGATACGGATGTGCCGTCACTTGAACTGGAATATCCTGAAGTCTGGTCAACTGCAGAAGAGATTTGCTCTGAGAGAGAGTGCAAGTTTCCACAAGCAGGTCACCAGAGCGTAGCTTCTTCACTGACTTCAAAGAGCCAGCAACACCCGCAAGTGCCTTCGAGATGAAAAAGGAGACTTTGAGGAAAGTTTCAACATCTGGTCAGTAGAAGAAATGACGAGAAAAGTAGCTTGAGGTATCGAATCTGCAAGTGTAATGCGACGTTTCTGAGCTGACGGCTCAACACCTAGATCTAAAGATACGTCGCGGTGATGTCGTTTTTCAACGAAAGTTCTCTTCAGTGTGTTATGTGTGGAAGGTGGGTGAGGCAAATTTGGCGCCTGATCAATCACCATATCCTGTTGCTTTTTAAATTTTGAGGAGGGTTTATGTTTCCCCATGGGAGTAAGAAAGAATTCATCTGCAACGTACTCCGCCCACAATCGAGCCCAACAGGGGAGAACTGGAGGTCCGCAAGCCAAACATATGACGCAAGACACAGTTCTAGAGCTTAGTTGCAAATATAGTCCGTTGGCTGTGATCACACGCACTCGGCGGACACTTCGGCCTCCGGGTACCGTCATGCCAACGCCTTTGGCATGATCCCACAGCCCCCTGGGCTCACCCTGCCGTGCAATACGACAAAAAGCCGCTAAAGCCCTGCACACAACTTGGTACAAGACTTCTGACCAGAGGTGGGTTAGGCTCTAGCCTCCCGTTTACAGCGAAGCCGGGGTCGAAGAGGAGTGTTGGTACACAGGAGGCACTAAACCGGTCTCCTGCGACCTCAGCCGCCAGAACATCCCATTTCCGCCTCACGGGTCTCCGCACGCGGCAAACATGCAGGTAGGTCTAGCACCCAAACCAGTTAAAAGGAAAAAAAAAGAAATCCAAAGAAGACAAATCCTGGAAGGGAACCTAAACAGAATCTCAGCAACCTACGAACTGAGCGGTTAATATAAATCAGTTAGTGGTGGAGGGTAACAAAACCACAAGACCGGGGTGTTAGTACATAACGTGGTAGCGATGAGGTAGAGAATACAACACGGGCAACTAGCCAGTGGAGAAAATAAATAAAAACAAAAAAGCGAGACACAAGACCAGCTCGGGATCGTGGGGCCGCGACTCCCCAACAGCTGGATGAACAGCCGTCCCTGCAAACACCAACAGCACCAAAATAAGAAAAAAACAAGCTGTGGCATGACATCAGATGTTGACCAGTCACAACATTGAATGCTCGGGCCGTGAGTATTGAGGTTGAAGGTCCATCCAAAGACAAGTTTGACCCCAGGCTTGCTGTTTTAATGTTTCTTGAAAAGTACAAACATTATAAAAACATTTTGGCACTAGTAGAAATATCCAGTATATTTCCCTTATCTACTTCTGCATGTGACATTAGGTTCAGTTTCATGAAGAGAATCCAGGGTGATTGGAGGGGCAGTTTAAACTTCACAAACATTGAATGCTCTCGTGAGTATTGAGGTTGAAGGTCCATCCAAAGACAAGTTTGACCCCAGGCCTGCTGTTTTAATGTTTCTTGAAAAGTACAAACATTATAAAAACATTTTGGCACTAGTAGAAATATCCAGTATATTTCCCTTATCTACTTCTGCATGTGAGGTTGGGTTCAGTTTCATGAAGAGAATCCAGGGTGATTGGAGGGGCAGTTTAAACTTCACAAACATTGAATGCTCTCGTGAGTATTGAGGTTGAAGGTCCATCCAAAGACAAGTTTGACCCCAGGCTTGCTGTTTTAATGTTTCTTGAAAAGTACAAACATTATAAAAACATTTTGGCACTAGTAGAAATATCCAGTATATTTCCCTTATCTACTTCTGCATGTGAGGTTGGGTTCAGTTTCATGAAGAGAATCCAGGGTGATTGGAGGGGCAGTTTAAACTTCACAAACATTGAATGCTCTCGTGAGTATTGAGGTTGAAGGTCCATCCAAAAGACAAGTTTGACCCCAGGCTTGCTGTTTTAATGTTTCTTGAAAAGTACAAACATTATAAAAACATTTTGGCACTAGTAGAAATATCCAGTATATTTCCCTTATCTACTTCTGCATGTGAGGTTGGGTTCAGTTTCATGAAGAGAATCCAGGGTGATTGGAGGGGCAGTTTAAACTTCACAAACATTGAATGCTCTCGTGAGTATTGAGGTTGAAGGTCCATCCAAAGACAAGTTTGACCCCAGGCCTGCTGTTTTAATGTTTCTTGAAAAGTACAAACATTATAAAAACATTTTGGCACTAGTAGAAATATCCAGTATATTTCCCTTATCTACTTCTGCATGTGAGGTTGGGTTCAGTTTCATGAAGAGAATCCAGGGTGATTGGAGGGGCAGTTTAAACTTCACAAACATTGAATGCTCTCGTGAGTATTGAGGTTGAAGGTCCATCCAAAGACAAGTTTGACCCCAGGCTTGCTGTTTTAATGTTTCTTGAAAAGTACAAACATTATAAAAACATTTTGGCACTAGTAGAAATATCCAGTATATTTCCCTTATCTACTTCTGCATGTGAGGTTGGGTTCAGTTTCATGAAGAGAATCCAGGGTGATTGGAGGGGCAGTTTAAACTTCACAAACATTGAATGCTCTCGTGAGTATTGAGGTTGAAGGTCCATCCAAAGACAAGTTTGACCCCAGGCTTGCTGTTTTAATGTTTCTTGAAAAGTACAAACATTATAAAAACATTTTGGCACTAGTAGAAATATCCAGTATATTTCCCTTATCTACTTCTGCATGTGAGGTTGGGTTCAGTTTCATGAAGAGAATCCAGGGTGATTGGAGGGGCAGTTTAAACTTCACAAACATTGAATGCTCTCGTGAGTATTGAGGTTGAAGGTCCATCCAAAGACAAGTTTGACCCCAGGCTTGCTGTTTTAATGTTTCTTGAAAAGTACAAACATTATAAAAACATTTTGTCACTAGTAGAAATATCCAGTATATTTCCCTTATCTACTTCTGCATGTGAGGTTGGGTTCAGTTTCATGAAGAGAATCCAGGGTGATTGGAGGGGCAGTTTAAACTTCACAAACATTGAATGCTCTCGTGAGTATTGAGGTTGAAGGTCCATCCAAAGACAAGTTTGACCCCAGGCTTGCTGTTTTAATGTTTCTTGAAAAGTACAAACATTATAAAAACATTTTGGCACTAGTAGAAATATCCAGTATATTTCCCTTATCTACTTCTGCATGTGAGGTTGGGTTCAGTTTCATGAAGAGAATCCAGGGTGATTGGAGGGGCAGTTTAAACTTCACAAACATTGAATGCTCTCGTGAGTATTGAGGTTGAAGGTCCATCCAAAGACAAGTTTGACCCCAGGCCTGCTGTTTTAATGTTTCTTGAAAAGTACAAACATTATAAAAACATTTTGGCACTAGTAGAAATATCCAGTATATTTCCCTTATCTACTTCTGCATGTGAGGTTGGGTTCAGTTTCATGAAGAGAATCCAGGGTGATTGGAGGGGCAGTTTAAACTTCACAAACATTGAATGCTCTCGTGAGTATTGAGGTTGAAGGTCCATCCAAAGACAAGTTTGACCCCAGGCCTGCTGTTTTAATGTTTCTTGAAAAGTACAAACATTATAAAAACATTTTGGCACTAGTAGAAATATCCAGTATATTTCCCTTATCTACTTCTGCATGTGAGGTTAGGTTCAGTTTCATGAAGAGAATCCAGGGTGATTGGAGGGGCAGTTTAAACTTCACAAACATTGAATGCTCTCGTGAGTATTGAGGTTGAAGGTCCATCCAAAGACAAGTTTGACCCCAGGCTTGCTGTTTTAATGTTTCTTGAAAAGTACAAACATTATAAAAACATTTTGGCACTAGTAGAAATATCCAGTATATTTCCCTTATCTACTTCTGCATGTGAGGTTGGGTTCAGTTTCATGAAGAGAATCCAGGGTGATTGGAGGGGCAGTTTAAACTTCACAAACATTGAATGCTCTCGTGAGTATTGAGGTTGAAGGTCCATCCAAAGACAAGTTTGACCCCAGGCTTGCTGTTTTAATGTTTCTTGAAAAGTACAAACATTATAAAAACATTTTGTCACTAGTAGAAATATCCAGTATATTTCCCTTATCTACTTCTGCATGTGAGGTTGGGTTCAGTTTCATGAAGAGAATCCAGGGTGATTGGAGGGGCAGTTTAAACTTCACAAACATTGAATGCTCTCGTGAGTATTGAGGTTGAAGGTCCATCCAAAGACAAGTTTGACCCCAGGCTTGCTGTTTTAATGTTTCTTGAAAAGTACAAACATTATAAAAACATTTTGGCACTAGTAGAAATATCCAGTATATTTCCCTTATCTACTTCTGCATGTGAGGTTGGGTTCAGTTTCATGAAGAGAATCCAGGGTGATTGGAGGGGCAGTTTAAACTTCACAAACATTGAATGCTCTCATGAGTATTGAGGTTGAAGGTCCATCCAAAGACAAGTTTGACCCCAGGCTTGCTGTTTTAATGTTTCTTGAAAAGTACAAACATTATAAAAACATTTTGGCACTAGTAGAAATATCCAGTATATTTCCCTTATCTACTTCTGCATGTGAGGTTGGGTTCAGTTTCATGAAGAGAATCCAGGGTGATTGGAGGGGCAGTTTAAACTTCACAAACATTGAATGCTCTCGTGAGTATTGAGGTTGAAGGTCCATCCAAAGACAAGTTTGACCCCAGGCTTGCTGTTTTAATGTTTCTTGAAAAGTACAAACATTATAAAAACATTTTGTCACTAGTAGAAATATCCAGTATATTTCCCTTATCTACTTCTGCATGTGAGGTTGGGTTCAGTTTCATGAAGAGAATCCAGGGTGATTGGAGGGGCAGTTTAAACTTCACAAACATTGAATGCTCTCGTGAGTATTGAGGTTGAAGGTCCATCCAAAGACAAGTTTGACCCCAGGCTTGCTGTTTTAATGTTTCTTGAAAAGTACAAACATTATAAAAACATTTTGGCACTAGTAGAAATATCCAGTATATTTCCCTTATCTACTTCTGCATGTGAGGTTGGGTTCAGTTTCATGAAGAGAATCCAGGGTGATTGGAGGGGCAGTTTAAACTTCACAAACATTGAATGCTCTCGTGAGTATTGAGGTTGAAGGTCCATCCAAAGACAAGTTTGACCCCAGGCCTGCTGTTTTAATGTTTCTTGAAAAGTACAAACATTATAAAAACATTTTGGCACTAGTAGAAATATCCAGTATATTTCCCTTATCTACTTCTGCATGTGACATTAGGTTCAGTTTCATGAAGAGAATCCAGGGTGATTGGAGGGGCAGTTTAAACTTCACAAACATTGAATGCTCTCATGAGTATTGAGGTTGAAGGTCCATCCAAAGACAAGTTTGACCCCAGGCCTGCTGTTTTAATGTTTCTTGAAAAGTACAAACATTATAAAAACATTTTGGCACTAGTAGAAATATCCAGTATATTTCCCTTATCTACTTCTGCATGTGAGGTTGGGTTCAGTTTCATGAAGAGAATCCAGGGTGATTGGAGGGGCAGTTTAAACTTCACAAACATTGAATGCTCTCGTGAGTATTGAGGTTGAAGGTCCATCCAAAGACAAGTTTGACCCCAGGCCTGCTGTTTTAATGTTTCTTGAAAAGTACAAACATTATAAAAACATTTTGGCACTAGTAGAAATATCCAGTATATTTCCCTTATCTACTTCTGCATGTGAGGTTGGGTTCAGTTTCATGAAGAGAATCCAGGGTGATTGGAGGGGCAGTTTAAACTTCACAAACATTGAATGCTCTCGTGAGTATTGAGGTTGAAGGTCCATCCAAAGACAAGTTTGACCCCAGGCCTGCTGTTTTAATGTTTCTTGAAAAGTACAAACATTATAAAAACATTTTGGCACTAGTAGAAATATCCAGTATATTTCCCTTATCTACTTCTGCATGTGAGGTTGGGTTCAGTTTCATGAAGAGAATCCAGGGTGATTGGAGGGGCAGTTTAAACTTCACAAACATTGAATGCTCTCGTGAGTATTGAGGTTGAAGGTCCATCCAAAGACAAGTTTGACCCCAGGCTTGCTGTTTTAATGTTTCTTGAAAAGTACAAACATTATAAAAACATTTTGGCACTAGTAGAAATATCCAGTATATTTCCCTTATCTACTTCTGCATGTGAGGTTGGGTTCAGTTTCATGAAGAGAATCCAGGGTGATTGGAGGGGCAGTTTAAACTTCACAAACATTGAATGCTCTCATGAGTATTGAGGTTGAAGGTCCATCCAAAGACAAGTTTGACCCCAGGCTTGCTGTTTTAATGTTTCTTGAAAAGTACAAACATTATAAAAACATTTTGTCACTAGTAGAAATATCCAGTATATTTCCCTTATCTACTTCTGCATGTGAGGTTGGGTTCAGTTTCATGAAGAGAATCCAGGGTGATTGGAGGGGCAGTTTAAACTTCACAAACATTGAATGCTCTCGTGAGTATTGAGGTTGAAGGTCCATCCAAAGACAAGTTTGACCCCAGGCTTGCTGTTTTAATGTTTCTTGAAAAGTACAAACATTATAAAAACATTTTGGCACTAGTAGAAATATCCAGTATATTTCCCTTATCTACTTCTGCATGTGAGGTTGGGTTCAGTTTCATGAAGAGAATCCAGGGTGATTGGAGGGGCAGTTTAAACTTCACAAACATTGAATGCTCTCGTGAGTATTGAGGTTGAAGGTCCATCCAAAGACAAGTTTGACCCCAGGCTTGCTGTTTTAATGTTTCTTGAAAAGTACAAACATTATAAAAACATTTTGGCACTAGTAGAAATATCCAGTATATTTCCCTTATCTACTTCTGCATGTGAGGTTGGGTTCAGTTTCATGAAGAGAATCCAGGGTGATTGGAGGGGCAGTTTAAACTTCACAAACATTGAATGCTCTCGTGAGTATTGAGGTTGAAGGTCCATCCAAAGACAAGTTTGACCCCAGGCTTGCTGTTTTAATGTTTCTTGAAAAGTACAAACATTATAAAAACATTTTGTCACTAGTAGAAATATCCAGTATATTTCCCTTATCTACTTCTGCATGTGAGGTTAGGTTCAGTTTCATGAAGAGAATCCAGGGTGATTGGAGGGGCAGTTTAAACTTCACAAACATTGAATGCTCTCGTGAGTATTGAGGTTGAAGGTCCATCCAAAGACAAGTTTGACCCCAGGCTTGCTGTTTTAATGTTTCTTGAAAAGTACAAACATTATAAAAACATTTTGGCACTAGTAGAAATATCCAGTATATTTCCCTTATCTACTTCTGCATGTGAGGTTGGGTTCAGTTTCATGAAGAGAATCCAGGGTGATTGGAGGGGCAGTTTAAACTTCACAAACATTGAATGCTCTCGTGAGTATTGAGGTTGAAGGTCCATCCAAAGACAAGTTTGACCCCAGGCTTGCTGTTTTAATGTTTCTTGAAAAGTACAAACATTATAAAAACATTTTGTCACTAGTAGAAATATCCAGTATATTTCCCTTATCTACTTCTGCATGTGAGGTTGGGTTCAGTTTCATGAAGAGAATCCAGGGTGATTGGAGGGGCAGTTTAAACTTCACAAACATTGAATGCTCTCGTGAGTATTGAGGTTGAAGGTCCATCCAAAGACAAGTTTGACCCCAGGCTTGCTGTTTTAATGTTTCTTGAAAAGTACAAACATTATAAAAACATTTTGGCACTAGTAGAAATATCCAGTATATTTCCCTTATCTACTTCTGCATGTGAGGTTGGGTTCAGTTTCATGAAGAGAATCCAGGGTGATTGGAGGGGCAGTTTAAACTTCACAAACATTGAATGCTCTCGTGAGTATTGAGGTTGAAGGTCCATCCAAAGACAAGTTTGACCCCAGGCTTGCTGTTTTAATGTTTCTTGAAAAGTACAAACATTATAAAAACATTTTGGCACTAGTAGAAATATCCAGTATATTTCCCTTATCTACTTCTGCATGTGAGGTTGGGTTCAGTTTCATGAAGAGAATCCAGGGTGATTGGAGGGGCAGTTTAAACTTCACAAACATTGAATGCTCTCGTGAGTATTGAGGTTGAAGGTCCATCCAAAGACAAGTTTGACCCCAGGCCTGCTGTTTTAATGTTTCTTGAAAAGTACAAACATTATAAAAACATTTTGGCACTAGTAGAAATATCCAGTATATTTCCCTTATCTACTTCTGCATGTGAGGTTGGGTTCAGTTTCATGAAGAGAATCCAGGGTGATTGGAGGGGCAGTTTAAACTTCACAAACATTGAATGCTCTCATGAGTATTGAGGTTGAAGGTCCATCCAAAGACAAGTTTGACCCCAGGCCTGCTGTTTTAATGTTTCTTGAAAAGTACAAACATTATAAAAACATTTTGGCACTAGTAGAAATATCCAGTATATTTCCCTTATCTACTTCTGCATGTGAGGTTAGGTTCAGTTTCATGAAGAGAATCCAGGGTGATTGGAGGGGCAGTTTAAACTTCACAAACATTGAATGCTCTCGTGAGTATTGAGGTTGAAGGTCCATCCAAAGACAAGTTTGACCCCAGGCTTGCTGTTTTAATGTTTCTTGAAAAGTACAAACATTATAAAAACATTTTGGCACTAGTAGAAATATCCAGTATATTTCCCTTATCTACTTCTGCATGTGAGGTTGGGTTCAGTTTCATGAAGAGAATCCAGGGTGATTGGAGGGGCAGTTTAAACTTCACAAACATTGAATGCTCTCATGAGTATTGAGGTTGAAGGTCCATCCAAAGACAAGTTTGACCCCAGGCCTGCTGTTTTAATGTTTCTTGAAAAGTACAAACATTATAAAAACATTTTGTCACTAGTAGAAATATCCAGTATATTTCCCTTATCTACTTCTGCATGTGAGGTTGGGTTCAGTTTCATGAAGAGAATCCAGGGTGATTGGAGGGGCAGTTTAAACTTCACAAACATTGAATGCTCTCATGAGTATTGAGGTTGAAGGTCCATCCAAAGACAAGTTTGACCCCAGGCTTGCTGTTTTAATGTTTCTTGAAAAGTACAAACATTATAAAAACATTTTGTCACTAGTAGAAATATCCAGTATATTTCCCTTATCTACTTCTGCATGTGAGGTTGGGTTCAGTTTCATGAAGAGAATCCAGGGTGATTGGAGGGGCAGTTTAAACTTCACAAACATTGAATGCTCTCATGAGTATTGAGGTTGAAGGTCCATCCAAAGACAAGTTTGACCCCAGGCTTGCTGTTTTAATGTTTCTTGAAAAGTACAAACATTATAAAAACATTTTGGCACTAGTAGAAATATCCAGTATATTTCCCTTATCTACTTCTGCATGTGAGGTTGGGTTCAGTTTCATGAAGAGAATCCAGGGTGATTGGAGGGGCAGTTTAAACTTCACAAACATTGAATGCTCTCGTGAGTATTGAGGTTGAAGGTCCATCCAAAGACAAGTTTGACCCCAGGCCTGCTGTTTTAATGTTTCTTGAAAAGTACAAACATTATAAAAACATTTTGTCACTAGTAGAAATATCCAGTATATTTCCCTTATCTACTTCTGCATGTGAGGTTGGGTTCAGTTTCATGAAGAGAATCCAGGGTGATTGGAGGGGCAGTTTAAACTTCACAAACATTGAATGCTCTCGTGAGTATTGAGGTTGAAGGTCCATCCAAAGACAAGTTTGACCCCAGGCCTGCTGTTTTAATGTTTCTTGAAAAGTACAAACATTATAAAAACATTTTGTCACTAGTAGAAATATCCAGTATATTTCCCTTATCTACTTCTGCATGTGAGGTTGGGTTCAGTTTCATGAAGAGAATCCAGGGTGATTGGAGGGGCAGTTTAAACTTCACAAACATTGAATGCTCTCGTGAGTATTGAGGTTGAAGGTCCATCCAAAGACAAGTTTGACCCCAGGCCTGCTGTTTTAATGTTTCTTGAAAAGTACAAACATTATAAAAACATTTTGTCACTAGTAGAAATATCCAGTATATTTCCCTTATCTACCTCTGCATGTGAGGTTGGGTTCAGTTTCATGAAGAGAATCCAGGGTGATTGGAGGGGCAGTTTAAACTTCACAAACATTGAATGCTCTCATGAGTATTGAGGTTGAAGGTCCATCCAAAGACAAGTTTGACCCCAGGCCTGCTGTTTTAATGTTTCTTGAAAAGTACAAACATTATAAAAACATTTTGTCACTAGTAGAAATATCCAGTATATTTCCCTTATCTACCTCTGCATGTGAGGTTGGGTTCAGTTTCATGAAGAGAATCCAGGGTGATTGGAGGGGCAGTTTAAACTTCACAAACATTGAATGCTCTCGTGAGTATTGAGGTTGAAGGTCCATCCAAAGACAAGTTTGACCCCAGGCCTGCTGTTTTAATGTTTCTTGAAAAGTACAAACATTATAAAAACATTTTGTCACTAGTAGAAATATCCAGTATATTTCCCTTATCTACTTCTGCATGTGAGGTTGGGTTCAGTTTCATGAAGAGAATCCAGGGTGATTGGAGGGGCAGTTTAAACTTCACAAACATTGAATGCTCTCGTGAGTATTGAGGTTGAAGGTCCATCCAAAGACAAGTTTGACCCCAGGCCTGCTGTTTTAATGTTTCTTGAAAAGTACAAACATTATAAAAACATTTTGGCACTAGTAGAAATATCCAGTATATTTCCCTTATCTACTTCTGCATGTGAGGTTGGGTTCAGTTTCATGAAGAGAATCCAGGGTGATTGGAGGGGCAGTTTAAACTTCACAAACATTGAATGCTCTCATGAGTATTGAGGTTGAAGGTCCATCCAAAGACAAGTTTGACCCCAGGCCTGCTGTTTTAATGTTTCTTGAAAAGTACAAACATTATAAAAACATTTTGGCACTAGTAGAAATATCCAGTATATTTCCCTTATCTACTTCTGCATGTGAGGTTGGGTTCAGTTTCATGAAGAGAATCCAGGGTGATTGGAGGGGCAGTTTAAACTTCACAAACATTGAATGCTCTCATGAGTATTGAGGTTGAAGGTCCATCCAAAGACAAGTTGGACCCCAGGCCTGCTGTTTTAATGTTTCTTGAAAAGTACAAACATTATAAAAACATTTTGTCACTAGTAGAAATATCCAGTATATTTCCCTTATCTACTTCTGCATGTGAGGTTGGGTTCAGTTTCATGAAGAGAATCCAGGGTGATTGGAGGGGCAGTTTAAACTTCACAAACATTGAATGCTCTCATGAGTATTGAGGTTGAAGGTCCATCCAAAGACAAGTTTGACCCCAGGCTTGCTGTTTTAATGTTTCTTGAAAAGTACAAACATTATAAAAACATTTTGGCACTAGTAGAAATATCCAGTATATTTCCCTTATCTACTTCTGCATGTGAGGTTGGGTTCAGTTTCATGAAGAGAATCCAGGGTGATTGGAGGGGCAGTTTAAACTTCACAAACATTGAATGCTCTCATGAGTATTGAGGTTGAAGGTCCATCCAAAGACAAGTTTGACCCCAGGCCTGCTGTTTTAATGTTTCTTGAAAAGTACAAACATTATAAAAACATTTTGTCACTAGTAGAAATATCCAGTATATTTCCCTTATCTACTTCTGCATGTGACATTAGGTTCAGTTTCATGAAGAGAATCCAGGGTGATTGGAGGGGCAGTTTAAACTTCACAAACATTGAATGCTCTCGTGAGTATTGAGGTTGAAGGTCCATCCAAAGACAAGTTTGACCCCAGGCCTGCTGTTTTAATGTTTCTTGAAAAGTACAAACATTATAAAAACATTTTGTCACTAGTAGAAATATCCAGTATATTTCCCTTATCTACTTCTGCATGTGAGGTTGGGTTCAGTTTCATGAAGAGAATCCAGGGTGATTGGAGGGGCAGTTTAAACTTCACAAACATTGAATGCTCTCATGAGTATTGAGGTTGAAGGTCCATCCAAAGACAAGTTTGACCCCAGGCCTGCTGTTTTAATGTTTCTTGAAAAGTACAAACATTATAAAAACATTTTGTCACTAGTAGAAATATCCAGTATATTTCCCTTATCTACTTCTGCATGTGAGGTTGGGTTCAGTTTCATGAAGAGAATCCAGGGTGATTGGAGGGGCAGTTTAAACTTCACAAACATTGAATGCTCTCATGAGTATTGAGGTTGAAGGTCCATCCAAAGACAAGTTTGACCCCAGGCCTGCTGTTTTAATGTTTCTTGAAAAGTACAAACATTATAAAAACATTTTGGCACTAGTAGAAATATCCAGTATATTTCCCTTATCTACTTCTGCATGTGAGGTTGGGTTCAGTTTCATGAAGAGAATCCAGGGTGATTGGAGGGGCAGTTTAAACTTCACAAACATTGAATGCTCTCATGAGTATTGAGGTTGAAGGTCCATCCAAAGACAAGTTTGACCCCAGGCCTGCTGTTTTAATGTTTCTTGAAAAGTACAAACATTATAAAAACATTTTGTCACTAGTAGAAATATCCAGTATATTTCCCTTATCTACCTCTGCATGTGAGGTTGGGTTCAGTTTCATGAAGAGAATCCAGGGTGATTGGAGGGGCAGTTTAAACTTCACAAACATTGAATGCTCTCATGAGTATTGAGGTTGAAGGTCCATCCAAAGACAAGTTTGACCCCAGGCCTGCTGTTTTAATGTTTCTTGAAAAGTACAAACATTATAAAAACATTTTGTCACTAGTAGAAATATCCAGTATATTTCCCTTATCTACTTCTGCATGTGAGGTTGGGTTCAGTTTCATGAAGAGAATCCAGGGTGATTGGAGGGGCAGTTTAAACTTCACAAACATTGAATGCTCTCATGAGTATTGAGGTTGAAGGTCCATCCAAAGACAAGTTTGACCCCAGGCCTGCTGTTTTAATGTTTCTTGAAAAGTACAAACATTATAAAAACATTTTGTCACTAGTAGAAATATCCAGTATATTTCCCTTATCTACCTCTGCATGTGAGGTTGGGTTCAGTTTCATGAAGAGAATCCAGGGTGATTGGAGGGGCAGTTTAAACTTCACAAACATTGAATGCTCTCATGAGTATTGAGGTTGAAGGTCCATCCAAAGACAAGTTGGACCCCAGGCCTGCTGTTTTAATGTTTCTTGAAAAGTACAAACATTATAAAAACATTTTGTCACTAGTAGAAATATCCAGTATATTTCCCTTATCTACTTCTGCATGTGAGGTTGGGTTCAGTTTCATGAAGAGAATCCAGGGTGATTGGAGGGGCAGTTTAAACTTCACAAACATTGAATGCTCTCATGAGTATTGAGGTTGAAGGTCCATCCAAAGACAAGTTGGACCCCAGGCCTGCTGTTTTAATGTTTCTTGAAAAGTACAAACATTATAAAAACATTTTGTCACTAGTAGAAATATCCAGTATATTTCCCTTATCTACCTCTGCATGTGAGGTTGGGTTCAGTTTCATGAAGAGAATCCAGGGTGATTGGAGGGGCAGTTTAAACTTCACAAACATTGAATGCTCTCATGAGTATTGAGGTTGAAGGTCCATCCAAAGACAAGTTTGACCCCAGGCCTGCTGTTTTAATGTTTCTTGAAAAGTACAAACATTATAAAAACATTTTGTCACTAGTAGAAATATCCAGTATATTTCCCTTATCTACTTCTGCATGTGAGGTTGGGTTCAGTTTCATGAAGAGAATCCAGGGTGATTGGAGGGGCAGTTTAAACTTCACAAACATTGAATGCTCTCATGAGTATTGAGGTTGAAGGTCCATCCAAAGACAAGTTTGACCCCAGGCCTGCTGTTTTAATGTTTCTTGAAAAGTACAAACATTATAAAAACATTTTGTCACTAGTAGAAATATCCAGTATATTTCCCTTATCTACCTCTGCATGTGAGGTTGGGTTCAGTTTCATGAAGAGAATCCAGGGTGATTGGAGGGGCAGTTTAAACTTCACAAACATTGAATGCTCTCATGAGTATTGAGGTTGAAGGTCCATCCAAAGACAAGTTTGACCCCAGGCCTGCTGTTTTAATGTTTCTTGAAAAGTACAAACATTATAAAAACATTTTGTCACTAGTAGAAATATCCAGTATATTTCCCTTATCTACTTCTGCATGTGAGGTTGGGTTCAGTTTCATGAAGAGAATCCAGGGTGATTGGAGGGGCAGTTTAAACTTCACAAACATTGAATGCTCTCATGAGTATTGAGGTTGAAGGTCCATCCAAAGACAAGTTTGACCCCAGGCCTGCTGTTTTAATGTTTCTTGAAAAGTACAAACATTATAAAAACATTTTGTCACTAGTAGAAATATCCAGTATATTTCCCTTATCTACTTCTGCATGTGAGGTTGGGTTCAGTTTCATGAAGAGAATCCAGGGTGATTGGAGGGGCAGTTTAAACTTCACAAACATTGAATGCTCTCATGAGTATTGAGGTTGAAGGTCCATCCAAAGACAAGTTTGACCCCAGGCCTGCTGTTTTAATGTTTCTTGAAAAGTACAAACATTATAAAAACATTTTGTCACTAGTAGAAATATCCAGTATATTTCCCTTATCTACCTCTGCATGTGAGGTTGGGTTCAGTTTCATGAAGAGAATCCAGGGTGATTGGAGGGGCAGTTTAAACTTCACAAACATTGAATGCTCTCATGAGTATTGAGGTTGAAGGTCCATCCAAAGACAAGTTTGACCCCAGGCCTGCTGTTTTAATGTTTCTTGAAAAGTACAAACATTATAAAAACATTTTGTCACTAGTAGAAATATCCAGTATATTTCCCTTATCTACCTCTGCATGTGAGGTTGGGTTCAGTTTCATGAAGAGAATCCAGGGTGATTGGAGGGGCAGTTTAAACTTCACAAACATTGAATGCTCTCATGAGTATTGAGGTTGAAGGTCCATCCAAAGACAAGTTTGACCCCAGGCCTGCTGTTTTAATGTTTCTTGAAAAGTACAAACATTATAAAAACATTTTGTCACTAGTAGAAATATCCAGTATATTTCCCTTATCTACCTCTGCATGTGAGGTTGGGTTCAGTTTCATGAAGAGAATCCAGGGTGATTGGAGGGGCAGTTTAAACTTCACAAACATTGAATGCTCTCATGAGTATTGAGGTTGAAGGTCCATCCAAAGACAAGTTTGACCCCAGGCCTGCTGTTTTAATGTTTCTTGAAAAGTACAAACATTATAAAAACATTTTGTCACTAGTAGAAATATCCAGTATATTTCCCTTATCTACCTCTGCATGTGAGGTTGGGTTCAGTTTCATGAAGAGAATCCAGGGTGATTGGAGGGGCAGTTTAAACTTCACAAACATTGAATGCTCTCATGAGTATTGAGGTTGAAGGTCCATCCAAAGACAAGTTTGACCCCAGGCTTGCTGTTTTAATGTTTCTTGAAAAGTACAAACATTATAAAAACATTTTGTCACTAGTAGAAATATCCAGTATATTTCCCTTATCTACCTCTGCATGTGAGGTTGGGTTCAGTTTCATGAAGAGAATCCAGGGTGATTGGAGGGGCAGTTTAAACTTCACAAACACTGAATGCTCTCATGAGTATTGAGGTTGAAGGTCCATCCAAAGACAAGTTGGACCCCAGGCCTGCTGTTTTAATGTTTCTTGAAAAGTACAAACATTATAAAAACATTTTGTCACTAGTAGAAATATCCAGTATATTTCCCTTATCTACCTCTGCATGTGAGGTTGGGTTCAGTTTCATGAAGAGAATCCAGGGTGATTGGAGGGGCAGTTTAAACTTCACAAACATTGAATGCTCTCATGAGTATTGAGGTTGAAGGTCCATCCAAAGACAAGTTTGACCCCAGGCCTGCTGTTTTAATGTTTCTTGAAAAGTACAAACATTATAAAAACATTTTGTCACTAGTAGAAATATCCAGTATATTTCCCTTATCTACCTCTGCATGTGAGGTTGGGTTCAGTTTCATGAAGAGAATCCAGGGTGATTGGAGGGGCAGTTTAAACTTCACAAACATTGAATGCTCTCATGAGTATTGAGGTTGAAGGTCCATCCAAAGACAAGTTGGACCCCAGGCCTGCTGTTTTAATGTTTCTTGAAAAGTACAAACATTATAAAAACATTTTGTCACTAGTAGAAATATCCAGTATATTTCCCTTATCTACTTCTGCATGTGAGGTTGGGTTCAGTTTCATGAAGAGAATCCAGGGTGATTGGAGGGGCAGTTTAAACTTCACAAACATTGAATGCTCTCATGAGTATTGAGGTTGAAGGTCCATCCAAAGACAAGTTGGACCCCAGGCCTGCTGTTTTAATGTTTCTTGAAAAGTACAAACATTATAAAAACATTTTGTCACTAGTAGAAATATCCAGTATATTTCCCTTATCTACCTCTGCATGTGAGGTTGGGTTCAGTTTCATGAAGAGAATCCAGGGTGATTGGAGGGGCAGTTTAAACTTCACAAACATTGAATGCTCTCATGAGTATTGAGGTTGAAGGTCCATCCAAAGACAAGTTGGACCCCAGGCCTGCTGTTTTAATGTTTCTTGAAAAGTACAAACATTATAAAAACATTTTGTCACTAGTAGAAATATCCAGTATATTTCCCTTATCTACTTCTGCATGTGAGGTTGGGTTCAGTTTCATGAAGAGAATCCAGGGTGATTGGAGGGGCAGTTTAAACTTCACAAACATTGAATGCTCTCATGAGTATTGAGGTTGAAGGTCCATCCAAAGACAAGTTTGACCCCAGGCCTGCTGTTTTAATGTTTCTTGAAAAGTACAAACATTATAAAAACATTTTGTCACTAGTAGAAATATCCAGTATATTTCCCTTATCTACCTCTGCATGTGAGGTTGGGTTCAGTTTCATGAAGAGAATCCAGGGTGATTGGAGGGGCAATTTAAACTTCACAAACATTGAATGCTCTCATGAGTATTGAGGTTGAAGGTCCATCCAAAGACAAGTTTGACCCCAGGCCTGCTGTTTTAATGTTTCTTGAAAAGTACAAACATTATAAAAACATTTTGTCACTAGTAGAAATATCCAGTATATTTCCCTTATCTACCTCTGCATGTGAGGTTGGGTTCAGTTTCATGAAGAGAATCCAGGGTGATTGGAGGGGCAGTTTAAACTTCACAAACATTGAATGCTCTCATGAGTATTGAGGTTGAAGGTCCATCCAAAGACAAGTTTGACCCCAGGCCTGCTGTTTTAATGTTTCTTGAAAAGTACAAACATTATAAAAACATTTTGTCACTAGTAGAAATATCCAGTATATTTCCCTTATCTACCTCTGCATGTGAGGTTGGGTTCAGTTTCATGAAGAGAATCCAGGGTGATTGGAGGGGCAATTTAAACTTCACAAACATTGAATGCTCTCATGAGTATTGAGGTTGAAGGTCCATCCAAAGACAAGTTGGACCCCAGGCCTGCTGTTTTAATGTTTCTTGAAAAGTACAAACATTATAAAAACATTTTGTCACTAGTAGAAATATCCAGTATATTTCCCTTATCTACCTCTGCATGTGAGGTTGGGTTCAGTTTCATGAAGAGAATCCAGGGTGATTGGAGGGGCAATTTAAACTTCACAAACACTGAATGCTCTCATGAGTATTGAGGTTGAAGGTCCATCCAAAGACAAGTTGGACCCCAGGCCTGCTGTTTTAATGTTTCTTGAAAAGTACAAACATTATAAAAACATTTTGTCACTAGTAGAAATATCCAGTATATTTCCCTTATCTACCTCTGCATGTGAGGTTGGGTTCAGTTTCATGAAGAGAATCCAGGGTGATTGGAGGGGCAGTTTAAACTTCACAAACATTGAATGCTCTCATGAGTATTGAGGTTGAAGGTCCATCCAAAGACAAGTTGGACCCCAGGCCTGCTGTTTTAATGTTTCTTGAAAAGTACAAACATTATAAAAACATTTTGTCACTAGTAGAAATATCCAGTATATTTCCCTTATCTACCTCTGCATGTGAGGTTGGGTTCAGTTTCATGAAGAGAATCCAGGGTGATTGGAGGGGCAATTTAAACTTCACAAACACTGAATGCTCTCATGAGTATTGAGGTTGAAGGTCCATCCAAAGACAAGTTGGACCCCAGGCCTGCTGTTTTAATGTTTCTTGAAAAGTACAAACATTATAAAAACATTTTGTCACTAGTAGAAATATCCAGTATATTTCCCTTATCTACCTCTGCATGTGAGGTTGGGTTCAGTTTCATGAAGAGAATCCAGGGTGATTGGAGGGGCAGTTTAAACTTCACAAACATTGAATGCTCTCATGAGTATTGAGGTTGAAGGTCCATCCAAAGACAAGTTGGACCCCAGGCCTGCTGTTTTAATGTTTCTTGAAAAGTACAAACATTATAAAAACATTTTGTCACTAGTAGAAATATCCAGTATATTTCCCTTATCTACCTCTGCATGTGAGGTTGGGTTCAGTTTCATGAAGAGAATCCAGGGTGATTGGAGGGGCAATTTAAACTTCACAAACACTGAATGCTCTCATGAGTATTGAGGTTGAAGGTCCATCCAAAGACAAGTTGGACCCCAGGCCTGCTGTTTTAATGTTTCTTGAAAAGTACAAACATTATAAAAACATTTTGTCACTAGTAGAAATATCCAGTATATTTCCCTTATCTACCTCTGCATGTGAGGTTGGGTTCAGTTTCATGAAGAGAATCCAGGGTGATTGGAGGGGCAGTTTAAACTTCACAAACATTGAATGCTCTCATGAGTATTGAGGTTGAAGGTCCATCCAAAGACAAGTTGGACCCCAGGCCTGCTGTTTTAATGTTTCTTGAAAAGTACAAACATTATAAAAACATTTTGTCACTAGTAGAAATATCCAGTATATTTCCCTTATCTACCTCTGCATGTGAGGTTGGGTTCAGTTTCATGAAGAGAATCCAGGGTGATTGGAGGGGCAGTTTAAACTTCACAAACATTGAATGCTCTCATGAGTATTGAGGTTGAAGGTCCATCCAAAGACAAGTTGGACCCCAGGCCTGCTGTTTTAATGTTTCTTGAAAAGTACAAACATTATAAAAACATTTTGTCACTAGTAGAAATATCCAGTATATTTCCCTTATCTACCTCTGCATGTGAGGTTGGGTTCAGTTTCATGAAGAGAATCCAGGGTGATTGGAGGGGCAGTTTAAACTTCACAAACATTGAATGCTCTCATGAGTATTGAGGTTGAAGGTCCATCCAAAGACAAGTTGGACCCCAGGCCTGCTGTTTTAATGTTTCTTGAAAAGTACAAACATTATAAAAACATTTTGTCACTAGTAGAAATATCCAGTATATTTCCCTTATCTACCTCTGCATGTGAGGTTGGGTTCAGTTTCATGAAGAGAATCCAGGGTGATTGGAGGGGCAGTTTAAACTTCACAAACACTGAATGCTCTCATGAGTATTGAGGTTGAAGGTCCATCCAAAGACAAGTTGGACCCCAGGCCTGCTGTTTTAATGTTTCTTGAAAAGTACAAACATTATAAAAACATTTTGTCACTAGTAGAAATATCCAGTATATTTCCCTTATCTACCTCTGCATGTGAGGTTGGGTTCAGTTTCATGAAGAGAATCCAGGGTGATTGGAGGGGCAGTTTAAACTTCACAAACATTGAATGCTCTCATGAGTATTGAGGTTGAAGGTCCATCCAAAGACAAGTTGGACCCCAGGCCTGCTGTTTTAATGTTTCTTGAAAAGTACAAACATTATAAAAACATTTTGTCACTAGTAGAAATATCCAGTATATTTCCCTTATCTACCTCTGCATGTGAGGTTGGGTTCAGTTTCATGAAGAGAATCCAGGGTGATTGGAGGGGCAGTTTAAACTTCACAAACACTGAATGCTCTCATGAGTATTGAGGTTGAAGGTCCATCCAAAGACAAGTTGGACCCCAGGCCTGCTGTTTTAATGTTTCTTGAAAAGTACAAACATTATAAAAACATTTTGTCACTAGTAGAAATATCCAGTATATTTCCCTTATCTACCTCTGCATGTGAGGTTGGGTTCAGTTTCATGAAGAGAATCCAGGGTGATTGGAGGGGCAATTTAAACTTCACAAACACTGAATGCTCTCATGAGTATTGAGGTTGAAGGTCCATCCAAAGACAAGTTGGACCCCAGGCCTGCTGTTTTAATGTTTCTTGAAAAGTACAAACATTATAAAAACATTTTGTCACTAGTAGAAATATCCAGTATATTTCCCTTATCTACCTCTGCATGTGAGGTTGGGTTCAGTTTCATGAAGAGAATCCAGGGTGATTGGAGGGGCAGTTTAAACTTCACAAACATTGAATGCTCTCATGAGTATTGAGGTTGAAGGTCCATCCAAAGACAAGTTGGACCCCAGGCCTGCTGTTTTAATGTTTCTTGAAAAGTACAAACATTATAAAAACATTTTGTCACTAGTAGAAATATCCAGTATATTTCCCTTATCTACCTCTGCATGTGAGGTTGGGTTCAGTTTCATGAAGAGAATCCAGGGTGATTGGAGGGGCAATTTAAACTTCACAAACACTGAATGCTCTCATGAGTATTGAGGTTGAAGGTCCATCCAAAGACAAGTTGGACCCCAGGCCTGCTGTTTTAATGTTTCTTGAAAAGTACAAACATTATAAAAACATTTTGTCACTAGTAGAAATATCCAGTATATTTCCCTTATCTACCTCTGCATGTGAGGTTGGGTTCAGTTTCATGAAGAGAATCCAGGGTGATTGGAGGGGCAGTTTAAACTTCACAAACATTGAATGCTCTCATGAGTATTGAGGTTGAAGGTCCATCCAAAGACAAGTTGGACCCCAGGCCTGCTGTTTTAATGTTTCTTGAAAAGTACAAACATTATAAAAACATTTTGTCACTAGTAGAAATATCCAGTATATTTCCCTTATCTACCTCTGCATGTGAGGTTGGGTTCAGTTTCATGAAGAGAATCCAGGGTGATTGGAGGGGCAATTTAAACTTCACAAACACTGAATGCTCTCATGAGTATTGAGGTTGAAGGTCCATCCAAAGACAAGTTGGACCCCAGGCCTGCTGTTTTAATGTTTCTTGAAAAGTACAAACATTATAAAAACATTTTGTCACTAGTAGAAATATCCAGTATATTTCCCTTATCTACCTCTGCATGTGAGGTTGGGTTCAGTTTCATGAAGAGAATCCAGGGTGATTGGAGGGGCAGTTTAAACTTCACAAACATTGAATGCTCTCATGAGTATTGAGGTTGAAGGTCCATCCAAAGACAAGTTGGACCCCAGGCCTGCTGTTTTAATGTTTCTTGAAAAGTACAAACATTATAAAAACATTTTGTCACTAGTAGAAATATCCAGTATATTTCCCTTATCTACCTCTGCATGTGAGGTTGGGTTCAGTTTCATGAAGAGAATCCAGGGTGATTGGAGGGGCAGTTTAAACTTCACAAACACTGAATGCTCTCATGAGTATTGAGGTTGAAGGTCCATCCAAAGACAAGTTGGACCCCAGGCCTGCTGTTTTAATGTTTCTTGAAAAGTACAAACATTATAAAAACATTTTGTCACTAGTAGAAATATCCAGTATATTTCCCTTATCTACCTCTGCATGTGAGGTTGGGTTCAGTTTCATGAAGAGAATCCAGGGTGATTGGAGGGGCAATTTAAACTTCACAAACACTGAATGCTCTCATGAGTATTGAGGTTGAAGGTCCATCCAAAGACAAGTTGGACCCCAGGCCTGCTGTTTTAATGTTTCTTGAAAAGTACAAACATTATAAAAACATTTTGTCACTAGTAGAAATATCCAGTATATTTCCCTTATCTACCTCTGCATGTGAGGTTGGGTTCAGTTTCATGAAGAGAATCCAGGGTGATTGGAGGGGCAGTTTAAACTTCACAAACATTGAATGCTCTCATGAGTATTGAGGTTGAAGGTCCATCCAAAGACAAGTTGGACCCCAGGCCTGCTGTTTTAATGTTTCTTGAAAAGTACAAACATTATAAAAACATTTTGTCACTAGTAGAAATATCCAGTATATTTCCCTTATCTACCTCTGCATGTGAGGTTGGGTTCAGTTTCATGAAGAGAATCCAGGGTGATTGGAGGGGCAGTTTAAACTTCACAAACATTGAATGCTCTCATGAGTATTGAGGTTGAAGGTCCATCCAAAGACAAGTTGGACCCCAGGCCTGCTGTTTTAATGTTTCTTGAAAAGTACAAACATTATAAAAACATTTTGTCACTAGTAGAAATATCCAGTATATTTCCCTTATCTACCTCTGCATGTGAGGTTGGGTTCAGTTTCATGAAGAGAATCCAGGGTGATTGGAGGGGCAGTTTAAACTTCACAAACATTGAATGCTCTCATGAGTATTGAGGTTGAAGGTCCATCCAAAGACAAGTTGGACCCCAGGCCTGCTGTTTTAATGTTTCTTGAAAAGTACAAACATTATAAAAACATTTTGTCACTAGTAGAAATATCCAGTATATTTCCCTTATCTACCTCTGCATGTGAGGTTGGGTTCAGTTTCATGAAGAGAATCCAGGGTGATTGGAGGGGCAGTTTAAACTTCACAAACACTGAATGCTCTCATGAGTATTGAGGTTGAAGGTCCATCCAAAGACAAGTTGGACCCCAGGCCTGCTGTTTTAATGTTTCTTGAAAAGTACAAACATTATAAAAACATTTTGTCACTAGTAGAAATATCCAGTATATTTCCCTTATCTACCTCTGCATGTGAGGTTGGGTTCAGTTTCATGAAGAGAATCCAGGGTGATTGGAGGGGCAGTTTAAACTTCACAAACACTGAATGCTCTCATGAGTATTGAGGTTGAAGGTCCATCCAAAGACAAGTTGGACCCCAGGCCTGCTGTTTTAATGTTTCTTGAAAAGTACAAACATTATAAAAACATTTTGTCACTAGTAGAAATATCCAGTATATTTCCCTTATCTACCTCTGCATGTGAGGTTGGGTTCAGTTTCATGAAGAGAATCCAGGGTGATTGGAGGGGCAGTTTAAACTTCACAAACATTGAATGCTCTCATGAGTATTGAGGTTGAAGGTCCATCCAAAGACAAGTTGGACCCCAGGCCTGCTGTTTTAATGTTTCTTGAAAAGTACAAACATTATAAAAACATTTTGTCACTAGTAGAAATATCCAGTATATTTCCCTTATCTACCTCTGCATGTGAGGTTGGGTTCAGTTTCATGAAGAGAATCCAGGGTGATTGGAGGGGCAGTTTAAACTTCACAAACACTGAATGCTCTCATGAGTATTGAGGTTGAAGGTCCATCCAAAGACAAGTTGGACCCCAGGCCTGCTGTTTTAATGTTTCTTGAAAAGTACAAACATTATAAAAACATTTTGTCACTAGTAGAAATATCCAGTATATTTCCCTTATCTACCTCTGCATGTGAGGTTGGGTTCAGTTTCATGAAGAGAATCCAGGGTGATTGGAGGGGCAATTTAAACTTCACAAACACTGAATGCTCTCATGAGTATTGAGGTTGAAGGTCCATCCAAAGACAAGTTGGACCCCAGGCCTGCTGTTTTAATGTTTCTTGAAAAGTACAAACATTATAAAAACATTTTGTCACTAGTAGAAATATCCAGTATATTTCCCTTATCTACCTCTGCATGTGAGGTTGGGTTCAGTTTCATGAAGAGAATCCAGGGTGATTGGAGGGGCAATTTAAACTTCACAAACACTGAATGCTCTCATGAGTATTGAGGTTGAAGGTCCATCCAAAGACAAGTTGGACCCCAGGCCTGCTGTTTTAATGTTTCTTGAAAAGTACAAACATTATAAAAACATTTTGTCACTAGTAGAAATATCCAGTATATTTCCCTTATCTACCTCTGCATGTGAGGTTGGGTTCAGTTTCATGAAGAGAATCCAGGGTGATTGGAGGGGCAATTTAAACTTCACAAACACTGAATGCTCTCATGAGTATTGAGGTTGAAGGTCCATCCAAAGACAAGTTGGACCCCAGGCCTGCTGTTTTAATGTTTCTTGAAAAGTACAAACATTATAAAAACATTTTGTCACTAGTAGAAATATCCAGTATATTTCCCTTATCTACCTCTGCATGTGAGGTTGGGTTCAGTTTCATGAAGAGAATCCAGGGTGATTGGAGGGGCAATTTAAACTTCACAAACACTGAATGCTCTCATGAGTATTGAGGTTGAAGGTCCATCCAAAGACAAGTTGGACCCCAGGCCTGCTGTTTTAATGTTTCTTGAAAAGTACAAACATTATAAAAACATTTTGGTCACTAGTAGAAATATCCAGTATATTTCCCTTATCTACCTCTGCATGTGAGGTTGGGTTCAGTTTCATGAAGAGAATCCAGGGTGATTGGAGGGGCAGTTTAAACTTCACAAACATTGAATGCTCTCATGAGTATTGAGGTTGAAGGTCCATCCAAAGACAAGTTGGACCCCAGGCCTGCTGTTTTAATGTTTCTTGAAAAGTACAAACATTATAAAAACATTTTGTCACTAGTAGAAATATCCAGTATATTTCCCTTATCTACCTCTGCATGTGAGGTTGGGTTCAGTTTCATGAAGAGAATCCAGGGTGATTGGAGGGGCAGTTTAAACTTCACAAACATTGAATGCTCTCATGAGTATTGAGGTTGAAGGTCCATCCAAAGACAAGTTGGACCCCAGGCCTGCTGTTTTAATGTTTCTTGAAAAGTACAAACATTATAAAAACATTTTGTCACTAGTAGAAATATCCAGTATATTTCCCTTATCTACCTCTGCATGTGAGGTTGGGTTCAGTTTCATGAAGAGAATCCAGGGTGATTGGAGGGGCAGTTTAAACTTCACAAACATTGAATGCTCTCATGAGTATTGAGGTTGAAGGTCCATCCAAAGACAAGTTGGACCCCAGGCCTGCTGTTTTAATGTTTCTTGAAAAGTACAAACATTATAAAAACATTTTGTCACTAGTAGAAATATCCAGTATATTTCCCTTATCTACTTCTGCATGTGAGGTTGGGTTCAGTTTCATGAAGAGAATCCAGGGTGATTGGAGGGGCAGTTTAAACTTCACAAACATTGAATGCTCTCATGAGTATTGAGGTTGAAGGTCCATCCAAAGACAAGTTGGACCCCAGGCCTGCTGTTTTAATGTTTCTTGAAAAGTACAAACATTATAAAAACATTTTGTCACTAGTAGAAATATCCAGTATATTTCCCTTATCTACCTCTGCATGTGAGGTTGGGTTCAGTTTCATGAAGAGAATCCAGGGTGATTGGAGGGGCAGTTTAAACTTCACAAACATTGAATGCTCTCATGAGTATTGAGGTTGAAGGTCCATCCAAAGACAAGTTGGACCCCAGGCCTGCTGTTTTAATGTTTCTTGAAAAGTACAAACATTATAAAAACATTTTGGCACTAGTAGAAATATCCAGTATATTTCCCTTATCTACTTCTGCATGTGAGGTTGGGTTCAGTTTCATGAAGAGAATCCAGGGTGATTGGAGGGGCAGTTTAAACTTCACAAACATTGAATGCTCTCATGAGTATTGAGGTTGAAGGTCCATCCAAAGACAAGTTTGACCCCAGGCCTGCTGTTTTAATGTTTCTTGAAAAGTACAAACATTATAAAAACATTTTGGCACTAGTAGAAATATCCAGTATATTTCCCTTATCTACTTCTGCATGTGAGGTTGGGTTCAGTTTCATGAAGAGAATCCAGGGTGATTGGAGGGGCAGTTTAAACTTCACAAACATTGAATGCTCTCATGAGTATTGAGGTTGAAGGTCCATCCAAAGACAAGTTTGACCCCAGGCGTGCTGTTTTAATGTTTCTTGAAAAGTACAAACATTATAAAAACATTTTGGCACTAGTAGAAATATCCAGTATATTTCCCTTATCTACTTCTGCATGTGAGGTTGGGTTCAGTTTCATGAAGAGAATCCAGGGTGATTGGAGGGGCAGTTTAAACTTCACAAACATTGAATGCTCTCATGAGTATTGAGGTTGAAGGTCCATCCAAAGACAAGTTTGACCCCAGGCCTGCTGTTTTAATGTTTCTTGAAAAGTACAAACATTATAAAAACATTTTGGCACTAGTAGAAATATCCAGTATATTTCCCTTATCTACTTCTGCATGTGAGGTTGGGTTCAGTTTCATGAAGAGAATCCAGGGTGATTGGAGGGGCAGTTTAAACTTCACAAACATTGAATGCTCTCATGAGTATTGAGGTTGAAGGTCCATCCAAAGACAAGTTTGACCCCAGGCCTGCTGTTTTAATGTTTCTTGAAAAGTACAAACATTATAAAAACATTTTGGCACTAGTAGAAATATCCATTATATTTCCCTTATCTACTTCTGCATGTGAGGTTGGGTTCAGTTTCATGAAGAGAATCCAGGGTGATTGGAGGGGCAGTTTAAACTTCACAAACATTGAATGCTCTCATGAGTATTGAGGTTGAAGGTCCATCCAAAGACAAGTTTGACCCCAGGCCTGCTGTTTTAATGTTTCTTGAAAAGTACAAACATTATAAAAACATTTTGTCACTAGTAGAAATATCCAGTATATTTCCCTTATCTACTTCTGCATGTGAGGTTGGGTTCAGTTTCATGAAGAGAATCCAGGGTGATTGGAGGGGCAGTTTAAACTTCACAAACATTGAATGCTCTCATGAGTATTGAGGTTGAAGGTCCATCCAAAGACAAGTTTGACCCCAGGCCTGCTGTTTTAATGTTTCTTGAAAAGTACAAACATTATAAAAACATTTTGTCACTAGTAGAAATATCCAGTATATTTCCCTTATCTACTTCTGCATGTGAGGTTGGGTTCAGTTTCATGAAGAGAATCCAGGGTGATTGGAGGGGCAGTTTAAACTTCACAAACACTGAATGCTCTCATGAGTATTGAGGTTGAAGGTCCATCCAAAGACAAGTTTGACCCCAGGCCTGCTGTTTTAATGTTTCTTGAAAAGTACAAACATTATAAAAACATTTTGGCACTAGTAGAAATATCCAGTATATTTCCCTTATCTACCTCTGCATGTGAGGTTGGGTTCAGTTTCATGAAGAGAATCCAGGGTGATTGGAGGGGCAATTTAAACTTCACAAACACTGAATGCTCTCATGAGTATTGAGGTTGAAGGTCCATCCAAAGACAAGTTGGACCCCAGGCCTGCTGTTTTAATGTTTCTTGAAAAGTACAAACATTATAAAAACATTTTGTCACTAGTAGAAATATCCAGTATATTTCCCTTATCTACCTCTGCATGTGAGGTTGGGTTCAGTTTCATGAAGAGAATCCAGGGTGATTGGAGGGGCAATTTAAACTTCACAAACACTGAATGCTCTCATGAGTATTGAGGTTGAAGGTCCATCCAAAGACAAGTTGGACCCCAGGCCTGCTGTTTTAATGTTTCTTGAAAAGTACAAACATTATAAAAACATTTTGTCACTAGTAGAAATATCCAGTATATTTCCCTTATCTACCTCTGCATGTGAGGTTGGGTTCAGTTTCATGAAGAGAATCCAGGGTGATTGGAGGGGCAATTTAAACTTCACAAACACTGAATGCTCTCATGAGTATTGAGGTTGAAGGTCCATCCAAAGACAAGTTGGACCCCAGGCCTGCTGTTTTAATGTTTCTTGAAAAGTACAAACATTATAAAAACATTTTGTCACTAGTAGAAATATCCAGTATATTTCCCTTATCTACCTCTGCATGTGAGGTTGGGTTCAGTTTCATGAAGAGAATCCAGGGTGATTGGAGGGGCAATTTAAACTTCACAAACACTGAATGCTCTCATGAGTATTGAGGTTGAAGGTCCATCCAAAGACAAGTTGGACCCCAGGCCTGCTGTTTTAATGTTTCTTGAAAAGTACAAACATTATAAAAACATTTTGTCACTAGTAGAAATATCCAGTATATTTCCCTTATCTACCTCTGCATGTGAGGTTGGGTTCAGTTTCATGAAGAGAATCCAGGGTGATTGGAGGGGCAGTTTAAACTTCACAAACATTGAATGCTCTCATGAGTATTGAGGTTGAAGGTCCATCCAAAGACAAGTTGGACCCCAGGCCTGCTGTTTTAATGTTTCTTGAAAAGTACAAACATTATAAAAACATTTTGTCACTAGTAGAAATATCCAGTATATTTCCCTTATCTACCTCTGCATGTGAGGTTGGGTTCAGTTTCATGAAGAGAATCCAGGGTGATTGGAGGGGCAATTTAAACTTCACAAACACTGAATGCTCTCATGAGTATTGAGGTTGAAGGTCCATCCAAAGACAAGTTGGACCCCAGGCCTGCTGTTTTAATGTTTCTTGAAAAGTACAAACATTATAAAAACATTTTGTCACTAGTAGAAATATCCAGTATATTTCCCTTATCTACCTCTGCATGTGAGGTTGGGTTCAGTTTCATGAAGAGAATCCAGGGTGATTGGAGGGGCAATTTAAACTTCACAAACACTGAATGCTCTCATGAGTATTGAGGTTGAAGGTCCATCCAAAGACAAGTTGGACCCCAGGCCTGCTGTTTTAATGTTTCTTGAAAAGTACAAACATTATAAAAACATTTTGTCACTAGTAGAAATATCCAGTATATTTCCCTTATCTACCTCTGCATGTGAGGTTGGGTTCAGTTTCATGAAGAGAATCCAGGGAGATTGGAGGGGCAATTTAAACTTCACAAACACTGAATGCTCTCATGAGTATTGAGGTTGAAGGTCCATCCAAAGACAAGTTGGACCCCAGGCCTGCTGTTTTAATGTTTCTTGAAAAGTACAAACATTATAAAAACATTTTGTCACTAGTAGAAATATCCAGTATATTTCCCTTATCTACTTCTGCATGTGAGGTTGGGTTCAGTTTCATGAAGAGAATCCAGGGTGATTGGAGGGGCAGTTTAAACTTCACAAACACTGAATGCTCTCATGAGTATTGAGGTTGAAGGTCCATCCAAAGACAAGTTTGACCCCAGGCCTGCTGTTTTAATGTTTCTTGAAAAGTACAAACATTATAAAAACATTTTGTCACTAGTAGAAATATCCAGTATATTTCCCTTATCTACTTCTGCATGTGAGGTTGGGTTCAGTTTCATGAAGAGAATCCAGGGTGATTGGAGGGGCAGTTTAAACTTCACAAACATTGAATGCTCTCATGAGTATTGAGGTTGAAGGTCCATCCAAAGACAAGTTTGACCCCAGGCCTGCTGTTTTAATGTTTCTTGAAAAGTACAAACATTATAAAAACATTTTGGCACTAGTAGAAATATCCAGTATATTTCCCTTATCTACTTCTGCATGTGAGGTTGGGTTCAGTTTCATGAAGAGAATCCAGGGTGATTGGAGGGGCAGTTTAAACTTCACAAACATTGAATGCTCTCATGAGTATTGAGATTGAAGGTCCATCCAAAGACAAGTTTGACCCCAGGCCTGCTGTTTTAATGTTTCTTGAAAAGTACAAACATTATAAAAACATTTTGTCACTAGTAGAAATATCCAGTATATTTCCCTTATCTACTTCTGCATGTGAGGTTGGGTTCAGTTTCATGAAGAGAATCCAGGGTGATTGGAGGGGCAGTTTAAACTTCACAAACATTGAATGCTCTCATGAGTATTGAGGTTGAAGGTCCATCCAAAGACAAGTTTGACCCCAGGCCTGCTGTTTTAATGTTTCTTGAAAAGTACAAACATTATAAAAACATTTTGTCACTAGTAGAAATATCCATTATATTTCCCTTATCTACTTCTGCATGTGAGGTTGGGTTCAGTTTCATGAAGAGAATCCAGAGTGATTGGAGGGGCAGTTTAAACTTCACAAACACTGAATGCTCTCATGAGTATTGAGGTTGAAGGTCCATCCAAAGACAAATTTGACCCCAGGCCTGCTGTTTTAATGTTTCTTGAAAAGTACAAACATTATAAAAACATTTTGGCACTAGTAGAAATATCCAGTATATTTCCCTTATCTACTTCTGCATGTGAGGTTGGGTTCAGTTTCATGAAGAGAATCCAGGGTGATTGGTGGGGCAGTTTAAACTTCACAAACATTGAATGCTCTCATGAGTATTGAGGTTGAAGGTCCATCCAAAGACAAATTTGACCCCAGGCCTGCTGTTTTAATGTTTCTTGAAAAGTACAAACATTATAAAAACATTTTGGCACTAGTAGAAATATCCAGTATATTTCCCTTATCTACTTCTGCATGTGAGGTTGGGTTCAGTTTCATGAAGAGAATCCAGGGTGATTGGAGGGGCAGTTTAAACTTCACAAACACTGAGTGCTCTTATGAGTATTGAGGTTGAAGGTCCATCCAAAGATAAGTTTGACCCCAGGCCTGCTGTTTTAATGTTTCTTGAAAAGTACAAACATTATAAAAACTTTTGCATTTTTGAACTTCACTTTTAGTTGGTAAAGTTCGATGAACACTTACCGCACGTGGGGCTTGGCTTTAAGTTCATATTTCCGTTATGTGGATGCTGCACGGGGGTTTTTCATTTGGCCACGGGTCCGCTTCTTTTTTCCGTTGGAATTTATTTTGCCTCATCACCAAATGAGTTTTTTTTCCTTTGCTGCATCCTCATTTACTTCAATATTTATTCATACCCGAGTACTTTCGGTAATACTCCTTTACCGTCTTCGAGGGGACGTTTTGTTCCGACTAGCACGGACCGTGTCAGCTGGGCATTTCGGTGGTTCTCACGGGCTGCTTCTGTCATCGGCTATCGCTTCTTCTTGGGCGTTGTGGCGCCATCTCTTGTTGGTTAGTGATCTCATTTTTTTTCGAACTTTTTCATTTTTTTGCTCAATTTTAATTCAATTTCTCCAGCTGTTTCTCAAATTATTAGGGTCATTATGGTTGCAAACTTTTGTCCTATTTTTTTCAATCATTACCGACTCTGCTATTCTGAGGTGTTTTTCGGATTTACAGCTTTTAATGATTTTTATATTTTCGAATTTAGGATATTTTTGGTTATCCAGACAGTATTGAATAAGTGCTGTTTTTTCTTCTTTTTTCTGCCAGTTTTTTACGTGTTGTTTTAATCTGTGTTTAAGCTTATTTTTGGTACTTCCTATATAAGCCATTGGAGGATTTTCAGTAATAGGAATTGAGTAAATACCTGCTTTTTCTAACATTTTTATTTTTTCATTATTTTTTATTACTATATTTTTGATGGTATTTACTTTTCCTCCAATTTGAATGTTATGCTTTTTACAAATATTATTAATTTCATTGGTAGTACCTTTAATGTAAGGAAAACCATTTAAATATTTGACTTCTTTTTATTTACTACAGCATTATTTTTTATTTTCTTTATTACTTCTGTGTCCCATTTTTTTATTAAATGGTTAGGATAACCAAAGCTGCCTGCAATTTTTTTTATGAATTTGATTTCTTCATTGATGAACTGATTATTTTCAGAATGCGTATATGCTCTTTTAATTAAGGTTTTTATACTATTGCATTTTTTGAGGATAAGGATGTGCTGAATTGTACGGGATTAGGACCGGAACAAATGAACTTTTCCGATAAACCCTGTATAGTAACTTATCTGTGGATTTGATAACATGTACATCCAAAAAGGCTAATGCATTATTTTTTTCTATTTCAACAGTGAGTTCTATAGTTGGATATAAAGCGCTGTAACATTTTGTTACATGTTATACTTCATACTCATAATCTTTTTCTCATGCAGACACTCCTGAATCTGATCCTCCCATGACTTCCTTGGCCTTCCTCTGCCTTTCCTTCCTGCCACTTGGGCTAAAAAAGATTTTCTTAGTAAGCATCTCATCACTCATTCTTACAACATGGTCAAACCACCAAAGCTTATTAGTCTACACCTTGCTAACATTTTGCTTCACATCACACAACTGCAACACATCTTCACTCCTTACACAATCAGAACGTGTCTTGCCACCAACTCCTTGTAAGTAATACATTTCTCCAGCACACAAACTACTTCTATGTTTCTTCTGTAGTACCCAGGTTTCACTGCCATACATCAGAGTAGGAACAATTACACTCATACACAGCCATGCGGGACTCCTCTTGAGAACCCATCATTCCTGTGAAAACCTCCCAAAGCAGCCATGACTTTCAATGAAGAATTCACTCGCCTACTAATTTCACCATCCAATTTGTTCTCTACATCAAACATGTTTCCTAAATACACAAACTCACTCACCTGGTCAATCACTGTGCCATTTAGACTTACATTACATTCAGTGCTACCAGTTCATCTCTCAGAAATAATAACTTTGGTTTTTCCCTTATTTATACTCGGTTTGAATTTCATGTAAACTTTGTACATCTGGAACAACATACTCTGCAACTCACTTTTGCTCTCTGCCAATAGGACAGTGTCATCAGCAGACAGCAATCTGCACACACAGATATCACCAAGACATAAACCAGTATTATCTATTTTGGCATCACGCATGCATGCATCCATAAATATATTAAATAGCCACGGGGACATTACACAACCTTGTCCGACTCCTGCACCAATAGAAAACCATTTTGATAAAACATCATTGACTCATACACAAGCTCTACTGCCAGCATACATGGCTTTTACACTATTAAGTATATTCCCAATAACACCAGTATATTCCCAGTAACACCATGGATGAATGAGTTAGAAGCTGATAGAATTGAAAATGGTTGTTGTCAACAAATTATCAATTTGTGAAACAGGATATTTACAGCGTGTTAAAAAACAGTCATCCTGCTTTATCCTCGAGTTTGGAAACAGAAGATGCCCTCCAATACATAACTGGTTATTTGGCATTTCGTTCTGGGAATTTGCAATCAAAGTGTGATAATGTGGAGACTGTGGAAGTTAATAACTGGGACTGGATCCAGCATATCAATAGAGGTGGGCTTGCATATCCTGCAAGTTCTTGGATGGAAACTGAAAAAAAATTCGAAAGTGTTTTTCTGAAAATCCTCAGAGAACAACTTATGAAATATCACGCTATAGTTAACCATTTATCTTTGGAACTCAAAAAGGTGTTTCTACATGTAGGTGAAAAATTTTTTACATCTTTATGCAAAATTGAGGATATTTATTAGGTTTAAACTTCGTAATAATTGTATGATGAAAGTGAAAAATATGAAAACAAAAATAAACAGTGGGCAAAAAGTTCTCAATAAAAGTAAACAAACTCATATTGAGAGGTACCCTTCAAGCTCAAAAAGGCACGTACTTTGCATTTCTGTTACCTAAAATGTAGCAATTTTTTTTTTTTCTGAAAATGAAGATATATATGCATAGTTATTAAATGTTACAAATCATATGATACATCACCTTAATATAAACATTGGAATTTCTTATTTATCCAGAATGTAGAAATCTTGTCTATCACTATTTGCAGTCATCTGTAGATAACACTCAACTACTTGATATTTTATTTAATGTAACTAGAATAATGCATTCACAGAATAAATTAATTTTCTTAATATTCAGCACTCAGCTAGAAGTTTGAAAATAATAAGAAATAAATTGCATGTACATATCTGAAAATTGAACACAAAACTTATCAATTTTCATAGCATTTCCAGCTCTTAATTTTTAATTAAAAAAAGTGGTGAAGGCACTTGCATGGTTTATAGAAAACGACAATATTTCTTCTTTAACTACTAAGGTTTGTACTCTTCCAAGCAAAATAAATTCATGCACTTTTCAAGGTAAAAAGGTAAGATTTACGTTTTGTTCAAAATATATTCTCTGACAACAATAACTTTACAAAAAATTTTTTTAATGAAATGCTACAGCGCTGAGCTACCTCTTGAAAATATGAACAATTAACATGTGAAACAGTAAATTGAACTTCAGAATCTTCATTCTGCAGTAACTATTGTGAAAGGATTCACCTACTATAGTGTAGTCCTGAGGAAGGGTAGGGGTGCTACTTGAAAATTTGACTAAGTAATTTCCTTTATTCCTGTGTAAAACCCATGATTTAATGAAATTTATAGTGTTATTTCTCATGGTTTTTTTTTATAAATATTAGGAAATAAAATCTCTCTGGATACAGTAATGAAGAAAAATTCCATGCTTATGATTTATTATGTAATTCCAAGGAGGTTAGAATAGATGAGTAAGGGCCAGCCGTTCCCCTTGTGTAATCAAGATGAAGCCACCGAAACGTCCTGATCATGACTTCACAGCCAATCACAGCCTCTGCTGCCCTGTTGGTGAGACGAGTCACAGCCAATCACAGCTTCTGCCACCATGTTGGCAAGACGATTGAAAATTAAAGTCATCTGCTCAAAGTGCTTTAAGTACATGATGTCATCCTTACTTCATCTATTCTAATTTCCTTGTGCAATTCTCATTAAAATTTTGTTAGATCTTTTTGCTGAACATCTGCCTTGTTAACACTGGTAGCTAATATTCACACGGTGGACATAGTTTCTGTAATTGTTGCCAGTAGAGATTTCCAAATGATTAGAATGTTGAAAGGTGCATCCGAATTACAAGAGTTTTTGCTTAGGAGAATTTCAATTCTTTTCCTGCTACTTAGGGAAAAAATGGGGTGTAAGAAAAGGCTTCTTTACTTCTGCTCTTTCTCTTCTGACAGTTGAAGATATCTCTGTCTCTACAAATTGGACCAGCATGAAAAGGATTGCACCTTTCTCGAACAAATTTTGTTTATGCTACAGGGAAAGCATCGAAATTCTCCTAAGCAAAGGTAACAGTGCTGATGTTGTGTAATATTTTAATGTCTTTCCTTATACGGGAAATGTGACTCACATTACAGATCTCTCTGTCACTCTTTCTGTCATTTCACTGAGGGTAACAAGACTTTAAAGCCTAATTTTCATCTCTGCTAAGGCTTTTTCAGCTGAACCTCACATACATTTTTTGTTGCACTTTGATTCAAATCCATCTCTTTACTAGGAAAGCATTTATTAAAATTGCGCATTTATTCTAGAATTCACTTTAAAATTGAATGACAACATTAAAAATGAAAGTATCTGTGAATAACAGAGTTAAAATAAATGCCCAATTGAAAAACTGTTTAACATTTGCATGATCATAGCAGCAAAGCATTCCACTCAACCCAAAACACCCTGTAAGCTCAAAAAATATTTTTCTTCTAATCTGTCTATGCATACAAACAAGGCATTTTGTTTTCAATTTTGAGGGTCGGAAGTGAAATACACATTCTTAAATTTTTTTTTGTTGGGCCTCTAAATGCACTGTTCAAAGATACTTTTTCAGGGTTGCCACTCATATTGGCTTTAAAAATTCTTTGAGGTTTCCAGGTTTTTCTGAAGATAATTTTGCATGGAATTTCAGGTAAAATTTATAGATTATGTATAACTCTATGATAATATACATACTAAATGCCGCATCTATAATGCAATATATTCAATGCAAGAAAAACAAGAAAGGCGACACAGAATTTTCGGGTGTAATGAGCACGTCTTTTGAATCCGTTCCGACGCAAATTAAATTTATCAAGACTATTCAAAGTCAATGGAACCAGTATGGAAAACAATAGCATCTGACCAAAGAAAGAAGTTTTTTAATCGGGTTTTTAATCCCACAGACATTGCTGTAAACAGAATCCTGAACTTACATCCTTTTTTTTTTGTTGTTGTTTTTTAATTGGAGGTTTACGACCACCATCAGCAACTCACTGGGCTAAGAACAGGGGCCCGTCCCTAATTTAGGACCACTGACACAAAGGAAGGGAGAGAGCCAGTCCTGTAAGGCAAACACAACATCCATGTCTCACCGGGATTCGAACCTGGACCCATCTTGGACGAATG
>CM077009.1:158437300-158640800 GCA_039090855.1 Macrothele yani
AGATGGATATTTTGCATTCTGAATTCTTAGTACTTGGACAAGGGAATTTTCTGCTTAGGAACTGGTGTAATTTATGTGTAAATCTCATTTCTCCTTTATTCTTCAACGATCTAGGGCTGAGATTTTGGTAAATGTGTAGATTAGCGTCCTAAATTATTTCGTCGGTAAAATGTTAATACCTGGAAAAAGTGTTACGTACAGATTTTAGAGTATGGAAATTAATGGCAAATGGTGCAGAAATTTCGTATTTTAAATGTCTTTTTAAGATTTTTATCGTAACATTTAACTGTAAGTTCGATGCTGTGAAGAGATGCTGCCCTAGGCCTAACGTATCGAACGTACAGGTAAATGTTACGATAAAAATCTTTAAAAGACATTTGAAACAGAAAATTTTTGCACCATTTGTCATTAATTTTCATAATCTAAAATCTTTACGTCGCACTTTTCCCAGGTACTAATATTTTTCCGACGAAATAATTTAAAGCGCAAATCTACACATTTACCTACTATTTTTACTTAATATGAGTTTATATAGCTCAGTTTTTTTTTCTAAAATTGAATTAGGTACGTAATTATCAGAATGAAAATACTTATTACAAACAATAGTTGAAGGTAACTTGTCATTTATATTTGGAGCAAAATCCTGACGAGATATTTCTTTCAGCAACAGTTGTTTAGGTTCTGATCTGAGGGAAACTCATGGAATCAAAATCCCACATTTTTCTTCTCAGAAGATGTGCATATTGGCACACAACAGTAAACCCTTTTTAAAATGGGTTAGATTTTGCTGTGAAAAAAAGAAACACGAGAAAAAACGACGAACATACACAATCCAGCAATTCAAGCAACGTGAAAACTGAGATGTTTATATCTTGGGATGCAGGCAGTGCCATCTAACGGCTGAAATCGTCCCTAACGCCCACTGGCCAATCACCAAAAGTTTATTGTCTTCAACGCTAATGTTATAGCCTTATCTTCATCCAGTTCAGCCTTGTCCCTACGGATTGTGCTGTGACGTCACGATGCAGCAATCATTGCTATTTCTACATATTTCCACCAACGCAACAATGGCGTCCATTGCCTACTTTTTTTTTTGGTTGGAGGTTTAACGACCACCGTGAGCAACTCAATGGGCTATAGGCAGTCGCCCGTCCCTAATTTAGGGTCACTGGTTCTAGGGAAGGGAGAGAGCTAGTGCCGTAAGACAAACACAACATCCATGCCTCACCGGGATTCGAACCCGGACCCCGTTTGGACGAATGATCAGAGGCCATCGCTTAGACCACTGCGCCACCGGGGCGGCCGTCCATTGCCTACTGTATGTAATATCTTGGTTGTAGACTAAAAACAGCAGGAATTTTTTTTATGTTCCTGAAGCCAGTTGTTTTTCGGGACATTCATCTGGGGAACATTATGCTGAACAGTCTAAAAACTGCAACAACTGAAAAAAAAGGAACAAAGAAAAGCGAGTAACAAGATGTGTAATTACCTAGTCATCAAAGTAAATCTCTATCTGCCGCCCCGATGGCGCTGTGGTCTGAGCAATGGCTTCTGACTATTCGTCCAAGATGGGTCCGGGTACGAATCCCGGTGAGGCATGGATGTTGTGTTTGTCTTACGGCACCGTCTCTCTCCCTTCCCTGGAACCAGTGACCCTAAATTAGGGACGGGCGACTGCTTATAGCCCATTGAGTCGCTCACGGTGATCGTTAAACCCCCAATAAAAGAAAAAAATCTCTATCTGTCATATCACCAATTGTTTTCGTACTAAAACAAAATGAAATAAAAAGTGGGGGATCGCGAAGGGGAGGTGAAAGAACCCATTTTGAGTGAAGCCAAAACAGATCAGCTGTTTCGGTCCTCTCTCTGAGGTGGGTACGGGAAGTCTTCAGGTGTTCGGAAACTTGACGTCACTTCCTGTGCCTGAAGCAGTTTCGATTAGCGCATGCAAACTATGCAAACCAAGGATGAAAATAAGGAATGTTTCACACTTCGGATTTCTCAACATTAGGGTTTTGGTTATATTTTAAACATGGTTACATGCACATGGAAAAGTATGCAAGTAACTACGCGCAGTATGCACTTCCGCTCAGAGAATCATTATTTTATTCAATTTTTTTAAGAAATACCAGCCCATATTTTCCTATTTTTTTTTCTGAAAATTTTTTATTGTGGGAATGGACATTTCAGCCTCAATTTTTTTTCATGACTGTATGGGTAGAGTAAGGGTCCGAAAAACCCGTTCAAAATCGCGATTTTCCCATAGAGATATAAAAAGGAGGTTTTCGGGTTGGGCGCATTGGCGTAGTCAGCTGATTAAGAGTGACGTCACGCCAGAAGCTCAGGGAGAGGGGCTGTTGCCACCTCCTCCTCATGAAGAAGAAGAGTTTTTTTTTTTTTTTTGATTGGAGGTTTAACGACCACCGTGAGCAACTCAATGGGCTATAAGCAGTCGCCCGTCCCTAATTTAGGGTCACTGGTTCCAGGGAAGGGAGAGAGCCAGTGCCGTAAGACAAACACAACATACATGCCTCACCGGGATTCGAACCCGGACCCCTCACGGACGAATGATCAGAGGCCAGCGCCTTAGACCACTGCGCCACCGGGGCGGCAAAGAAGAGTTCCTAGCTTAGGTTGAGAGACCCGAACCCACAGCGCTATGCGCCTTTTGGCAGGTGAAAGTGAAAATAAGAGAGTTTGGAACAGATTACCCTGATAGTATAGCACAAAAGAAAAATATAGAAAAATTAGAGCAGGAGGAGTATACGGCTTTCCGTTAAGTAATGAAGTTGTAATCTGCCCTACATCAATGGCGGCTTTTCAGGTGAAGTAGGTGAAGTGCCTCTTCATCTATTTTACTTAAAATAAAGTTTTATTCAGTGATTTGTACAATATATTACTTTTTGTCTCTATTGTGTTACAAAATACTCAAAATGTTGATTAGATATCAATTCACATAGCGCGTTCAAGACGGAAAACAAGTCCTCATACACCGTGACGTCAACCTTCCCTATCTGGCGCGCAAGTGAAGTGTTTTATCTTTCGGCTCCGAAGCTCTGCAGATGGAATCGTGACCTTCGAAGGAGATCACGGTGAAACGTTATCTTACCCAGGGTATCTTGCAGTGTTGTGGTACATGCTTTCCGAAAGGGATTTGTTTTTTCGTGCTTTTTTCTTTTTTTTTTTTTTTTTTTTTAATTGGAGGTTTAACGACCACCGTGAGCAACTAAATGGGCTATAAGCAGTCGCCCGTCCCTAATTTAGGGTCACTGGTTCCAGGGAAGGGAGAGAGCCAGTGCCGTAAGACAAACAGAACATCCATGCCTGACCGGGATTCGAACCCGGACCCCTTACGGAAGAATGATCAGAGACCAGCGCCTTAGACCACTGCGCCACCGGGGCGGCTTTTCGTGCTTTGTGATTATTTGTCAAAACGTTTAGCTGTTACTGTAGTTTCGTGTACAGTTTAACAGTTAGTGATAGTTTTAATTAAAGTATGTATCCTGTGAACGAACTTGTTTGTAATTTATTACAAACTCCATTTAATCGGTGGAAAGATGGAGATAAAAGAGACATTTTACTTTAAGAACGACCGACGGATTCACTGAAAATTGTTGCCAAAAAAGAAATCAAGAAGAGCGGTAAATCCTACACTAATAATTTTAAAAATTGTTGTAATGCTTGGCTAATAGCCTGGATCTCCAACGGCAGATATAAATCTAAAGTTGACAATTTGGAATTGATAATATTGTGAACAACAGTAAGTGGAACATTAAGAAAAGCAGAGATGACGTCTAACGAAGTCATGAAGAAAGGTTGACCATAGGAGTTAAAAAATGAATTTTCTCATGGCTTGGGTAGAACTGGAAATAGAGTAACTAGATGAAGAAGTTAAAGGAGAGAGAAATTTTGCAAGCACCTTCTCAAGAGGCCTAGTTGGACTTGAACGGCTGGTCACCAGTGAGTGAATTGGTAAGTCCTCTTTGTGGGTTTTAACCCTCCCAAATAATTCTGCGAGTCTTGGACCTGGGGTTGTATACATAGAATCAACAATGCTTTGTGGAAGACTATCATGGTTTTTCAAATTGCTTACAGCCCTTAGAATGGCAGTTGTAGGGTCCTTTGAAACAATAATATGAGGCATCCCATTAACAGTCTCTTGCATCTTGCATAGGTAATCTTGCTTATAGAAAATGACTATTTGTGAAGATTTGTCTGTCACCACTATAGCTAAGTCCGGATTCTTTTGTAGTAGCTCGAGTTGTTTTTGTTTAGTCAGAATTGAGCTTGGCTTATGAAACCTTGCTTGGTTTTGAAAGCTCTTGCCACTTTGTGTCGACACAAATCCTGTACATCAGAAGGTAATGCTCTAATGACCTGTTCCACTTGAGGGAGTAAAATGAATTTGTTACAGGACCACTTCTGATAGGCGAATTTTAAACCTTTCTGCAAAGCAGCGTTTTGCACGTTATTAAACCTGTAGTCGCTTAAGTTTATATAAGTAGGTTTAAGTACTTCTCGCCGCCCCGGTGGCGCAGTGGTCTAAGCGATGGCCTCTGATCATTCGTCCGAACGGGGACCGGGTTCGAATCCCGGTGAGGCATGCATGTTGTGTTTGTCTTACGGCACTGGCTCTCTCCCTTCCTTGGAACAAGTGGCCCTAAATTAGGGACGGGCGACTGCTTATAGCCCATTGAGTTGCTCACGGTGGTCGTTAAACCTCCAAAAAAAAAAGTACTTCTCTAGTCCTAGTCCGACCATAGCGGATGAGATATCTCAAATCCACATCTCTATCCACCAGTGAACATAATTTTTTAGGCACAGTAAGATTTACGTTGTAGGAAATCGATGTGTGCTCTCTTAAAGCGAATCTCAGCTGTAAGTCTTTTCTGTTCAGCCACAGAAGTAATTCTTGAATCACATCTAGACCATCGGGCACACTTTATATTCAGATATTTAGGCACCACTTCCAGGTCTCTGCAATTGACAAGGAATGCCAAATGTGTCTTCTCTTTTTTGAGGATAAGTCTAAAATATCGGTAAGACTTGAAAACAACCTCCATAATAACCTCATGAAGTTAAAACCAAATAAACATGCACCACTAGATGGCTAAAATTACGTTAAAAGAAGCTTAATTTGTGTATGAGTCAATAAAAACAACACTTGCCGTTTCTACACGATGTGATAAAAAACAATGATGGTGACATTAAAAAACTTTAATTAAAAGTTTAAAGTTTAAATACATTATTAGCATTTTCGGGTCTACTATAGATCCATCATCATCATTACACTGATCGGTTTTGTGAAAGAAAGGAAAAATTATTAAAATATTTCTTTTAGAAAGGCTTTCCCAAGTTGCTTTTACTTTATATACCTATTTACTATAAAGTTCAAATTAGTTTTCTCCTACCCCCCCCCTTCTTCTGTTTACCTACTCTGCACTAATACGGCTCTTCTTTTTTTGTCAGAAATTGTTCTTAGTGATATACACTGAAGTGCCAGAAAAGCTGGTACACCAATCTAATACTTAGTAGGTCCCCCACGGGAGCGCAGGACTCCACTAGCTTCTGGAAATATGCTGTAGGCAATGTACACCATACTTCCTGCAGACTGTTCCACAATTCGGGTGTATTCCGAGGTCTCGGATTCCTGTGTTCGATATCGTGTTGCATGGCATCCCAAATGTGCTCTATCACGTTCAGATCTGGGGACTTTGGTGGGAATGGCAACGCCCCAAACACAGATGAATGCTCCTCTAACCATAATGTGGCGTCCCGACACTTTTGTGCAGGTGCATTGTTTTGTTGGAACAGGCCCAACCCATCAGTATGAATGCAGGACATGAACGGGTGTACCTCGTCAGAAAGGATGCGCACATAATGTTGGCTGGTCACAGATGTTTGTAGACGTACCAGGGGTCCCAGTGAAGTCCAGCTAAACACACCCCATACCATTACGGACCCCCCACCATCCGGTACAGTTTCCTGTTGAAAGGCGATATCCATGGCTTCATGGGATTTGCTCCACACACGAATCCTTCCATCTGCACAATACAGTTGGAAACGCGACTCATCAGAACAGGCTACTTGTTTCCAGTCATCAAGTGTCCAGTGGCGGTGTTGCTGTGCCCAAGCGAGGCTCAAAGCTCTGTGTCGTGTACCAATGAAGGGGACTCGAGTTGGGTGTCGGCTCCCAAAGCCCATATCGTGCAGGGTACGTTGCACAGTCTGGACCTTGATGCTTGTTGATGCTCCAGTATTGAATTCCGATGATACCTGCGAGAGTGTTGCACGCCTATCGCATGAAACTATTCTTGACAGCCGACGATGGTCGCGTTCACCCAATGTCTTTTTACGGCCACACTGGTATCGTAGGTTGGAGGTTTTGCCGGAATTCTTGTAGTCACGGTACACCCTTGCAATGGTCGTCCATGAAAATCCGAACTTCGTTTCTACCTCCGAAATACTATGGCCCATCTCGTGAGCGCCAACTATGACATCGCGTTGAAAATCGCTGAAATCATTATTACTTGTCATTATCATGCCAAAAACAGCTCTGACAGCTGGCAAGGATATACGCACTGGTGGACGCAACCGAGTACGGCATGGGTGACGTTGCTACGTATTTTGCATAAGCTTGTCTATACCAGTTTTTCTTGCACTTCAGTGTACATGTAATGCAATGTTAACTACTTACATATTTAGCTTTTAGGAATGCTTCATTTGGGATACCGGACAATAAGAATGCGGGAAAATTTTGTATACAACATTCTGACCAGTTCCTCATCGTGACACAAACTGATTTACTATGTTACTTTTCCTGCCCAGATCTATATATTTTGAAGCACTTAGTAAATGTTTGGACTTCAAAGAGTTTCCTTCTAGCAGCCTTAAAACAAAACCACACAAGAGATATTTGAATAAAAACACAGCCATTCCAAATAAATATTCACACATCACCTGAATTTTTCCTCGTCACCTTTACATAGGGCATGTGGGAAAAACTGCCCCATTCTTATACTTCATATAAAATCATGTGAAGTGTCACTGATGCATAAAAAATATACACATCCATATAAAGATATGTTAAGCAGATATGGCAAATATATATAGAACTAAGTTTGAAACTGGATGTTATGTCATACGTATACTTATCCCTTTGAGCACAAGCTTCACACAAGATTTGGGGCTCTGTCACCTTTTCAGGTGACATCAGGGCAAATTATTTCATTCTGATGATCCCACATGTAACAAGACTCACGTGGAGTGTCGCTGATACATAAAACATAAACACGTCCATATGAAGGTCTGTTAAGTGGATAGAATACATACACACGTCCATATGGTCTGTTAAGTGGATAGAATACATACACACGTCCATATGAAGGCCTGTTAAGTGGATAAGAATACATACACACGTCCATATGAAGGTCTGTTAAGTGGATAGAATACGTACACACGTTCATATGAAAGTCTGTTAAGTGGATATAATACATACACGTTCATATGAAGGTCTGTTAAGTGGATAGAATACGTACACACGTTCATATGAAGGTCTGTTAAGTGGATAGAATACGTACACACGTTCATATGAAGGTCTGTTAAGTAGATAGAATACATACACACGTTCATATGAAGGTCTGTTAAGTGGATATAATACATACACGTTCATATGAAGGTCTGTTAAGTGGATAGAATACATACACACGTTCATATGAAGGTCTGTTAAGTGGATATAATACATACACACGTTCATATGAAGGCCTGTTAAGTGGATAGAATACATACACACGTCCATATGAAGGTCTGTTAAGTGGATAGAATACGTACACACGTTCATATGAAGGTCTGTTAAGTAGATAGAATACATACACACGTTCATATGAATGTCTGTTAAGTGGATATAATACATACACACGTCCATATGAAGGTCTGTTAAGTGGATAGAATACATACACACGTTCATATGAAGGTCTGTTAAGTGGATATAATACATACACACGTTCATATGAAGGTCTGTTAAGTAGATAGAATACATACACACGTTCATATGAAGGTCTGTTAAGTGGATAGAATACATACACACATCCATATAAAAGTGTTTTTGCAGATATGACAAAACAGATGGAATTACAGAGTGGAAGAAATATTCTCATAATACGTGGCTAATACGTCAATAATTAATCCAGAAATCAGACATTGCTGAATTAACTTTAATTACCGTTTCAGACGTGAAATAAGTCACATCAAGAAAGTTGAAAATTTCATCCCCGTGGAGCCGAACCCGCACATCCCAGTTACTGTTCGTTTTAAATTTTAAAATCATGACTGGATGTCATGATTTTAAAATTTTGCCAGCACTTTATGTAAAATGTAAAAAACAAACAAACCGTGTTCCAGTTGGTATTTGAAAGCCATTTATTACAAGTATTTAATGTTTTAGTGGGACTTTTTCTGGAGGGAGGGTTGTTTTCTCTTTGATAAGATATTTCTAAGAGCTCACTATTCATGCTTAACCATCATCACTCTAAAAAATGATTTGAAACAGCATGAATTAGTAAAGTGCAGTGAATTCTGTAGCATTCAGCTACACAAGTGAACATGCATGAGATTCTTCCGCGAATTCCGCTTTTTTCGTCATCATTTCGGTCATTCTTGAGATCGACGCAAAACTGAAGAGAAATTTGGAGGAGGGTCGTTTTCCGCCTGAGGACGGTATCTCATTTTTCAAAACTTGGGAAAACGGAAGTTGAATGCAGTGAAGATTTTTTCCCGTAATTGTAATTTCTCTTTACTTACGATGTTGCCTGTGTCCAGTATTGTTAAATATCATTTTACTGCACAAATGTTTGTATTTCTTCATGAAATTGTTTGCAAGGATTTCCGAAAACGGATGTTAAGGATGGAACAAAGATTTTCCTATAGTCTTTTCAGGCATGAATTTCTTACTGTGGATTCGAGGAATTCCGCCATTTCAATTATCATGTTGGGTATTCTGGAGATCAATGCACAACTGAACGGCAATTTTTTTTTCCGTTTGAGGATGGAATTCCGCCCTTCAAAAAGACGCAGATTTCTCCTGCAATATTTTTTTTTTTTTTGCAATGTTCCTTCTTATAACGCCGGAGGAGAATTTGTCATTTTCATGTAGGACTTCCGTCCACAGGTAGTAGAGTTTAGGTCCCAGCCACCTACAGCGAGATCGCCTTTTGGGCAGGACACAGAAACGGAAGGAATGAGAGCAAGTCTAGCGACTTTTGACAGAACAGTTTGTAGTGAGATTAGAGTATAGTAGATGGCGCCACCGTACAAGTACGATATTGCACATAGATGGGTGAGAGAATTTCAGGGAGGACATAGGAAAGGATACCCATTTAACCAGTGGGTCCAGCCTGGGGGCCGTCACTTTACGTGCTCGTCCGATGCACGGCGGATATTCAGCGATTGTTAGTAAATCACACCATCTCTGAAAGATCAGCCCAGGGGACCCAGCATCGATAGTCTGAAACACTAACCACTAAGCCATCCGCGGCTGCAATGTTCCTTCTGCCCAGTACATTGTTCTTATATATGTTTTTATTCCAAAAATACTGCATTTCAGCTTAAAAAGGGAGGAAAAAGTTTCCAAAAACGGAAGTCAGTCGAAGTGAAGATTTCTCTCCATAATCGTATTTTTTTCTTCCTGCAAAATTCTCACTATCCAGTGTTGTTTGAAAAAGTTTGAAAATTTGTCAGAATCGATGCATGGCATTCGAAAGATTCATATTCTGTAAGTTACGCCATTTATTTAAAGCAGTGAAAGCTTTGAAAGTTCTTTCAGCACGATGGCTAAATTGTTGTCATCTGAGGGAATGAAATGAAAAAAAGTAATAACTAGAAAAGTGATGAAGAAATGGGAATGGAATGATATCAACATAAAGGAAAATTAAGCAAAGATTGCAGTGCAGCTGCAGAGTCAACAAAAGACAAATATGGCTGTTTAACTTTCTGAGAAGAAAGCAACACAAGAGAAAAATCAAGCTGATGTTCTAGCAAGTACAAAAAAAAAAAAAAAAAAAAAAAAACAGTGGTGTGCTCTAAATATGTACATAGATAAATTAGAGGGAACAACTCCATCTTGCTCATGCTTTGTTGTATACACACTTGCTCGTCACATGTTCTGATTTTTCACCCGGTTAAAACGTTCGGCTTTTTTTGTTCCTTGGTCAGTTGCATGTATGAGCAATACATAAAAGCAACTATTTAAATTCTTAATCTGTTAAATAGATGTTACCGGCAGATGGGTGCCAATTTAATGAAAACACATCCACAGTAGCTTGGAGGTTCCTTGTTTAGGGTGGTGTAATGGTAACATATACTGGTACGTAAATCTGGAGATGAGGGTTTACTTCCTGTTCCAGGATAATGCAATTTTCAAGTTTTTTGAGGCGTATCTACTTGCATACTTAATCTGTTGTTTCATCTCTCTTTTCTGGATTTCTTTTGTTACTTTCTGCGATTAACCACTTTCTTATCTCAGGCTGCTTTATGTGTTACTTTTTTTTTTTGCTGTTTGGTTCCAAACTGAGTATAAATAAGGAAAAAAACCAAAGTTATGGTTTTTGAGAGAAGAACTGGTATTACTGAATGTAATATAAGTCTAAATGGTGCAGTGATTGACTAGGTGAATGAGTTTGTGTATTTAGGAAGCATGTTTGACAAATTGGATGGTGAAATTAGTAGGCGAGCAAATTCTTCATTGAAAGTCATGGCTGCTTTGGGAGGGTTTCATAGGAATGATGGGTTCTCAAGAGAGTCCCGTATGGCTGTGTATGAAAGTGTAATTGTTCCTACTCTGATGTATGGCAGTGAAACCTGGGTACTACAGAAGAAACATAGGAGTCGTTTGTGTGCTGGAGAAATGCGTTACTTAGGGGGGTTAGTGGCAAGAAAAATTCGGATTGTGTGAGGAATGAAGATGTGTGTGAAGTGAAGCAAAATATATTTATTGTCATATACTGAAAATTCACACAAATACGCATCTCCTGAAAATTCCACGACAGTACACATTGTTAGTGTGATAATTCTTGGGTCTGCAATAAAAAAATGTTGAAGCAAAAGGTTGTTAGCAAGGTGGAGACTAAGATGCTTCGGTGATTTGGCCATATTGACAGAATGAATGATGAGATGTTTACTAGAATTTTTTTTCTTTTGGTATGAAGTATAGGAGATCTTTTGTACGTCATGTGATGGATGACAGTGGAACCCAAGTTGTGTGTCGATAACTCGAGATCTCTGTAAATGGAGAGGTTTAACACAGCAACAGTAAGTAATCAGTTAAAAATTTATCTGGTAGTTTGTATTTCTTTGTAAAGCTAACCTCTGAAGCTCAAAGAGCAGCTTAGGGATATATATATATATATATATATATATATATATATGTATATTTACAATGATGTTCCTCCTCTTATGGACTTTCTCTTGCACTTGACCATTTGTGTTGTGTTCTTGTGTGTGGTAGCAGGTTTGAGAGTAGACAATTTTCTCTTTGATTGTGATTTGTTTAGTTGATCGTTTCATGCTTTGCAATAATTATTTATAAAAATATTGGCCATATGGTTTATGCACATTTTGGCCAACTTGAACTATTGCCACAACTGTAATTAAATTTTGATATGGTATCACAAGTCTCAAGCTTTTCTACAGTAAGTTGTCAAACAAGTTGTTCCTGCTTACCACATTCAACGAAGGCCTCATCGTTTTCTTCATGAGGAATAGCTTGAAACACCTGAAACGTTTGTAATACAGCCTTTACTGTGAAATCTTCAAGGAGGTTAGAAGAAGGGAAGGTGAAGGGACCCGTTTTGAGTGAAGCCAAAACAGATCAGCTGTTTCTGTCCTCTCTCTGAGGTAGTGGGAGTCTGCGCTGTAAGAGTTCGGGAACGTGACGTTACTTCCTGTGGCTGAAGCAGTTTTGCTTAGCGCATGCAAACCAAGGATGGAAAGAAGGAATATTTCGGACTTCTTATTTCTTAACATTAGGCTTTTGGTTATATTTTAAACATGGTTACTTGCACATGGGCAGTAAGTAACCATGCGCACTATGCACTTCCGCTCAAGAAATCATTATTTTGTTCAATTTTTTAAAGAAATACCAATACATATTTTCCTCTTTTTTCTGGAAATTTTGTATTATGGGAATGAATATTTCAAATTCAATTTTGTTCATGCCTGTATGGGTAGAGTAAGGGTCCGAAAAACCCATTCAAAATTGCGGTTTCCCCATAGAGATATACAGGAGATTCTTAGGTTGGGCACATTGGCGTAGTCAGCTGATAAAAAGTGGCGTCACACCAGAAGCACAGGGAGAGGGGCTGTTGCAAACTCCTCTTCTAACCTCCTTGGAAATCTTCTGGCCATGTGAGACCCCTCCCCCACCTATAAGCTGTAAATATTTGTTAACTTCTTCATCAGAGCATTCATAATCCTACTTCTTACCACAGGCCAACCTTTTTTTATCATCTAAGCACTTTTTTTAACTTTATTTGTTATGTAACCAGCTATGTATAATAAAACAGACATAACTGATTCAGATATATCTATGCTATCACACAAATGCAAAATATTGTCAAATGTGCGAGAGAAACAATGCTTCTCATCATTTACTTCTTAAGGAAAAGAGAACTGTTTTAATTTAATTTCACCACATTTGTACGATCGTGTTTGAACCAAACTCGTGGCTTTTAATTTTCTTTCTGACTCAAGAACTTGTATCACAGATATATTATAATTCCCTCCACAGAACTGCCTGTACTGTCCAAAACGAGCTTCTAAGCAATCTGTTTGAAATTTCCCAAACAAAATGTACGATGGTTTTAAAGTTTCAAAAATATAATTTGCTAAATCAACAAGGCAATCTACAGCATGTTAAAGTGCAAATTGTGTTTCTTTGAATAAACGACCTTTTTCAGGCACAGCAAAACCTGATAAAGTGGATGCATCTTAATTGTAGCCATGAACTGAACTTCTTTAGAAATGTAAAATTGTTGTCAAGTATGTTGTGTAATGGATCACAGCTACTGTCACGTACATGTTTTCCCTTAGTTGGATATTTTACCATTTCCTACCATGTGCTCATGATTGTAATAAATTCTTTGGTGTGTAGTAAATCATTACCAAATTCTTTTGCAGTATATTCTAAAGCAGCTATATTTGTTTCATGAAATATGGCAACAGCATGTTTAACATTTTGCCACTCAACAGATGTTGGGTACAAAACTTTCCGGGTGAGTTTTGGTGCTTGTTTAATGTTAAGATTCTGTTCTTTATTGTATATTTTTTGAAGATGTGTGAGACTAGCAACACAAACTTTGTTAAAGTCATTCATAGATAGGTAAAAAGAAAGTCTGATTTGTATTTGATTGATTGGGCCAATTATTACAAACTGTTTTCAGCAAATGAACAGGGTCGAACAACAAAAACAAGCGCAAATTCTCATTAATGGGATTAATGACACTGGATACAAAGGTTACCACCACATAGAAGTGTGAACAAATTGCTATTAATCCTATTGTTATCAAGTACCTGGTATCCAGAATCATTAAGAATTTTCAAAACCTTAAGTGTGAATGTTTGTAATTGTTCAGCAGTTAAATTTTTAACAGGAATAAGTGCAACAATGTCTTTATTTTTGGAAAACACAGATGTTATCATGATAGCTTGTATTGTTGTGGCTTCAGAAGAGATGTTTTGAGAAATACCTTCTATTGTCCCACCTTTAAAACCCACATCAGGAGAAACATAAATTTCATCCAGTAGAACATTTACTACCAGTTCTCTTTCCTCAAGAAGTTTTGATTTCTCTTGCAGATAAAGCACATGTCTGTTAATAACACCACTGCCACAGGTATCTAACATGGAAGCAATTTTTTCCAAATACACGGGATGGGGCAAGCTTAGAGACTTGCTGTTCGTAACATAACATATGCAGATGAATGACAAAAATGAATTTTTGCAGCAAACAGTAACAACTGAGGGCTATAGCGGTACTGTTTAGCAGTTAAAAGTTTTAATTGCTCTATGATAAACAGTACTTTAGAAATAGTTGAATTAGAAGATTCTTCATTTTGTTGTATGTCATCTGCATATACTTTTAACAATAAAAGGGCAGTATTCAGTTTAGCTGCAGTTGTGACTGCCTGTGAAGAAAAGGAACTGAGGTGTGATAACAGACATTCAAATTTTGTCCATTGATCACACTTTTTTTTCATGACCTAGAACCCACTCCAAATTTTTAAGATCATATGGTATGCCATCATACCAAACATCTAATAGTAAATCAGAAAATATTTAAAAAGAAATAGGCATCTTAGTTAGGGCAGTAAAAAGAATCAATCTCAATAAAAAAAGAATGAAATCATTTTTCAAACTGAAGAAACCGTTTAAATCTTTATGCCCATACAAGTAACAAAAGCATCAAATGAATTTATTACATCATTTTGATTCAAGTTTTTAAAATTGTGTTCATCACGCTGTTCCATTTCAAGTATGCGTGTTTCTGGTGCTTTTCTTTTTTTGGGTGGCTCGCATGATAAGTATGAGGGCTGGTTAGGGAAGATCGTTGGATGAGCATCTTTAGCCAATGCCAGGTGTGTACGCGGCACAACCATTAAACTCCCATCACCTCTAGTTATACAATCTTCCCTAATCACAAACTGCTCACTGAAGTGCTCAACACACACACAACAGAATTTTCATTGGGTTTAAAATCCTTCCGACTGACCTAGTTGGATCCACTGAGCTTGAAGTTCAGGGTCTTTTGGGAAACGGAAAGGTGGGCTTGGTTTTTCTGTGTAGGTGTAGTTGGATTTGCATCCAGGGACACAGCATCTCCTAGGCATCTACACATTAAATAAACAAATATCAAGAAATAAATTTATTAATGCATGAAACTGATGGACATTAGTATTTTCCCTACATTTTTTTTTTTTTTTTTTTACAGCCAGGTGGCAAGAAATTTTAGCAGGGTGGTACTTTTAACGACCCTTTCTCCATTCAAAAAAAAATCTTTTCCTTTATTTTTCTTATCAAACATCTTTAGTAATGTGATAGGCATGTAACATAACATGATAAACAGTTAAACAATTGTACATAAATGGTTTAAAAAAATTAGTATTTACTAACAAATACATGACAAAGATTTTTATATACACTATATTGACAAAAGTCACCGAACACCTAGAAGAGAAACACAACATAGCATTTATTGACATACATTTGTACGGTGTCAGTCCACCTTTGGCCTTAATGCATGCACTGACCCTGGAGACATGATTTCGACAAGGTTTTGGAACACAGTGGTAGGTATGCGCTTCCCTTCAGTACATAATGCTGCCACTAACTGTTGCTTAGTAGTAGGCCTCGGTTCCAAACTTCTTATGTGGTGCTCTAATTCATCCCATAGGTGGTGCTCTATGGGATTAAGATCAGGGCTCTGTGTTGGCCAGTCCACACACAATACAGAATTATTGTCAAACCATGCCGTATCAGTCCTTGCTTTATGGCTCGGTGCATTATCCTGCTGGTACCAACAATGCTTGGTTCCATAGTATTGCCACAGAGTTGGTAGGGCATAATTGTCCAGAATATTTAGGTAGATGTGCTGGTTAACAGGTTTGTCCACGATAACCAATGGGCTGGGACCATACCACGTAAAACACACCCACACGAGTACACTGCCAGCTCCAAACTTGACCGTAGGAACAGTACATTGTGACAAATAGTGTTCCCCCGGCTGCCGCCATACCCACACACAGCCATCAGATTGATGGATCGTGTATCTGGACTCATCAGTCCATAGGACATGTTTCCATTGATCTATGGTCCACGATAAATGTTCTTTACACCATGCTAAACGACGAGTAGCATCCGAGTGGAGATGAAAGGCTTATGAGCAGCTGCACAACCATGGTAACCCATGGAATGAAGTTCTCTGTGAATGGTACATATACATACCAAGGCTCCAGCATTTTTACTCACCTGCACACTGAGGTCTTGTGCAGTACTCCGTTGATTAGCTGTAACAACTCTCCTGAGGCTTCGACGTACTCTATCACTGATTTTCTTTGGTCTGCCGGTACGTTTTGCAGCTTCAGGCATACCACGTGTCTTCCAGTTATTCAGTACATCCCAAACAGTTGACTTGGCTATGTTTAAACCGGTCTCTTTCATTTTGTCGACAGTCACTTCGTTTACAGGTATATTTCATCAACTCTTTATATGCAAACAATAAATTCCTAAAAAACCGAAAAAAAGTTCAGAACTACCAAATTTGGTATACTATCTCATGGTACTCTCTTAGACCGTACACGGTTTTTGGAAGGGGTCGTAGTCAAGGGGATTCCACACAAATTTTCGTAAAATCTACAGTTTTCAATTTAGAACCACCAAATTTGGTGTACTATCTCATTGTACTCTTACACCAACTTAGACCATAGACGGAAGGGGTCGGAGTCAAGGGGCCCCTACACTAACTTTTCGTAAAATCTACAGCTTTCAATTTAGAACCACCAAATTTAGTATACTATCTCGTGTACTCTAACTTAGACCGTACATGGTTTTTGGAAAGGGTTGGAGCCCGAGGTCAAGGTAGCACCATGCAAAATTTTCGTGAAATCTAGTTTTCAATTTAGAACCACCAAATTTGGTATACTATCCATTGTACTCTTACACCAACTTAGACAATAGACCATTGTACTCATTGTACTCTTTCACCAACTTAGACAATAGACGGAAGGGGTCGGGGCCCAGGGTCAAGGGGGCCCTATACAAAATTTTCGTAAAATTTACAGTTTTCAATTTAGAACCACCAAATTTAGTATACTATCTCATGGTACTCTAACTTAGACCATACACAGTTTTTGGAAGGGCTTGGTGCCCGAGGGGCCCCATAGGACATTTTCGTAAAATCTACAGTTTTCAATTTAGAACCACCAAATTTGGTATACTATCTCATTGTACTCTTGCACCAACTTAGACCATAGACTGAAGGGGTTGGGGTCAAGGGGGCCCTATGCAAAACTTTCGTAAAATCTGCAATTTTCAATTTAGAACCACCAAATTTGGTATACTATTTCATGGTACTCTAACGTAGACCGTACACGGTTTTTGGAATGGGTTGGGCTTAAGGAAGCCCCATACAAAATGTTCTCAAAAATTTCTATTTTTTACTTAAGAACTGCAACACAATTCTGCACTCCAATACCCCATCTGTGGTCTAAAATAGAGTACCATGAGATAGTATACCAAATTTGGTGGTTCTGAATTAAAAACTGTAGATTTTACAAAAATTTTGTGAGGGCCTCCGACCACTTCCGTCTATGGTCTAAGTTGGTGTAAGAGTACAATGAGATAGTACACCAAATTTGGTGGCTCTAAATTGAAAACTGTAGATTTTACAAAAATTTTGTATGGGGCCCACTTGACCCCAGGCCCTGATCCCTTCCAAAAACTGTGTACGGTCTAAGAGAGTATCATGAGATAGTATACCAAATTTGGTAGTTCTGAACTTTTTTTCGTTTTTTAGCAATCTACTGTTTGCATATATAGTGTCGACGAAGTGAACCAGACCCGTTTAAACGCCTCTCGGTTTCTCTTATGGGCAACCCACTAATATAACACCCAACAATCTTTCCTTTCTCAAAGTCAGTTCTCCCCCGCAGCAACACTTTCACTCAACCTCACAGTACGATATGATCGCGGTCAGCGGCAGGCTTGTTTTTATATCGTTTGCAGCTGTACTGCGCATCTTAACAACATAGCAGATCCGTTCATTTGCTTTTGAAGGGGTGTCCGGTAACTTTTGTCAATATAGTGTATATAGATTGAAGGTTTAACAACCAATGCGAGCAACTCAATAGGCTATAAGCAGTGGCTTGTCCTTAATTTAGGGCCACTGGTTCCAGGGAAGGGAGAGAACCAGTGCCATAAGACAAACACAACATCCATGCTTCACCGGGATTCGAACCTGGACCCTTCTTGGACGAATGGTCATACACCAGTGCTTAGACCACTGCGCCTCCAGGGCGGAGACAGATTTCAGCCAGTTTTCGTCAACACTGATGGTTTACGTGGGTATCAGTTTTGCATTCTTACTATCATGTGCAATGCAAAAGCATTCATTAAAGGAAATACAGCCAGGCAGCAGACAAAATTAAGTGGGCGGGCTGCCCAGTAAAAAGGCTCTAGGGAGAACACTAAACATAAAATGATTACAATTGCATGTGTGCTTTGATTTTAAATTATACAATATCAACTCTACATCTTAAAAATATTTTTAAAATTGAGGCAGAAACTGTTTTCACACGTCTCTGCTCTATCCTGCTTGTTCGAGGCTTTAACAACAACCACGAACAACTCAATGGGCAATAAGCAGTCGCACATCTCAAATTTAGGGCCACTAGTTCCAGGGAAAGGAACAGGCTAATGCAGTAAGAAAAACACATCCACAAATTCATCAGGATTTTTTTATTGGATGTTTAACGACCAACGTGAGCAACTGAATAGCTATAAGCAGTTGCTTGTCCCTAATTTAGGGCCACTGGTTCCAGGGAAGGGAGATAGCCAGTGCTGTAGGACAAACACAACATCCATGCCACACCGGGATTCGAACCCGGACGAATGATTGGAAGCCATTGCTTAGACCACTGGACCACCGGCCATCAGGATTTGAACCCAATATGTTATGATGCGTGAAATACTGCATGCATCATAACATATTAAAATATCCCAAACCCGTCTTGGATGAATGATCAGAAGGCAGTACTTAGACCACTGCATTACTGGGGCAGCTATAGAATGTATTTAATATAAATTAACATGAAGTACTTCCCTTTGTATTCAGTGCAGCAATTAACATCCCAAGGGAGTAGAAATCCATTTATTAAACAGTTACATTCAATTTTCTTGTTAATATTACTAAGCATATTTAGAGAAGAGTAGTACCATAGCTTTCTAGCAAAAACCCCATTCTTGTGTGCTCTTTTAGGAAAGAAAACCCTATTAATGATCATAAAAACATCCAAGTAAAACCATTTTATGACAGCAGTTTATCAAGACATTACTTTCAAACCAATTGGGTTTTGATGCAACATTTTACTGTTTCATGTGGTTAAGAAAGCTATTTTACAGTGGTCATTGGTATGTTACAGCTTCACGATAATCCAATTTCAGGTTATTCATGATGGTTTAATAAAAACGTTCGAAAGCTTTGAGCCAAGAGAAACAAATATTCATTCCTGATCCAAATTTTATTGATTAAAATACATTTCTGATTTTCTACTACCACCGAGACAATTGATACGAGACATTTACTAGCATTTCCCCATGGTAAGCCTAATCATGTACTTCCACTAAAATAAACAATAAACTATCAGATTCCTCTGTTTATCGTTAGCAATACAATAATGTGACTCAATTAACGTTAATGAACTTGCGTACTTTTAAATAAACTAAGATTCCGATTTCAAATTTCCTGTATATCCAAAAGCACACTGAGAAACACTGACTACTATCAAAATCTCACAGTCACTACTGAAATCAGAGGGACCGCTTTACTCTTGTCACGCATGTAAGACAAACACAACACCCATGCCTCACCGGGATTCGAATCCGGGCCCCTTACGGACGTTTATGTTACTGTCGGCCGATTTCTGCCTGTATTTTGGATTTGTATTGCACAGTTTTCACTTCAGCAAGATAAGTAGTATGTATGACGCTGTTGTGCTTATAGTTTTTGATCAAGTATCACATGAAAAATCCAAACTAATTATCACAGTTTCAAAACAGCATATGGATCTGCAGTTTTCCTGTCCATGCAAATGTTTTGCATTCTAAAATTTCATACCCATGTTTTAAAAAGAAGTGAACATTTTAAGATCATCAATTACTTTGATATGTCATTATTAAGTTATCAGCCATACATATTTCACTTAAGGAACCAAATTTTTTCTTCACCTGATTTAGTTCATTCCTTTTCTATAATGCATAGGTATATTCTGAGACTAAGCATTTTCTAAGTACCGTAATTTTTGGGCTAAGAGCCGCGGCTCTTACGTTACTAAAAGTGAAATTTTTCGGGTGTGGGGCCCTTATGCCGAATTTGTTTTCAATAAGACTTTCTTCCCTCCCTTTCTTTTTTTTTTTTTTTTTTTTTTTTTTTTCCATGCAGATGCTTAGTAAATTTTTTCAAACCACGTCTTTTTTTGTTCACGAACTCGACTGTGATCATGCCCCCCCTTTCTACTCATATGTTAGACAATAACTCCACTGTCCTGATGTTGGTGTTTAGGAGGGAAAGTGGGGGAGAACAGGAATGCCTGACTCAAACGCCCTTTGCATGGGGGATGGAATGGGGACATAAGCACACAGACGAGTAGCGTGGCGTCCGAGGCTTCTGTGGATAGTGCGCCCAGCGGTAACGGCTCAGTGCGCAGTAAATGAAAGTAGGTCAAACCACTTGAAAGAGAGAAAGCGCACCGCCGTTTCGAAGTGTTGGCGGCAGATCAGCGAACACGTGCGAGGCAGCTGGTAAAAGGAAACGTCTCTACATGAGGAAAAAAGCATAACATAGAAGGAACATATTATTAAAGAAAACATTAATCGAAAGCATAACAAGCGATAATTCATAAGTTAATTACTTCTAAGACGGATTCTATTGTGTTGAACAGAGAACCATCCTGTAGCAGACATCCACATTGAATGGAATTTAGACAATTGTGCGGTTTTACGAGCAATGCGATATTCTAACGGGAGTCTTAAGATTAAATGTGATTCATATTGATTATATAAATGGTTCTGAGCATTTAATAAAGGCAAACAAATAACATCATTAGCATGATTAATAAAAAATGTATAAATAAAAATGTTTGCCAGTATGAAAAAATAAGTGTATAAAGCAGATCGATACTGAGTTGCAGAATTAGCCTTTGAAGTATACATATAATCACGTTGGGCGTGAGTTAATTCATGAAAATAAGGAAGATAATTTAGCTTTCTGAGCAGCACCACGACTTCACAGGTGCGACCCTTACGGCAACTTTTGCTTCCAAGATTGCAAAAATTCTCACCTGCGGCCCTTATGCCGATGCGGCTCTTAGTCCGAAAATTACGGTACATACTTGTTTCCTCTTACTTTTAGAAGGGTTGTGTGCCAAATCTAAGTATAATCAGATAAAACTTACACACCAGTACTTTTGTGGTGTAAATTTAAGTATAATCAGATAAAACTTACACACCAGTACTTTTGTGGTGTAAATCTATGTATAATCAGATAAAACTTACACACCAGTACTTTTCTCCCAAAGAATGAACATAAACAATGCAGTACCACTTCTGTTATATATGTAAATCACTTCCGTGAACATTTTGTCATAAGAAAAGACAGAGTAAATCAAAGTGATGTTTTTTTATTTGTGGCTCCTAGAAAGAAGCTTGAACTTACCGCAGATGCATGTCCAACAGTTTTTCTCTACCAAAAGTTATAACCCTGCCTGTGACGAGGTAGAAGAATTAACTTAAAACTAACATTTTTAACAGAACAACTAAAATGGACTACCTCAACACAAGTGAGGTACACTACAGATCTTGTAGTGTGGGCTCCTACAATTTATTTTTGCCATAAAAAAAAATAAAAAAAAACAACAGCAACAGTGATGTACTTACACCACCAAATCCTATGCACTTGAAAAACTAAGTACAGCCCTAAACCATAAAGGTGCAAGCAGCGTTACATTCAGACAGTTTTTTCTGGGGGAGGGGCAATTACAAATTTGGGGGGAGGGCTGAATCTTGTTGGCAGATTATACACATATAATCGCAGTTTTGTTATCACTATATACATTAATATATATAAAAATTTAAAATAGAGTATAAAAATGTTATGCTCGTATGTCGCAAATTCAAAGAAATCTACACATACAATTGATTAAAAAATGCTATACCACATTTGTACCAAGACCTTGGCGAAAAATGGTTGCTCCACAAGAGACTTTGACACATGAGGAATTTTAAAGCATCGGAATAGTACATTTTTGTAAATATTTTGTATTCTTATATTTATGTTATATTGATTTGGAATTGAAATTTTATAATTTGTGCTTATACTGTGACATCATGGTCTGTTGGTGACGTGGTGCATGATGGGTCCTGTTATCAGGTATATAAGGGTTGACTCTGTTGGATCCCGTGGCGCATTGACCAGTAGATGGGGACGGGAGATCCCCGAAAGCGCTAGTCTGCTTTTAACCCGCTTTTAATTTGTAAATAAATTCATTTTAATTTGCTTATTGAAGACGTGGTTTGCTTTTATCGCACGTATAGACAGCTTATTTGGTACATATACCATTCCATGCGAAAATATTTCCTATTTCAAATGCTATGCCTTTGCTTTAATTCAGTAATGCACCATAGATTTCACCGTGGGGTGGTGTAAAATACTGAGGATGCTAGTAAGATAAAGCTGTGCTGGAGAAAGTCCCCCCCACCCAAAGAATAATTTAGGAGTGGTAAAAATATATTCGCATTACTACAAGCGTGTTTCTGATTATTGAGGAATCATTACAGAGTTACCTGAAAACATATGATGTAAACCATTCCCCTGCCATTTGGTTTCAGCCGCTTTTAGATTATTTAGATCAGCACATAGTAGTAAAAAAACTAAATAGCCGTTTGGCCAGTTTGAGGTGTCTTGATTTTCTTTTTATTATTATTTTTTTCTTGTTACAGAGTGTAAACCACCCACTGCCAGAAAAAAAATACTTTTTTATGGGAACAATTTCTAATAATTAGCTATTGTTAAAAATTAGGTAGCAAACATTTTGTTGTATTGGAAGCACTAACATCACGTTAGCTACACTGAGGCTTCTCCGCATCCATGGAAAATCGGCATCCAGTAGACTGAAATACAGCTGAATACGAGCATCCAAACTATGATGTATTGCTTTGCAAACATCGCTACTCTGTGGAATTAGGTTTTTATTGCGGAAGTAGTTCGAGTTGTCAGTGCTTGAAAATTCACCTCTTTAACGAGGAATGTTTAATGATGTATTGAAGGATGAGAGAAATTTCAAATTGAAGTCCATCTGGATGTTGTTTTTTTTTATTATTATATTTTCCCTCGTTTTCTTAATTTTTTTAAATTAATTTCTCCAAATATTCAGCTATAAACAAAAACAATTAGACTAATTATAAGGGGAGATCCCCAAACCCTACAGGGGGCGTTCAAGGATTTTTGAGGGGGCTAAGCACCCCCTGAAAAGATGCCTGAATACATCACTGGGTGCAAGTAATATTAATAGCTTATTTGAAAAAGAAAGTAGATCTTGAAAATCATGATAAGATTGTTAGTCTGCTAATGGACAATATATACATTACATTACACCAAAGCTTGAAAATCGTATTGCCTAACATGCCTAGGACATACGTTTCTGCTCAGGCATGTAGAAGATCAACTCTGCAAATGTTAAAAGGAAATAAAGTATTTTTGTATTTCCCAGTCAGTTGTTGTACTACTTAGAGGCTCCCTCCCTCTGCTTTGGTTAATAAAATTTATTTGTTAATGTGGTGTGTTTTGAGAGATTAAATGTCAAAATAGATGACTTCGAAAACTAAATTTCCCTTATGATTGTGTGACACCCCCAAAAAAAAAAAAAAGCTCATGTAATAAGCTTTCAAATGGCTCCAATATCAGCTCGGTTGACTAATTAGGTGTACAGTTATTGTCATCTGTGATAGGCCAAAGACATTGGAGAGAGATACACTGGCAAACGTAATGCTCACAGTTTTGAAATGACGGATACCAATTGACTAATTAGGTGTACAGTTATTGTCATCTGTGATAGGCCAAAGACATTGGAGAGAGATACACTGGCAAATGTAATGCTCACGGTTTTGAAATGACGGATACCAATTGACTAATTAGGTGTACAGTTATTGTCATCTGTGATAGGCCAAAGACATTGGAGAGAGATACACTGGCAAATGTAATGCTCACGGTTTTGAAATGACGGATACCAATTGACTAATTAGGTGTACAGTTATTGTCATCTGTGATAGGCCAAAGACATTGGAGAGAGATACACTGGCAAATGTAATGCTCACGGTTTTGAAATGACGGATACCAATTGACTAATTAGGTGTACAGTTATTGTCATCTGTGATAGGCCAAAGACATTGGAGAGAGATACACTGGCAAACGTAATGCTCACGGTTTTGGAACGACGGACACCAATTGAAGTTACAGCTCCACCTATGAATAAGGGAAGTTTGAAAGCAAGAGCTTTTGATTCAATTCATAATGTACTGCAGAAATTATGTAGAAAGAATATTCGCATATGATCCGAGAATTTTCTGGATCAAATTGTAATTAGGAAGTGAAAAATCAAACAAAACTAGTAAGCAAACTATTAAACCAGAAAATTTCATGCCACATACATTTAAATCTTAAAGATATATCAAAATCTTTAAGATTTCGAACTGAAGTACTCGCGCAAACACGTCAACACAGTAGTAACTCCCTACAATGGCGGCTTTCTATGTATGCCGGAAGTAGCATGCTCTTTGCTAGTTTATACTTCCTTCAATGTCTTTGTGAAAGGCATCGCTGACACAAAAATGCCCTTTTTGTAAACCCGAAGTCCTAAATGTCTACATAAGGAAAATGTTACATTTTTAAATTTTTTTTTAAATGTAACAATTTTCAAAAAATGTTAACTTTATGCTGATTCGACTTGAAGTGACCCACAGGCAAGCACATATTTTATACAATTTTTCAGTCGCTATGCGTTGTTTAAAAAATAACGTGGCAAGAGCGATGACATCGTCCATTTCCATTTACATATTTTACCGCTGTGAGCAATTATTGAAATACAGTGAAATATAAGGGAGTTCAAATTTCCTTGCTGGGGGGACAATTTAGAAGTACAGTAAAAGTACTTTGTTCCTTATATATATATATATATATATATATATATATTTACTGATACACAATAGTGTGGTGTATGTATAATGTCTGTGTGTAGATATGTAAAACTTTGGTTCGGCCATGTACTTTTCTGGACAACATGTTCGACTGGGAATGTCACAATTTTGAAAATTTTCTAGTCCTGCACTACAACTTTTGAGTTTCAAACAAAGGCATCTTGCTATCTTAAAATATACTACATAATATATGTAGAAGTATCTACTGCTACACATGTTATATTATTGACTATGTGGTCATTAGATAAGGACGTTTTAGGCTATAATATTGTTAAAATGCAGATAAAATTATTTCGACTCCCCTATTTCTTTACAAATGTTCTGTATTTCCAGGATAGACCAATAATATCATTCTGTTCGTTGCACAGACTTCAAGAATAAAACATTTTGTTAAATGACCAATAGTCAGCGAACTATGCATAATAAAAATGTCTTTGAATTAAAACATGATGAACACCGGGAACGAACAATCAAATTTTCAAATATACAAAATCCTGTTGAAATGAAAATTAAAAAGAGTTAAAACAAATGAACCTGAAACATAAAAGCCCAAGACCCAATCCTCATCCAACAAACCACTTCAATCCAAACTAGTTTCAACATTTGATCATGTCATTATCAATGGAGTATTTTGCGTTCTAACTTCAGGATCTTTGAAGCTCAATGATTCCGTGCGGACTCACCGTCAGCCATGCCACACCCATAACACATCATAGTCGCCGTACTTGTTCGTTTCAGACTCCTCTGCTTCCACGAGCATCGCCATTTATTGCATTTTTCATTTGCTAAAGTTCATTTTATAATTTGGCTTCTTTTTGTCTTTTGCTTTCTACATTTCAAAGCTCTGTTTTTTTCCTTTTCTGTTTCTTCTTTTTCTAGAAGATGTTTCCATGCATATGGAATCTCTACAGGTGAATTACTATTGCAACTTTTTGCTTTAAATTTCTGTATAGCCATAGCCTCAGCATTAATAATTTTTCTGTGTTTTGTGTGACGCAATCATCTTTGCGGTTTCCTAATTAGGCTGTACATTGTTTTCTAAGCAATACTGAATGAGTGAAGTTTTGCTGTCTTTCATTTCCCAGTTATGAATATGCTCTTTTAATCTTGTACGATTTTGTCTTTTTGCACTACCAATATATATACAATCGAGACTGTTATTAACTGTAATCGTTAATAACAGTCCCGATTGTATTAACTGATTGTTCGTTCCACTGTTATTAACTGATTGTTCGTTCCACTGTTATTAACTGATTGTTCGTTCCACTGTTATTAACTGATTGTTCATTCCTGGTGTTCATCACGTTTTAATTCAAAGACATTTTTATTATGCATAGTTCATTAACTACTGGTCATTTAATAAAAGGTTTTATTCTTGAAGTCCATGCAACGAACAGAACGATATTATTGGTCTACCCTGGAAATACAGAACATTCGTAAAGAAATAGGTGAGTCGAAAGAATTTTATCTGCATTTTAACATTATAGCCTAAAACGTCCTTATCCCACGACCACATAGTTAATAATATAATTTGTGTAACAGTTGATCATCATCATCATTGTCAACCATTATCAATCCACTGCTGGACGAAAGTCTCCCCAAGTTTCCTCCACAACGGTCTGTGTTGTGCCAGTCTCCTCCATGTCACTCCCGCATACTTTCGAATTTCATCCACCCATCTCCCATGTGGTCTTCTTCTGGGTCTTTTCCTGTCCCTTGGAATCCACTATAAAATTTCGGCTGTCCATCGATGGTCTGTTCTTCTGGCAGTATGCCCAGCTCATTGCCATTTCAGGGATTTAACTCTGATCATGATGTCTTCCACTCTTGTCCTTTTTCGGATCCACGAGTTCCTCTTCTTATCTCTCCTTGTTGCACTAAGCATGCACCTCTCCATGCTGCTTTGAGTTGTCTGCAGCCTTTGTATGTCTCTTTTAGTTAAGACCCTCGTCTCTGCACCATACGTAAGCACTGGAAGGATGCATTGATCAAACACTTTTCTTTTAAGACATAATGGCATATTGCTCTTGAAAATTATGCTGTTTCTTCCAAAAGCTCTCCAGGCAAGTTTTGTACGCCGATTAATTTCTTCATCAATGTGACCCTCACTTGATATTTGCTGTCCAAGATAAACGTACGTGTCTGTTATCTCTAGCTTTTCTCCATCAATCGATAAATCTTCATTTCTTGTAAAAACATTGAACATCACTTTTGTCTTCTGAAAGTTCATTTTTAATCCCACTTCTTTACTCTTGTCAGCAAGTTCCTGGATCATACTCTGCAGCTCTGATGGGGAAGTTGCAAAAATGACTATGTCATCAGCAAAACGAAGGTGGGTTAGATAATCTCCATTAACCTTTATCCCTTTGTTTTCCCAGTTCAGTGATTGAAAGACATTTTCCAATATGGCATTAAAGAGCTTCGGAGATATTGTGTCACCTTGTCTCACTCCCTTTCCAATTTTTATGTGTGTTGTATTTTCAAACAGCCGAATCTTTGCTCTTGCCTTTTCATAGATGTTATTAATAATATTAATGTATGCATCTTCAATACCGCAGGATTTCAGAGCCATTGTAACTGCTGATGGTTTCACCGAATCAAAGGCCTTTTCATAATTGACAAAAGCCATGCACAATGGAAGTTCATATTCCCTCGCTCTCTCAATCAGTTCTCTCATTATGTGGATATGATCTATTGTGCTGTAGCCACTCGTGAATCCAGCTTGTTCTCTCGGTTGAGTCATGTCCAGTGTTACCTTCAAGCGGTGTGAAAGAACTTTAGTGAAGATTTTATAAACCACTGATAGGAGGCTAATAGGTCTGTAGTTCCTGAGATCCTTAATGTCACCTTTTTTATGTAGCAGGATCATTGTAGCGTTGTTCCAATCCTCAGGAATCTTCCCTTCATTAAGGCATCGAGTGAATGGGCGAGTACTGTTTCGATTTCTCCACTTGTTTCTTGTAAGATGTCTACAGTAATTCCATCTTCTCCTGGAGCTTTTCCCGGCTTCATGTTCTTGATTGCATGTGCAACTTCTGCTGGGAGGACTGGAAGAACTCTGGTACTGGTACCTTTCATGATGTCTGGAGTACATGTATCATCCCTTTCATATAATTTGGAGTAGAAATCTTTCACTCTTGTCAAAATTTCGCCTCTATTTCTTGTTACAGAACCATCTTCTTTTCTCAGTGCCATAATCTGTTTTCTTCCCTTACTGAGATGTCCCCTTGCTATCTTTAGGCTTTGGTTGTTTTCAATTGCTTTCCTCACTAGTTCACAGTTGAATTTTCTTACGTCTTCAGTGATACTTTTCATACTGTCTTGCATAGCTCTATATATTCCACTTTGGAAGTCACATCTTCTTTAGTTGTCCTCATCTGTCTTCTTTTTTGCATCAACATTTTGGTTTTTCCTGATAACTTGTTCTTAGACCCAGCTAATTTTGTTGCTGTTTCCATAAGAGCTTTGGTTACTTTTCTGTTAACTTCGGAAATATCCACTTCTTCTGATGTTAGGCCTTCTAAAGCAGAGAATCTGTTCTTCAGTTCCAACTTGAAGGTATTATGGTGTTTTTTAAGGTTGGTTATGTCAATACATTTTGTTTGTCTTATGAGCTTGCCATGTTTGAGTTTAGCATTGAGGTGCATCTTACATCTCACCAATCTATGGTCACTACCTGTGTTGAACTTGTTTAGCACCCTGCAGTCTTCCATGACGAATTTTTTGTTACACATAATAAAATCAATTTCACTTGTCGTCCCATTTGGATGTATCCATGTCCATTTCCTGTGTGGCTTTTTCTTGAAAAAGGAGTTCAAGATGAAAAACCCTTCTGCCTCTGCAAACTCAAGGAGAGTATTTCCACGCTGGTTTCTGTTGCCGTGACCGAATTTACCTACTGAAGTTTCATTCTGTTGCCGTTGCCCTATTTTTGCATTGAAATCTCCCATAATTATCTTCAAGTGCTGCTTACCTTTATTATTTAGATGACGAATTTCCTCATAAAATTCTTCAATTTTTTCTTCAGGATGACTTGTGGTGGGTGCATAAGTTTGAATAACCTGAGCCTTGTATCTTCTTGAGAGTTGAATAACGAGTCGTGCAGCTCTGTTAGAGGAACTTTCAACTTCTACAACTTTATCCTTCAGTTTCTTGTTTATTATAAATCCACCACCACTAGTTCTGCCAGTATCTGTCCCACGATAGTAGAAGAGATGTCCACTTTTCAGTTTAATGAGATCTTCTCCTTTTCTCCTTACCTCACTTAGCCCGATGATGTCCCACTTGATCCTTTGTAGTTCCTCTTCCAATTCAAGAAGCCTTGAATCAGAAGATAGGGAGCGTCCATTATACGTAGCCAAGGTCAGCATCAGATGGCAGCCGAGTGCGGTCCTCCGGGGATTCTTAGCACCCTCTGCCTTCATGTCGAACTGGCAGCTGCCTTGGCCAGGTACATTCCAGCTGCCGGAGACTGAGGGCCAAGATTTAAGTTGTGGAGTCATTTTGGAGGGGTTTGGCCATAACTCACCACGCTGGCCAAGCGGGTTGGTGAGTGTGGGATAGCATTTCCTCTAATCCCGATGGTATAGTTATACCGCTATTGGCGGTCGTCAGAGCCTCTTTAGTGGGAACAGGATGCACCACGAGAAGGCGGGTTGACATTTGTCAAGGAGAGGCTGTGATGTTACGCATCACTTGATACTTCTACATATATTATGTAGTATATTTGAAGATAGCTTAACATGTAAATTAGTTCAATAGCAATTATTCATTTTGAACTCTAAGAATATGGCATCTTGCTAGTTTGTCTGTAGATTCAAAGACAACAGCTCTATCATAATTCAGACTTTCATAATTTCTTCACTGTTGTGATAAAAGAAAGATGTGGTGGTCTTTGTTCTGGTAAAAAATGCTGCAGCGGAAGCCCTATACACATATGTGTTGTGCGAGCTCACAACCTTTAAAGCAGATTTATGAGAGTGAAAGGAATCGTGGTGAAACAAGCCCCACGACTTTAAGAGAAAGTTTGTTCTTGACATCAACTAAATGACACAATGCTGCACATGCACTAAGTTTCTTTCATGAAGATAACAGTGTAGCTTTAGAGGTAAATAACAAAAAGCTAAGTAGTGAAAGCAGAGGCACGAATGAATTCATTTATTTTATTCTAAAATCCTGATGGATAATAAATGTTAAGCATTCACATCAAGACATGTATAGTCTAAATAAATTTTGCCAACCAGTTTACAATTCATCAGATGACATAGTGGTATTTTTCTGTCATTTCAGCTCCTGGATCAATGTATGTGGCCATTTAAATGAATTTAGTGGCTCACAGAAATCTGCTTTAAATCTTCCAACCAGAGAAAGAAATATTGTCTAAAGAGACTCATTTTGCTCTTAAACACATTGACAGTACAAATCATTTCAAAATATCTACGTTGTTCTATGAAGCTTTCAATACATATGGCAAAGTAACGAAGGCTACATTTTCTACTTTAATCTATATTGTTGGTTATATAGCCCAGAAGGTAAGCCAAAACATAAAATGTTCTAAGAACAAGAATTAGTATGTGATAGAAATTTAGAAAATGAAAGCTCAAATCAAGAGGTTTGTCAGTACATACAGCTTACTGACAGGGGAGGACTAAAATGTCCCCCAGAATTCACTGTAACACATTCCTTTAGAATTTTTCAGAAATTGATAAGCAAAACCTTTCGAGCAGACTTTTAGGAAAGGAGGTTTGAAGCAATTAGTTACTCAGTTTAACTTCTGAAAAATTAAATTTTGTTGATGTACTTCACAGGGAAATGTGTAGTTATGGAACTGACTGTGCAGTGTTAATAAAAGCAATGTCTTTCTGTTGTAGCTACCTAATATTTTCCTGAATAACTTCAGTAACGTATGGAAGAATGGACACATGCCAACAAGAAGCAAAAGAAAACTATGAACTTCTAATTATTTATAGATTCCTAAATACCATGTACGCCAATCCTGTAGCTGGTGCATTCTGATGTGTTCTTTCAGTTGTCTAAAAATCAATTTTTCAGTGTGATATCAAATGTACACCTGCTTGGCTGCAATGTGAAAGTCTATAAATAAACATTTGATCTGCAGTGTAGAAATATCAATAAAACCATTGTCATGCTGCAGTATTTTTGGCTTAGTTATGGGTCAAAACTACTGCAGCATAGTGCTTGAGTAAAAACATATGTGAGATTTGCAAAGAAGCTGCATAAAATTGGTACTGTAGGAATTTTTATTTAATAATAATATATATATCAAAATTTGACCGCAGTTTCTGAACAGCATTTGTTTACATCAGTATGGTTTGAGGTGATTTAATAGCAACTGAAATTGTAAGCCTACTGATGTATGCAAAAATGGGTAGGTAAAACAATGAAACTTATTACGTTTTCCATATTCTGTATATGTATATAAAAATCTTGCAATTTCCAAACACTATGCTTTTATAATCACTGTGGTTTTGATTTTTTAAAGCTGCTAAAAATTTTACTGACAATGTGTGAATAAATTAGTGCTCAACTGAATTACCATAAATTCTAATTTTTTTGCTAGCACAAAACATTTCTCTGAAAAACCACAAACACTAAAAAATAGTTGTGTAAAAGATAACAATCTATTAGCTGATTGCAGAACAAGAAGACTCGGACCATTATATTAAACCAAAACAAGACATTCGAAGACATAAGAATTGCTTTCGCACCGAGCTTATGTGTTATATATCATACTTAGTAATGCATATCACATTTGTGTGAAAAAGTTTTAGAGAATGAAGGAGATGATTGGGAAATTTAGGTATTTAGAAGGTTGTTATATGCATAACTTCTTTAGTTTTGCTTACTGCATATCTGTTTATGCCGCCATGTAGTATAAATCTTGCATCATTAAAACCTTTTTTTTTTGTTTAAGTGCAGTACACATGTAAGGAATAAAATATTACTTACATGCACACTCCGATACATAATAATACCTGTACAATTACGTCAACATTATAGATATTATAAACAGCTTGCACGCATTTCCACACAGAAACCACTTGCAGCAATGTTTTGATCTTGCATTACTTGTATGTACCAAGCATTATTTTTTGACAATATTTGTACATTGGTGAAGCTTTGTGCATTTAATACAGTGAGGCAAAAATAAAGATCCTACTTAATTTTTTTTGTGGATAAAGTAAAGGCTCAATTAATTCATTGCAGGCTGTTATATGCCACAGGCTTGTGCAGCAGTTGTTGAAATTTTTATCAAAAACCATTCCTCAATTGTATACAGGGACAGAAAAATGAGATCTCTTCATTTATCAGTAACGGGGGGGGGGGGGGGGTAAAATAACATTATATTAAAAGTCAACAACACACAAACTGGTTTTTAGGCATCTTAGAAAAGGCAATTGGAAGAACAAGAATTTGTGAATGCAACTATTAAACATTACTCACACATAACAATTAATTTTCCATGACAAAATTTAATACTATTTCAGTTTCTTTTTTTATTACTTTTACACTGCCTTGTAAAATGTGTGTCATGCATTTGAGCAATAGAAACAAAACAAAAAAGTTCCGATATTTGGTTGTGATATCGATATTACTGTACTAACATCAAATTTGTTTAAAGCTTCTTTGTAAATCTTTCGAAGCTGAGGTATATACTATATGTTTAAGTCGAAGTGTTTGTTCCTACATTTTCCTTCACTTGATTGTTCACAATCTGGTCTTTAGAAACTAGAGATACAACTGAATCACGATTAGGACACAATAGCTCTTTGGGAGCATTATTCTATAGCTTACAATGTGATCACTGTTTTGTACTTTAGCATAAATCTCTTGTACCTAATACTTTGGTAATTATTTTTTTTTATTGTCTGAACCCTGAGGTATTCTTGTGTAGCCATGTAACATCCCCTTATCTTTTTTGTCTTATTTGAACTGTTTGGAGCCAGCCTTTCAAGATAATAAACTCGTGTACTTACTATGGAGCACATCACATGTGATGGAAAACGTTTTGCTGCGGCTAATGAAGAATGTAACCTGGAGAGGAGATTGACTATTTGAGACAAGTGCAGCGTTCGAATTACCCAGTGGTCCGCTGGCCATTGGCCAGTAAAACTTCCGTCGGACCACTGAACTATTGATTTTACCGGCCCAGATGGCTAGTAAGCTTTTTCTAATTTGTCACAAGTTAAAAAATGAATTTCTGTTTTTTACCTTGCTGTATAGGTTTTCTTTGCAGGCTGCAAACTAATGATAGGTTTAAAAACAAATATATGAGATAAATCCATTGAAATGATATGTTATTTTCTACATGTATTGTAAGTTGCTGTTTTTTATTATTATTTTTTATGCACCGGGGGTTTGCAAATTCTAGTGGTCCGCTGGGCCAGTAAAAGATTTATTATTAATTCTAACACTGGACAAGGGTTTTGTAGTCGATTTATATAAAAATGTCCACTACAGACATTTGTTTTTAATTATTTGAATTGCAGCAATAAGCAGATTTGGAGCTCAGGAAACAAATACTGTGTGGGTAAGTTTTTTTTTTTTTTTTTTTTTTTTTGAAAGTGTTTTTAGTGAGTGCAGAAAGTTTTACATTTGTATGGCTTTAACTTCTCAGACTATTTCTTTACGTTCTAATTTGCTCACTTATTCGTTCTTGTCTTGTGTAACTAGAGATGCAACCGAACCCCCTTCAGGATGTGATAATTCAGATATATTTTTCCACAGTTTGTGATGTAATTAGCATAAAATGCAGATTTTGCTTTCAGGCATTTCGACAACAAAAATGGGAAAAAAACTTTAATTAAGCTGAGGTGAAAACCTAACAGCATAAAATTTATTTGAGTATATCATCATCATCCCCATTGTCAACCATTATCAATTCACTGCTCATGGTCACCCCAAGTTTCTTCACAATGCTGTGTCTTGTACTAGTCTCCTCCAGGTTACTCCCACATACTTTCGAATTTCATCCACCCATCTCCCATGAGGCCTTCTTTTGAGTATTTTCCTGTGCCTTCATATCCAGTCTGCCGCACCGGTGGTGCAGTGGTCAAGGCGATGGCCTCTGATCATTCGTCCAAAAGGGGTCGGTGTTCAAATCCCGGTGAGGCATGGATGTTGTGTTGGTCTTACTGCACTGGGTCTCTCCCTTCCCTGGAACCAGTGACCCTAAATTAGGGACTGGCGACGGCTTATAGCCCATTAAGTTGCTCACGGTGGTCGTCAAACCTCCAATAAAAAATTAATAAAAAAAAAAAGCTCAGAAATAGCTTTGATAATATTTTTAACCTTACCAGTAATGAATTGTTCTGCTGAAAGATCATTTTCAGCAATCTCAAGAATAAAAAGTGAAAAAAAAGGACATTATTGGGAGAAAAAAAAGTTTAACTCACTTGTGATAATGTGTGTAGAAAAGGACACAACCCTGGGTAGAGACTACTCTTCAGTAACTGACAATTTTGCCCATGCAAAGGCCTGTCAAAAACCGATGATCATGACATATTTATGGTGCAATTAGACATTGGGTGGAAAAGTGGGAAATTACTCAAGTGTTAATCAAATTTTCATTTCCAAGTGTTCATTAAGATTGTTTTAACATTTGCTTCTTTTCCCACATTATTGTGTCTTTTCTGGTGAATTATATTGTTTTATAATAACGAACGTTATTGTCATAATGAATTTATTTTTCACAAAATCCTGAAGGTAAATAATTTGAAGCGTACACTAGTATTCTATGAAATAGACCTACTATAGTTTTTGGAATATATATAAACACCCAGATCTGTCTGTCTCTCTGGAACGCTTGAAGTCACAGCAACGTCTGCATTATTGCGCCATCACTTATCGAACAATTTGTGTGTGCTCTCACGATGTCAAAACAATTGCCTGCTATTGTAATAGCACGCGATCACTTTTAGATGCCAAGGTGATTGCGTGCTAATTTAAAAACATCGGATTATTAATGGTCCGAGTTGTATTTTTTCGATCTACAAATTTCAAATTTAGTTTTTAATATCACAGCAAGTTGAGTTTGCACGTGATCACATTGAGATGTCAAGGGATCGCATGCTGATTTAAAAACTTTGGATTGTCAATGACTTGAGTTCTATTTATCCGATCTACAAAATTCGAATTAAAATCTTAATATCACGGCAATCTCTTTTAGTATATTAATTTAAGTTAGCACACTTCGAATATTAAATTGTATGCTTTATTTTTTTTTTTTTTGCTTTTTTAATTTAACTAACTTTCCGAGTTTAGTGCTGATTGTGTTATACATTTTACAAAATATCGATCTATCTAAATGCTGTAACCTACAATAAAAACTGAAATTTTGATATGTCAAAGTGAGCAAGATTGCATCTATGTCGCCCCCAATAGCACATTGTCGAGAATTTAGATAGTTCCAATTTGTAATAGCACATGTTGCATTATATTGTAAAAAAAAGCTTCGGTATGAAGTTTCAAACTGACAGTCGAATAGGACGGTCTAAAACAAGCCATGAAGGGAATAACAAGTGTGCCGGAGAAAATGTCATTTAATGTGAAAGATCAAGGAAAAAGTTATTAAGGTAAGTTTACACGAAAACAACTTTCCGAGTTTAGTGCTGATTATATTACACATTTTGCCAAATATCGATCTATCTAAATGCTCTAATCTACAATTGTTAAACAACAAATATTTTACACAGAATGTTATTTATCGCAAGGTCTATTTAAAAACGGAAATAAATAGCACATAATTTTTAGTTCTAGCATGATTGAGTAAAAGTAAAAATATAAGTTTTTACTATGTTTCCTTCCATAAATCTGGTGTCCAGAGTTGTATAAAAATCAAATGTATCTGCATACACAATTTAAACAGAAAACTTGCTGCAAACCTACGAAGCACGAACAATAGCATAGGATAATTTAGAGAAAAATTAATAAAACAATAAATAATTATTAGTTAACATTACAGATTCCAATGAGGACAAAATAAGTACATGACAATTGAATGTGCAGCAATGTGTGTAAAATGGACCTTTATGGCAAAATATTAAAAGATTGGACTATGAACCTCATAAAAACAAGAGACTAAAGTTTTAACATCCAGAAAAACAGTTCCATCAGTGAACCTTCAAAATTTATAAATAGCATTTTCAAAAACTTAACCCAAAAATACTAGACTTACAAAATACGCAAGGAAAAGATTTTAATTTAATAACTGACAACTGCAGGAGGAACCTGTCAACAAAATTTAAATTCTTTCTGTGTCAACAAAACTCTTCATTCAGTTTGTATACATTAAGAACAGGCCTTGATAAAAATCTAGAGGCCGGAAACTTCTGTAATAACAAAATAACTCAGAAGATGTGAAAAATAATTGAAAGTTTTTCAGGTTAAAATAGAATTAAGTATAATATTTAGATTAAAGCCTTCAGTAAGTATTTTAATTCCTGTAAATAACATTTTTACTTTATCTTTAATCTACAAGCAAAAACTATCTGCAAATTCTGCTTATAAATTGGAAACTATCCGCGTATAGCAAACGCATGTACGTCTACATTCGGCAACTCTGCCAGCCTCTATTTAATTTGTTTTCAATCTGTTTCAATTAAAAATTTCACTCCATCACAGGACAAGCAACATCTCATATATACAGTCAACTCTAGATATAGTGAATTCTGTTATAGTGAACCTAAATCATTGGTCCCAATTTTGGGCCACAACCCGCTACATCGGAAATGTACATTAAAATTTTTGTTTATAGTAAACCCTCAACTTCGGTTATAGTGAACCTAAAAATAGAACTTCAAAGAAAAGAATGTGCTTGCAACATGAAATTGTAACTTATTTCAAAACAAACCTTCTTATAAAAACTTGAATGTGTTGAGAACAATATTGTAGGCCTACTACTCCTTACGTTCATTGAAGGACACAGGTAGGATTAAAAACCTCAGCAACATCAAACTGGTGTTCTTGGATGCCAACACCACGTCAGTTCTCCAACTCATGGATCAAGGTGTGATTTATAGCTTAAAAACCTATTACAGAAGGGAAGTAACGCTTCATTTACTCCAAGGCTTAGAATCAAAGCAGAATTCTTCAATAAATGTTGTAAGTGCTGTACATTTCGGAAACAAAGCGCGGAGAAGTGTGTCAACTGTCATATACAGAACCGTTTCCTGAGGTCTGGTTTGGCTGCTGGACAAGTGGCATTCGAAGAAGAGGATGATGTGCCTCTCAATAACCTGTTTCATCACATCGGCATAAATTCCACTGGAGCTGAAGATTTTATCGATGCTGACTGTGAAGTTACAATGAATGAAATCCAGTCGGATAAAACTATTGTCGAGGCTGCGAAAGGCGGTACGAACACAGCAGAAAACGAATTTGAAGATGACGATAATGAAGAACATCTTCCAACAGTGCAAGACATGTTGGAGGGTATCAGGACTGTGATAAAGTTCCTATAATGTACGGAAAATGTAGAATTGAGTGTACTAAAAGCGCAGGCTCTAGAGGACATAGAGGAAATATTTATTAAAACTGTTTGCAGCAAGCAGCGGCACATAACGGACTATTTTCATAAATACAGACGTCATCGCTCTTTCCACGTTTAGAAGTGAGTCACAGAAAAATACTCATTGACCGCCACCAGAAATCAAACCCAGGTCCTCCAGTTACACGCCGCATATGCTTCCACTGCACCACAGTGGCCTCGAATTCCTCCAGACTCACATACACTAACTACCAAGCTACTTGGCAGGTTGCTTCTTGGAGCCCCGCAAAAGAAGCAACCTGTATTATTAAGCAACCTATTATTAGAAGCAACCTGTATTTATTATTTATTCGCCTTCTAATTATTTGTTCAGTTGCTGCTTACCATCTTCGGTGAATCCCCAGCATTGTGCGGGGCTCCAAGAAGCAACCTGCCAAGTAGCTTGGTAGTTAGTGTGAGTCTGGAGGAATTTGAGGCTGCTGTGGTGCAATGGAAGCATATCCGGCGTGTAACTGGAAGACCCTGGTTTCAATTTCCGGTGGCGGCAAATGAAAATTTTCCGTGACCCACTTCTAAACGTGGAAAGAGTGTTGACTTCTGTTTGATGTTCTATTTAAGGACTATTTTCATTTTAATTAAGGCAATGTAAAATTAATTTTGTTTACTTAATTTAATGAATATACACTACGTACATAAAAATATTATTTTTTAGATACATATTTTATTTTCTTGCTCACCATTCCACTCAATTAATTCAAGTTAAGGGAAGACAGTTCGGTTTTAGTGAACCTCGGACATAGTGAGCGAAATTATTGAGTCTGCAGAGGTTCGTAATAAGCGGAGTTGACTGTATTAATATTTATTGAACGGTCTTTAAACAATTGCACTAGGATGGGCTATACACTAGTTACTAATAAGCATAATTGCAAAGTTACTTCACATAACACAATAAAACACACTGCAGACACATACACATCATGAGCCTGCACTGTTTAGCAAAAGAATGAATGTGGTGGTGGGGGGCGTTATCTTGTCTTGTGCCCATGCAGGCCCTTAGCCAGACAAGCAAGTCGGGAGGGGCAGATGATGATTGAGATCAGGCGAAGGATACAAAGTAGTCGGGCAAAAGATGTAAAATAGGTCAGGCACTATACTGTTGTGTGAGCCACTGGGACGGGCAGAAGGAAACACAGGTCGGGCTCAGCACGGCCTGACCCTCCCCTGGCTACGGCCCTGTCATCAGAGACACTTAGTACTTTGGCTCTGTAATAAAGTGTTAATGCTATTCAGCCTTCAACATAATAGAATGTCTGACGCCAAGCATAGAAAAACCAGTGATATGTGGAATTATTTCACCGTCATTGATAAAAATCTTGTTTCATGTGATATTTGTAGGCAGAAGCTTTCTTAGAAAAGTTCGACTAGCCGTTCTGTTACTGCACCACGACTCCTGTCGGAAACAGTGATTTTGTCACAGATACTAGTAAAACAACAAATCACCATCCCGGTCACAAACTGTGATTTTGTCGCTGCTTAAAGTCACTGTTGTTTCCATGGAACTGTTACCATGTCACTGTGACAGGAAAATCACTGTTGCCCACCTCTACTCTGCCACTCAGGCATCCATTAAGTCACTCATAACAACAAAAGTTATCCTTTTAAAAAAATATATAATAGCAAAGCTACATAAATGTAAAATGTGCATAAGAAAAATTAGGCGGATTTATAATTATATATTTGCAGGGACTCCAGCCCTCATGGGAAACTTTCAGCATGCTACAAAAAACTATAGTTCTCAGCTTTTTTTCAGTAGTGAAAACCAGTGATGCAGTCTTAAATAAAAAAAGTGCCTTAGCGGTGAAGTGATTAGGAAAATACAATCCAGGTAGAAATTTTTCAGAAACCCTGTGAAATCTTATTTGTTTTTATTATTTACTAATTTTTATTACATTTTCAGTACTGATTATTTCCGTCAATTTACAATAAAAAAATTTTAACTTCAGCAACTGTAAATAAAAGAATGTTGTATGACAATCAGATGATAAGAATATAAAAATTTTAATTAAACACCGCTATGTCGTTCTACAGAACTCTTTATTTGTTTGGTGATTTAATGACCATCATGAGCAACTCAATGGACTATAAGCAGTAGCCTCTTCTTAATTTGGAGCAGCCATGTAAGATAAATACACTACCCATGCCTAGGGATCACAGATATACATTGTACAGGACACTTTTGACTCAGGGTGAAAGTTTAGTATGTGCATCCATCACATGTCAGTCTTACAAAATGATTCTAACTATTCTTATTATTTAATCAGTCTTGCTCCTTCTTGCAATACTTTTCTGAAGAATGAATTTCACTCAACAAGTGTTTGTTTTTAAGAATCATGTCATGAAAAGCTACACAATCCTCATTGAAGAATAATTTTACAGACAATTTGTTTTTTCTCATCACTCCACAGTGCGTTCATGCGAGAAAGTAATATTTCAACTCACGAGTTTGTTCCGGGGATACACATAACGAACTCCACTACTTTCTTTAAATTTGATAGTTCTCCTTCAACATTTTTAAAGAGATCAATTCAGACTTCAACATTTTTTAAGAGCTCCACTCAGACTTCAACATTTTTTTAAGAGATCCACCCAGACTTCATCTAAATGATTGGATTTCAACATGTCCTTCAACAACAAACACTATAAGCCATATTAGCAACCTTTATAATGGAAATGTACATCTTTTGTGGGTCTTTATGGATTTCCCTGAATAATTTGGACCTATGTTAAAATTATACTTCATATTAAGTTCCTGTGACTACTGTGTGTCATTTTGAAATTGATCTGTAGCTGAAATCATGGGTGAATGTGTACTTTTGCGTCCTAAATTATTTTGTCGGAAAAATGTAACTGTGTGGGAAAAGTGCATCTTTTAAGCAGACAAAATAGTGGGGAAAGGTGCAAAAATATAGTATTTTTAGATAAAAGGAAAGAATTTTTCCGAAGTATTAACCTGCGAGTATAATGGTTTGCAGCAGTTGGTGCGGGAGGCTGAAGCGATGTTAACGGCCACCACATGAAGGTTCCGTGCGTCGGAACAGGGTACGAGTTAGTCGTGTATGCTTGAAAGAATACAACAAGAGTGGGGTGTATTTTTCGAAAGAGTGTTAATGTGTCCTGTAATCGTGTGCAAGTAGAAGTAGTTCAAACCTGTTTTATTAATTTTTAAGAAAGATATGTGCAGAATGTCGTTATTATTAGTTTCACAATGTGTCCGAATGGAAAGAAATTAAGGAATATAAATGGATTTATGTACGACAGAAGTTTTGAGAAAGAAGTTTTGCTTACGGTTGAAACCAAAGTTTTGGTTATGGTTTGGAAGATGTGCACGGGTAGGTGATTTCTTCAAGCAATTCATTTGTAGTTCTGATGTTATTCTGCACATCGTAGTTCACATTTTTCCTCGTGAAACGGATATTTTAAAAAATAAACAATTTTCTTTAATTCAGATATCCTACTATGGTAGGGAGGCCTACAGCTTCTTGTATTGTGGCTGATAATGAAATTTTAAGCCCTGACAAAATCCAAAATTAAGTGTGGAGACTGAAGATTTTGTACAAGTTTGTGCTTTCTCAAAATTACCCTTAAAAAAAAAACAACTTACAAAGCTGCATAAAACCGACCTCTTTCCTTCAGCGTATTCCTACAAGACGCTTCGATGATTATGTACTTGACGATGATGGGCACAACACATAACAATATTAACAAAAGGTAAATTGATCACGCTAGTTACGTAACTAGCGTGATCAAGTTACCTTTTAACTATGTACTGCTCAACCGCTTCCTTCTGTATTCTTCCGCCCGTTACTTGCCTTCTCAACGAAGCTTCCATTCACCGGATTCCACCTTGACGCCGTCGCCGCTCCACTGTCCTAGGCCATACTCTTCCAAACCATCGCACTCCCAGGTAAATACTTCGGAAAAAGTATTTCCTTTTACCTAAAAATACTATATTTTTTCACCTTTCTCCATTATTTTGCATGCTTAAAAAATTGTACGTCGCACTTTTCTCACACAGTTCAATTTTTCCGACGAAATAATTTAGGACACTAAAGTACAAATTTACCAAATCGTATTCGTTAATAATCTCCCTACCAATGAACAGGGGTCTTAAATATTCAGAGGTTAGGTTTATGGTTATGGACACAGATGGTGAGGAAAACCAGTGTGTTGTTTGTGATTAAGATCTCGGAATCAAATGCATGAAGCATTCCAAATTGTAAACACATGTTGAAATTAAACATAAAGATATGCAATTTACAAACAAGTAGAATTTTTTAAGCAAATTATCATACTCCAGAATTAAAAAAAAGTGGTATAAGAACACTGTTTTGGTTTCGTAGAACATAACTTAATTTTGGCTAAAAAAGCAGGCAGCCTCACGCCGATGGTTAAGGTGCAACGCTTCCTGCAGCTAACATGTTGACAAATATTATCATCATCATCATCATTGTCAACCATTATCAATCCACTGCTGGACGAAGGTCTCCCCAAATTTCCTCCACAACGGTCTGTCTTGTGCCAGTCTCTTCCATGTCACTCCCGCATACTTTCGAATTTCATCCACCCATCTTCCATGTGGTCTTCTTCTGGGTCTTTTCCTGTCCCTTGGAATCCAATCTAAAATTTCGGCTGTCCATCGATGGTCTGTTCTTCTGGCAGTATGTCCAGCCCATTGCCATTTCAGGGATTTAACTCTGATCATGATGTCCTCTACTCTTGTCATTTTTCGGATCCACGTGTTCCTCTTCTTATCTCTCCTGGTTACACCAAGCATGCATCTCTCCATGCTGCTTTGAGTTGTCTGCAGCCTTTGTATGTCTCTTTTAGCTAAGGTCCACGTCTCTGCACCATACATAAGCACTGGAAGGATGCATTGATCAAACACTTTTCTTTTAAGACAAATATTATAATGGGTAATAAATATTCTAAACGTCCTGTATTTCATGTTTGACAGAACTGATAAAGAATTGTTAAGATGTTGGGAAATGTGGAATAAATTTGGATACAAGAGTTGAATCAGTGTTTCAATTGGAACACAGAACTGACATTGCAGTCAATGCTAATTTAGTGGCATTCCATAGATATGAGATGAGTTATTGTTTTGTATAAATTTGCACTTGTACACAAATGCAGAAACTTTGAAGTTCTGTTCTCCAAAATAAAAGCGAATGGGCTAAATATGTTCAGATGTTGGTGTCTGTATGGATAGTACTAACCCAATGTACATGGAGTTTGTTTTGTGAATTCTGTCAGTATCACACTATGCTAAGTGGACACATTGCATCATTCACTGAGAAGCACTGGCTATACACAACATGCCGTAAACCATTAAATCTGTTTAACATAAATCAGTGAAAATTGTAACTTTTTTGTCTCAATCTCGCAACAGCATCTTCACATGCTGGGGTTCGATTATAAAAACTTACTGTTACCCTGAATACAGTGGTTGTCCAGAAGTAGACTTCTGACTTATCTGTTTGAGCTATACGATGAAGTGGTGCTGTTCTTTCAAATTTGAGTTAAAAGATTGTGTGACTTCTATTCTTTCTACCTCCTCTAATTTAGCAGATATTTTCATCTTCTTAAATGCACTCAATTTAAGGCTCCAGTGTAACTTTCCCTTTTCCGCAGAAGTGAGAGAAGACAAATTAAAAAAAAAAAAAATCAAAGAACTGGACTCCGCACATTATTAACAACAAATATTATATCTCTCTTAACGACTTCCCTGGCAAAATGTTCTAAAATTGTTGAGTACATAAAGGAACACCTGAAGTCATTGGTGGCTTACTTAAAAGACTTTCCTATCTTCCGATGAAATGAAAATTTGGATGAAAAACAGTCTCAGAGAAACTCAATTGCCACCCAATGAAATAGCTCGACTCCTTGAATTATTTTGCAATTCCTCAGACTATAGTTGTAATCCTGAGGAAGGGTACGGGTGCTACTCAAAAATTCAAGATAGTAATTCCTTTTTTAATTGGAAAAAATCCATAATTTGGAAATAATTATAATTGCAACTCCTGTTTGAAGATAATAATTTCTTGAGTGGTTTCCCAGAGATTTGGTGCAATTTGCATTATGTTCCTGGAAAAGCGATAAAATACTTGATACCCCTATACCTGTGTGAATTTACACTTTCAGGTTTTTGACCATAGAAATAATAAATACAAGAACAGACATAACATGAAGTCAGAGCTGCAACTTAAAATCTTGCATTTTAAGCCAGATATTCAGAAGCATGCTGTTAAACATAAACCTTTAAACTATTAACCTTTCCTTTTCAATTAGACTGTAAAACTCTAAATAAGTAAACACATAAAACAAATAAGCCACAAGTTTAAATGACCTAACTTTTAATAAATGTACACTCGTTTTGCTGTGTAATCTGTAATATAGACACAATATACCTGATGTAAAAACAGTGTGCATGTTTTGGGGCCATGACCTAAGAAATGATGAAAATAATTTTTGCAAGGAATGTCTAACTTTGTTATAGCATTCATAAACAAACTTAAAATACAGCAGATATCTCCGAGATTCTATAGCTAAATTTGAATTGCTAAAACATATCATGTAAAAATATATATTTCCATTTGGAACCTTTAAGATGCAAATTCCTCAGTGTTCAAGGAATTAATCAGTGTATAGATGCTTCATAAAATTTTCTATTTTAAAAATATGTTCAAGCACACATCAGTATTTCAATTTATTTTGTACGAAAAAGCATATGTTTAGAAAGATTACCTTTTCCGGTGAATTTCTTGTAGCATACATCAAAATGATTAGGTTTTGCACTGGCATGAGAAGCATATGTTTGGAAAGGCAACATTTCCCAATGAATTGCTTGGAACATTAATCACATTGATGAGGTTTTTCACTTGTATGAAGAAGCATATGCTTAAAAGGTGACCTCTCTGTGTAAATTGCATGGAACATACATTACATTGATGAGGTTTTTGGCCTGTATGAAGAAGCATATGTCTGGAAAGGCTACCTTTCTGAGCGAATTGCTTGGAACATTCATCACATTGATGAGGTTTTTCACCTTTATGAAGAAGCAGATGTTTGGAAAGATGACCTCTCTCTTTGAATTTCTTGAAGCACACACCACATTGATGAGGTTTTTCACCTGTATGAAGAAGCATATGTCTGGAAAGGCTACCTTTTTCAGTGAAATGCTTGGAACATACATCACATTGATAAGGTTTTTCACCTGTATGAAGAAGCAGATGTTTAGAAAGGCCACTTTTCACAGTGAATTTCTTTGAGCAAACATTACATTGATGAGGTTTTTCACCTGTATGAAGAAGCATATGCTTAGTAAGGTGACCTCCCTGTGTAAATTGCTTGGAACATACATTACATTGATGAGGTTTTTCACCTGTATGAAGAAGCATATGTCTGGAAAGGCTACCTTTTTCAGTGAATTGCTTGGAACATTCATTACATTGATGAGGTTTTTCACCTTTATGAAGATGCAAATGTTTGGAAAGATGACCTCTCTCTTTGAATTTCTTGAAGCACACACCACATTGATGAGGTTTTTCACCTGTATGAAGAAGCATATGTCTGGAAAGGCTACCTTTTTCAGTGAAATGCTTGGAACATACATCACATTGATAAGGTTTTTCACCTGTATGAAGAAGCAGATGTTTAGAAAGGCCACTTCTCACAGTAAATTTCTTTGAGCAAACATTACATTGATGAGGTTTTTCACCTGTATGAAGAAGCATATGCTTAGTGAGGTGACATCCCTGTGTAAATTGCTTGGAACATACATTACATTGATGAGGTTTTTCACCTGTATGAAGAAGCATATGTCTGGAAAGGCTACCTTTCTCAGTGAATTGCTTGGTACATTCATCACATTGATGAGGTTTTTCACTTGTATGAAGAAGGAGATGTTTAGAAAGGCTACTTTTCAGAGTGAATTTTTTGGAGCAAACATTACACTGATGTGGTTTTTCACCAGTATGAAGAAGCAGATGTTTGGAAAGGTGACCTCTTTCTGTGAATTTCTTGGAGCAAACATCACATTGATGAGGTTTTTCACCTGTATGAAGAAGCAGATGTTTGGAAAGATGACCTCTCTCTGTAAATTTCTTGGAGCAAACATCACATTGATGAGGTTTTTCACCTGTATGAAGAAGTAGATGTCTGGAAAGGCTACCTTTTTCAGTGAATTTCTTGAAGCACACACCACATTGATGAGGTTTTTCACCTGTATGAAGAAGCATATGTCTGGAAAGGCTACCTTTCTCAGTAAATTTCTTCAAGCAGATATCACATTGATGATGTTTCTCACCTGCATGAAGAAGCATATGCTTAGAAAGCTGGCCTTTCAGTCTGAATTGTTTGCAACATACAGCACACTGATGAGGTTTTTCACCAGTATGAACAAGCACATGCAGTAAAAGGTTACCTTTCCGTGAGAATTGTTTGGAACATATACCACATTGATGAGGGTTTGCACCAGTATGAAGCAACATATGTTTGGATAGGTTACATTTGTCAGCAAATTTCTTGGAGCATACATCACACTGATGAGGTTTTTCACCAGCATGAACGAACATATGCCGGAAAAGAAGAGTTTTAACAGTAAATTTCTTGAAGCATACATCACACTGGTGTGTTTTCTCACGTGTATTCATCTGGAGATTCTCTGGAAGATTGCTTTTCTGTTTCAATTTCTTGCCACACGCATGACATTGGATCGAATTTTTATTGCTGTGCAACTGCGGATATTTTTGGTGAAATTGTGGAAGTATTCTTCACATTCTTGACGATCTTCTGTTGTATCAATAAGGGGTAATATATTATCTTCACTTTCTTTACAATTTAGTAGTTTCTCCGGAAAACATTTCATTCTGGACTCCATACTGGCAAACTTCTAGAATTTATAAATTCGCTTCATGGCCACACTAATAATTTAAGACAGTAAAAGAGAAAACCTCCGATGATGATGAAAAAAAAAAAAAAAAAGACTTTCTGAAATTGAAACCTTGTACATTTACGTGTTCAAAAAGTTAAATTTCTTAACCCCGTGCTAAGAGCTTTTAGGATGCAGAGCAAAAAAACACTGCTGATTTCATCACTTTGTAAGTACAGACAAGGCACAACTACCAATGAAGAAAAAAAAAAAAAAGGATAGTAACTTATAACTGACATACACTATTTTATTTTTTTTTTGATTGGAGGTTTAACGACCACCGCGAGCAGCTCAATGGGCTATAAGCAGTCGCCCGTCCCTAATTTAGGGTCACTGGTTCCAGGGAAGGGAGAGAGCCAGTGCCGTAAGACAAACACAACATCCATGCCTCACCGGGATTCGAACCCGGACCCGTTCGGACGAGTGATCAGAGGCCATAGCTTAGACCACTGCGCCACCGAGGCGGCACACACACACACACTATGTAAACAAATTTTGGAGAACAATACCACAAATATGAAACTACATCAACATATTTAAAATTTTTATAGGAACATTTTTAGAATTTAATTCCCAAAATAGGCCTTCTGATAAAAGACGCGGCAGTCGTTTTATTTCCCTCTTCCAGTCTTGTATTTGGGTACTTTCATAATTGATATGTACAGTAGGAAGTTTAAAGAGGAGGTCAATAGTATTTTTGTTTTTGTTTATCGCACAAAAGGATGAATTTTTTTACCAGTTATTATTATGAAATGCAAGAAGCCAGCAGCGCGGCGCCATTTGCAAGCATAAATTGTATCACGGTAGTAGTAGTATTACTTAAGGTTTAGGTCCAATTCACATTCAGTTGTATGGAGCGAAGAAGAAATAGATAGATTTGGGGTAGGGTCCCCTGATTGGAAAGGTTTAAGGAGGAATAGGAAAATAGAGTTGTAGATTTATACTGCTAAAAGTGAGCGCGAGAGAATTGCACTTTTAACAGTTGAGGGAAAAAGTAACAACTCCTGGCACTAACAAGGAAGCGGGGTTAGTCTGGCTGGTGAGGAGGGGGCGGAGCCAAGGGATAATCCAAGGAATTCTCGTCGTAGCGGTAGAAGTACGATGGATGCTGGTTCTGTCGGTGCATGGTAATTCCGTTTTGTGGTAATTCCTGATGATTTGGTAATTCCAGGGGAGCTGGCGTGAGAAATTGGTGGTGTACAAGGAATTTGTAATGGAGAAAGCATAAGGGAAATAGTGAGATTTTTACTCTTGGCAGTAGTTTTCGAGATTTTACTTACCTATTTGGTTCTTCTCTTTTTTTTTTTTTTTTTTTTTTTTTTTTTTTACGAAAATTGCGATAGTGGGATGAACTGCTTGAGTAGTTGTGGAAATTAGGAGCTAAGGAGTTAATCCTTTTAAGGGCCAAACAAGGGACACTTCGTTGGAAGTGGAGATAAAATTTTTTGTATAAAGTGGAGATAATGTCCCGGAAATTTGAAGAGATAATGAAATTAAATAAAATTGGAACCTTTCACGTCTTTTGCTGTACCTTTCATACTTCCCGTTCTATTTGCGGGAAAGAGTGAAAAGTAGAAAGTTTAGAGATTCAGTTCTTGGGAGATTTCCGCAGCTGATGCACCTTTAGTTTTGGTGAAATTACGTGAAGCAAAAGGACACGTTCAGTGCGGACCGCAGGGGGAGCTATTTGAGCGGGGGAGTGGGTGGCGGTGAAATTTCTCTCCGCTCATGGTGGTTTTAAATCATTTTTGGTGGGAGATTTTATTTTCTTATTCGTGTGATTTTTTCTGATCTGTTTCCTGGGCTTCGGTGGAAGTCTTGGGAGCATATTGAGCATGAATCTGGGTCGTTTGTAGCGTTGTACAAATTCAGTAGAATATTCGTTTACAACTTGTAGGGTGGGGTTCGGGTGAGATTTTATTTTTTCGTAATATTTCTCTGCATGAGTGCCAATGATTTCCTTGATGGATGGTATTTGCAGTTTTATTTCTGATGTTCACCGTTCTTTCCCTGGGGTGAGCATTTGATAATTGACGGAGCATTTTATTTTGAAATTGTTGTAATTTTTTCAGGTGAGATTCGCTGCAAATACCCCAGATATTTGATCCGTAGAGGAGCAGTGGGATGAAACACATTTTCCATAACATGATTTTGTTCTTGAGGGAGAGTTTTGAGCTTCTGTAGATAAGGCATCTCAGGGAATTTTTTAGAATGACGGCCTTTTTTTATGGCATATTGGACGTGGGGTCCCCAGAAGAGCCGCTTATCAAAAATAATTCCGAGATATTTGACTTTAGAATTCCACGGAACTGTTTCGCCATAGAGCTTAATTTGTTGGAGATGACGGAAATTGCTTCTTGAGAAAATAATTCCTTGAGTTTTTGTTGCATTTACGGAGATTTTCCATCTGGCATAGTAGATTTCAAGCATATCAATAAATTTCTGGAGTTTTTTTGGCTATGAGATGAATATTCGTAGAGGAGCACATAATTGCTGTGTCGTCAGCAAAAAGGGCTAATTCGATGCCAATTTGCGCTGGAATATCTGCAGTGAAAATGAGATAGAGTGTTGGTCCAAGTACCGAACCCTGCGGTACCCCTGCGCAAATGTTTCTTCTGCTTGAATTGGCTTTATTTAGTTTAACAGAGAATTTTCTGTTGGTGAGAAATGAAGAGATGAGATGGATGAGCCAGGGGAGGGAGGATTGAACTTAATTAATTTGTAGATTAAGCCTGCGATCCAGACTCGGTCGAAGGCTTTGCTAATATCCAGAAAAATTGCACCTGTGGATTTTTTGAGATTGAAATTTTTGTAGCTTATTTCGGCTACTCTGGAAACTTGGTGATTAGGTGAATGTTCCGGTCTGAAACCGAACTGGAAATTTGGGATGATTTGGAGATCTTTGCAGATTTTTTGTAGGTGTTTTAATACGATCCTTTCCATTATTTTGCTGAGAGATGGGAGCAGTGAAATTGGTCTGTGATTTGCTGGTATGGTTGGATCGTTACCTGGTTTAGGTAGTACGGTCCGGTTCCACGGCAATCTTATACGGATTCCACGCAAGGCTGTGATTGGCTGTTCAGAGAGGGAGACGCTTTGACAAAGAATATAAACGCTTCGAAGTAACATACTCTCGAAAGCAGAGACGTAATAGTAAAGATATTCTTTGGCTTTGATCGGAAGCAACCCGAAACTCGAGCTCCTCGAAGTAACATACTCTCGAAAGCAGAGACGTAATTGTGTACGACAGCCTCTGTTTGTTGACATTGAGTAACGGGTGTATTTTCTGGACGGACGTTAATGTATGTTGACATTGCTCTGTGCACTTCATGTTTGCTCAGAAGTCCTGGATTAGTTGGTGATATAATAATTTTAAATACAATAACGGAGAATGAAGTAATCCTTACAGAGCTTTGTGTTTCAAGATCATCCGTTTTTGCAGATGCATGTTACAGGTAGTCATATTTTAGTATCCCGAATCCCGATGGGTTTGGGTGAACATGGTGTATAACACATCAGGAAAGCATAAGAATGGAAAAAAAAAAAGTTCGAGTCAGAAATATTTGAGCCTCCCAGTGGAGAGCGAAAACCTGGAGTATATATATACGTCTTATGTCAGTAAATAAACGGATTTTTTTATTGATGGTTTAACCACCACCATGAGCAACTCCATGGGCAATATAAGCGGTCGCCCGTCCTTAATGTAGAGCAACTGGTTCCAGGGAAGGAAGAGAGCCCGTGCTGTAAGACAAAACCACATCCAGGGTCCGATTAAGACCCTAGTGAGTCCTGCGCTAAGACATTTGAATGGGCCCTCAAAGAATTACGATGGGGAATCATTATGAAATCCATTAAAACATGAAACATAAAATATGCTTGTAATAATTAATACGTAGTGCATTCTTCAAACTACTTTAATTATCTGTAGAGTTCTCATAATAACTCACTGTATTTTCTATTGTTCTCATAAGAATGCGAGTTAAAAGCTTAAGATTCCTAATTTCTGACTTGAATTTTTTTAATGGTTTACCAGTATACTTTTCTTGGTGCATCATTTTTGTTATGCAATGAGAAGCCACAGGTGATTTTGACCATTAACGGTTCCAAGTGCAAGCAGGGAGGTGTAGATAGATGGTAGTGAAAATGCGCTGACCCCGCTGTACACAGCAACATGAAACCTTTACCCTTTGTGAGTCATTGCCTTGAAATCTGTTTGTCTACCAGTCCCTGTTTTTGTCCAAGTGGAGATCACAAAACAAAAGTTAAACTAGTTTTCATGAACCTTTGTCTCTCTCTACCTCTCTGTTTAAATGTTTGTATGCCCAGGAATGTCTCCTGGGCCATAGCCCCTATAGAACCCCTCCCATCTTAATCCTGAACACATCCATGCCTCACTGGGATCCAAACTTAGACTCATCTCGGATGAAAAGTCATAAGCCAAGCGCATGGACCACTGAGCCACCGGAACGGCTAAACAGATTTTACTATGCTATAAGTGCTTTTTGATTAGAATTGGAAGCTGGCTTCAAGAATGTTTCATTATGAAGGCAGGGTTACAAAGCATTGCCCAATGTTTTTGAAAAGGAAATTTATACATTAAATCAAAAGAAGCTTGTTTTATTAGAATATATTAAAATTTGCCTGAAAATATTTATGTGCGTTCAAGTTATATGGAACAAGTACTTTAAAAAAAAAATTTTTAACAAAAAGCACTAGTATATTTTTCTTTTGAGAATCAGGTGTACTTCATGTTTATCCCATCCTGGTAATCTATAATTGTAATTCTTCAGCATTCTGCAAATCAGAACCTTCCAAGGTACATTTGCACCCTGATGCATAGCCCATTCCCAGTAAAATGGAAAGTTTTTGAAATTTACTCAAATGTGTGTTAGCTGCCCCTGTGGCGCAGTGGTCTAAGCAATGGCCTCTGATCATTCGTCCAAAAGGGGGTCTGGGTTTGAATCCTGGTGAGTCAGGGATGTGTTAGTCTTACTATGCTGGCTCTCTCCCTTCCCTGGAACCAGTGGTCCTAAATTAGGGACGGGCGACTGCTTATAGCCCATTGAGTTGCTCACGGTGGTCGTTAAACTTTCAATCAAAAAAAAAAAAAAAGGGACGGGCAACTGCTTATAACCCATTGAGTTGCTCATGGTGGTCGTTAAACCTCCAATCGAAAAAAAAAATGTGTGTTAAAAACAATGTACTTGGTTTTTAATTTCCCTTTGGCTAGCGTTCCATTCATCCATTGCATCAAGTAAATCAATACACATTGTGCAAATATTTGTTTTAATTGAAACATTTATAACTAGCAGTTTTGTAAAGAAAAATAAGCTTTGTTTTATAGAAATGAAGTACTAAGTAATAAATAATTATTTATTGCTAGTTTCTTTGCCTCCTGAATGGAACTATAAGCACTGATAATTTACTTACATTTTATGTAAATTTTTGTTTAAATTGGGATAGTAATAAGTAGCAGTTTTATGAAGAAAAATAAGATTTATTTTATAGAAATCAATTGAATAATATTTGTTGCTAGCTTCCTTGCATCACTAACAGAACTATTTGGTGCATTGATAATCAGAAGGCTAGCCCTCCTTTACAAGCACACATAGTGGCAGTTGTTAAAGAAACTGATGGCTGCCCTGGTGGTACAGTGGTCTTAAGTTCTAGCTTCTGACAACTCGTCCGAGAAGGGTCTGGGTTCAGATCCCGGTGAGGCATGGATATTGTGTTTTAGCACTGGCTCTCTCCCTTCCCTTGAACCAGTGGCCTTAAAGTAGGGATGGGCGACTGTGTATAGCCCATTGAGTTGCTCATTGTGGTTGTTAAACCTTCAGTATTAAAATATTTTCAGTTATCCTTATTTTTTAACTTCATTGATTTGATTCATATTGCATAGATTTACAACATTTGTAAATGCAGTATGTAGTACATATATACTGTATGTACATAGCATTGCTACTAATTCATTCATAATTGATATTTTTTGCACAAGGAGTTGTGATGTAGTATATTATGAAACTTACACACACACATATATATATATATATATATATATATATATATATATATGATGGGATGTAAGGTCAGGTGATGCGTAACATCATAGCCTCTCCTTGACAAATGTCAACCCCGCCTTCTCGTGGTGCATCCTGTTCCCACTAAAGGGGCTCTGACGACCGCCCATAGCGGTATAACTATACCATCGGGATTAGAGGAAATTCTATCCCACACTCACCAACCCGCTTGGCCAGCGTGGTGAGTTATGGCCAAACCCCTCCAAAATGATTCCACAACTTAAATCTTGGCCCTCAGTCTCCGGCAGCTGGAATGTACCTGGCCAAGGCAGCGGCCAGTGCGACATGAAGGCAGAGGGTGCTAAGAATCCCCGGAGAACCGGACTAGGCTGCCATCTGATGCTGACCTTGGCTACTTACAATGGACGCTCCCTATCTTCTGATTCAAGGCTTCTTGAATTGGAAGAGGAACTACAAAGGATCAAGTGGGACATCGTGGGGCTAAGTGAGGTAAGGAGAAAAGGAGAAGATCTCATCGAACTGAAAAGTGGACATCTCTTCTACTATCGTGGGACAGATACTGGCAGAACTAGTGGTGTTGGATTTATAATAAACAAGAAACTGAAGGATAAAGTTGTAGAAGTTGAAAGTTCCTCTGACAGAGCTGCACGACTTGTTATCCAACTCTCGAAAAGATACCAGGCTCAGATTATTCAAACTTATGCACCCACCACAAGTCATCCTGAAGAAGAAATTGAAGAATTTTATGAGGAAATTTGTCATCTAAATAATAAAGGTAAGCAGCACTTGAAAATAATTATGGGAGATTTCAATGCAAAAATAGGGCAACAGCAACAGAATGAAACTTCAGTAGGTAAATTCGGTCATGGCAACAGAAACCAGCGTGGAAATACTCTCGTTGAGTTTGCAGAGGCAGAAGGGTTTTTCATCTTGAACTCCTTCTTCAAGAAAAAGCCACACAGGAAATGGACATGGAGACATCCAAATGGGACGACAAGTGAAATTGATTTTATTATGTGTAACAAAAAATTCGTCATAGAAGACTGCAGTGTGCTAAACAAGTTCAACACAGGTAGTGACCATAGATTGGTGAGATGTAAGATGCACCTCAACACTAAACTTGAACGTGGCAAGCTCATAAGACAAACAAAATCTATTGACATAACCAACCTTAAAAAACACCATAATACCTTCAAGTTAGAACTGAAGAACAGGTTCTCTGCTTTAGAAGGCCTAACATCGGAAGAAGTGGACATCTCTGAAGTTAACAGAAAAGTAACCAAAGCTCTTATGGAAACAGCAACAAAATTAGCTGGGTCTAAGAACAAGTTGCATGTGAACAAATTATCAGGAAAAACCAAATTGTTGATGCAAAAAAGAAGAGAGATGAGGACAACTAAAGATGTGACTTCCAAAGTGGAATATATAGAGCTATGCAAGACAGTAAGAAAAAGTATCACTGAAGACGTAAGGAAATTCAACTGTGAACTAGTGAGGAAAGCAATTGAAAACAACCAAAGCCTAAAGATAGCAAAGGGACATCTCAGTAAGGGAAGAAAACAGATTATGGCACTGAGAAAAGAAGATGGTTCTGTAACAAGAAATAGAGGAGAAATTTTGACAAGAGTGAAAGATTTCTACTCCAAATTATATGAAAGGGATGATATATGCACTCCAGACATCATGAAAGATACCAGTACCAGAGTTCCTCCAGTCCTTCCAGCAGAAGTTGCACATGCAATCAAGAACATGAAGAGAGGAAAAGCTCCAGGAGAAGATGGAATTACTGTAGACATCATACAAGAAGCAAGTGGAGAAATCGAAACAGTACTCGCCCAAATTTTCACTCGATGCCTTAATGAAGGAAAGATTCCTGAGGATTGGAACACCGCTACAATGATCCTGCTACATAAGAAAGGTGACATTGAGGATCTCGGAAACTACAGACCTATCAGCCTCCTATCAGTAGTTTATAAAATCTTCACTAAAGTTCTTTCACACCGCTTGAAGGTAACACTGGACATGGCTCAACCGAGAGAACAAGCTGGATTCAGGAGTGGCTACAGCACAATAGATCATATCCACGTGCTGAGAGAACTAATTGAAAGAGCGAGGGAATATGAACTTCCATTGTGCATGGCTTTTATCGATTATGAAAAAGCCTTTGATTCGGTGAAACCATCAGCAGTTACAATGGCTCTGAAAACCTGCGGTATTGAAGATGCATACATTAATATTATTAATAACATCTATGAAAATGCAAGTGCAAAGATTAGGCTGTTTGAAAATACAACACACGTAAAAATTGGAAAGGGAGTGAGACAAGGTGACACCATATCTCCGAAGCTCTTCAATGCCACATTGGAGGGTGTTTTTCAGTCGCTGAGCTGGGAAAACAAGGGGATAAAGATTAATGGAGATTATCTAACCCACCTTCGTTTTGCTGATGACGTAGTCATTTTTGCAACTACCCCATCAGAGCTGCAGAGTATGATCCAGGAACTTGCGGACAAGAGTAAAGAAGTGGGATTAAAAATGAACTTTCAGAAGACAAAAGTGATGTTCAATGCTTTTACAAGAAATGAAGATTTATCGATTGATGGAAAAAAGCTGGAGATAACAGACACGTTCGTTTATCTTGGACAGCAGATATCAAGTGAGGGTCACATTGATGAAGAAATTAATCGGCGTACAAAACTTGCCTGGAGAGCTTTTGGAAGAAACAGCATAATTTTCAAGAGCAATATGCCATTATGTCTTAAAAGAAAAGTGTTTGATCAATGCATCCTTCCAGTGCTTACGTATGGTGCAGAGACGTGGACCTTAACTAAAAGAGACATACAAAGGCTCCAGACAACTCAAAGAAGCATGGAGAGGTGCATGCTTGGGGTAACCAGGAGAGATAAGAAGAGGAACTCGTGGATCCGAAAAATGACAAGAGTGGAAGACATCATGATCAGAGTTAAATCCCTGAAATGGCAATGGGCTGGACATACTGCCAGAAGGACAGATCATCGATGGACAGCCGAAATTTCAGATTGGATTCCAAGGGACAAGAAAAGACCCAGAAGAAGACCACATGGGAGATGGGTGGATGAAATTCGAAAGTATGCAGGGGTGACATGGAGGAGACTGGCACAAGACAGACCGTTGTGGAGGAAACTTGGGGAGACCTTCGTCCAGCAGTGGATTGATAATGGTTGACAATGATGATGATGATGATATATATGATAGGGATGATACTTCTATTCCAGACATTATGACAGGTACCAGTGCCAATGTCTCTCTAATCCTCCCTGCAGAAGTTACATATGCAATTAAGAACATGAAACGGGGAAGAGTTTCAGGAGAAGATGGAATTACTGTGGACATTATACAAGAAGCAAGTGGAGAAATTGAAACTACACTCGCCCAAGTTTTCACCAGATGTCTTAATGAAGGGAAGATTCCTGAGGATTGGAACAATGATCCTGCTTCATAAAAAAGATGATGTTGAGAACCTTAGTAACTACAGGCCCATCAGCCTCCTGTCGGTAGTTTATAAAATCTTTACTAAGATTCTTTCACATCGCTTGAAGGCAACATTAGACATGTCCCAACCAAGAGAACAAGCTGGATTCAGGAGTGGTTACAGCACTATAGATCATATCCATGTACTGAGACAACTAATTGAAAGAACAAGAAAATATGAACTCCCATTATGCATGGCTTTTATTGACTATGAAAAGGCCTTCGATTACGTGAAACCATCAGCAGTAACAATGGCTTTGAAATCCTGTGGTATTGAAGATGCATACATTAGCATTATTAATAACATCTATGAAAAGGCAAGTGCAAAGATTTGGCTATTTGAGAATACAGCACCAATAAAAACTGGAAAGGGAGTGAGACAAGATGACACCATATCTCCCAAGCTCTTTAATGCCACATTGCAAAATGTCTTTCAATCATTGAACTGTGAAAACAAAGGGATAAAGATTAATGGAGATTACTTAACTCATCTTCGATTTGCTGATGACGTAGTCATCTTTGCAACTACCCCTTCAGAGCTGCAGAGTATGATCCAAGAACTTGCTGACAAGAGTAAAGAAGTGGGATTAAAAATAAACTTTCAGAAGACAAAAGTGATGTATAATGCTTTTACAAGAAACGAAGATTTATCGATTGATGGAGAAAAGCTTGAGACAACAGATTCCTACATTTATCTTGGGCAGCAGATATCAAGTGAGGGACACATTGATGAAGAAATTAATCAGCATATAAAATTTGGATGGATAGCTTTTGGAATAACCAGTACAATTTTTAAGAGCAGTATGCCATTATGTCTCAAAAGAAAAGTGTTTAATCAATGCATCCTGCCAGTGCTTACGTATGGAGCAGAGACATGGACCTTAACTAAAAAGACATACAAAGACTGCAGACAACTCAAGGATGCATGCTTGGTGTAACCAGGAAAGATAAGAAGAGGAACTTGTGGATAAGGAAAATGACAGGAGTGGACGACATCATGACCAGAGTGAAATCACTGAAATAGCAGTGGGCTGGACATGTTGCCAGAAGAACAGACCACTGATGGACAACCAAAATTTTAGACTGGATTCCGAGGGACAGGAAAAGACCCAGAAGAAGACCCCATGAGAGATGGATGGATGGAATTCAAAAGTTGGCTGGAGTGACATGGAGGAGACAGGCCCAAGACAGACAATTGTAGAAGAAATTTGGGGAGACCTTCATCCAGCAGTGGATTGATAATGGTTGATGATATATATATATATTAAGATAGTTTAAAAATCATTAATTTTTATTGTTGTTTACTTTTAAATTGAAACAAGGCTATTGAAAGCCTGCATTGCTTCCTGATTAGTACTTTGGCTATAAAAGAAGTCCCAATGATTTCAGTACATTGCAAAGTTGGAGTGCTGATGCATTTACCTGGGAATCATCATCACTTTTGCCGCTAGAGACATTCTCATGGCACTTTTTGTTTTCAGTGATTTAATCTTGAGTCATAAGTGTTGATATTGCCAAATGCGCATTGCAGCTGATGTAATCATCGAGGCTCAACCCATCTTCCTTTCCCATTATAATATACCAGTCAAATTGTGAAATATGTTCTTGACCTATAGATTTGTCTGGAAAGCAAATTCAAACATAGGCTACGTGATGCCGAGCAAGAGCAGGTGTCTACCATAGGTGACAACTGATCTGACTACTGTTAGCTCAGAAGGAATTGGTGCATTCTTCACAGTGAAACATAAAACACGTGGAAGATAGGGAATGGAGAGCAGAGGGAGTAGAGAGATTGGAAAATAGAATTTTTTCATAGCAAATGAGAACTAGGTGAAAAGAGAGTTCGGCAAACAGAATCTGCGTGCTTTGAATTTCTTATTCGCAACACCACAATTTAACACATAAATGAGAATAAAGCTAATTTGATTAATGTGTAATTACTAAAATTTAACATTAAGGTCAATTAGAATTTTTGTACTAAATACATGTTTGCATTTGTGCTCCAGTTTGTCATGCAGATTATAAGTAGGAAAAGATTTAAGTTTCCCAAGGATCCTGAATTGCAAGAATAGTGGATTACTGCTCTCTACAGAGACAACTTGATACCAAATCATAGCAGTATAATTTATATTCATCATTTTAGTGATGAATGCAAATGTTATTGAAGTTGACACCATTTCAAGGGATGGTCATTCACTGTTATCAGTTCCTTGGAAAGTACTGAAATTGACTATCAATGTGATACCTTATATATTTCCAAACCAACTATCATATTTTTTTTTTCAAAAGTTATGGCAAAAATGTAGGTGTAACTTCATATTTTGACTTAAGGAGAGGGATAACATTCACATTTCTGGAAGCTTTTCTTCCCAACACTTCCAGCAGCCCCTTACTTAAGCCAGTCTGTTCATATCACTTTAATACCACCCCTTTTGTTGTGTGGTATTCTGGAAAAATTGCATATTTTCTGCATGTTTCGCATTTTATAATAAACCTCTTGTTACAAATACCTTAGCAATTTATAAACTTTAATGTATTTCCTGTACCACCTTTATTTATTATTATTTTTTTTTGTCTTATCAGAATAGCCAGTGGGGACTCAATTCAAAAACCTTACTTATACTATGGTGAAGCATGTCACATGTGGTGGAAAACATTTTGCTGTAGCCAATAAAGGATGTCACCTGTGTGCAAGGTTAATTATTTGAGAGAAGTGTTTTGTAGTGGATTTAAATAAATTTTGCTCCAAACATTTCTTTTTAATGGTTTGAATTTATAACTGTGGTTGCTTCTGAAGTTCAAGCTAGAAATACTGCAGGTAAGCTTTTTTTCATGCATGCATTTTTAATGATTAGAGAAAGTTTTACATTTGTGTAGGCATCACTAGTTTCCAGCCAACTAAAAAGTTAAATCGACAGCACTAGCAGTCTTTCACTATCCTTTACAGACTGACAGATGCTATTCAAAGCATCCATGACAGATGATTTTGAATAACAACAAAATGATATTTCCCCTAGGATCAGTTTTGTTGCTGTTCTGATATCTTTTGCTATCATAAACTGTTTATTTTCAATCAGGCTCATCATTCCTTTGCATCATACTTTCACTATGTAACATAATATAACTTTTACCACTATGTGAGCCAAACAAATAAGACCATGCATAATTGTCTATATTTCTATTGAGTAAACGTGAGTGGCAGTATGTGCTCAACAAGTACATAAACATTGTCTTGTGCTGTGACGGGGGTCTCAGTAGGTGCAAAAAGGCCCAAAGAGGTGGCTTGTTAGTAAACGTACCACAGACATCACCTCCACTGGTATGTAACACTCCAACTTGATGATTCAGGTCCATGGCCTCATGTGATCTATACCACACATGCAACCTCCTATCAGCATGCCACAGTTGCTGAAACCTTCCTCACTCTTATCTGTCTACGACTGAACTCATTAATTAGTGATCTCCATGTAATTAGTGATATCTAAAATATGAGGTAAAAGTATGCCTGCAGTGTAACATTTTATCATACATGGAATAAAGACATACAAAAAAAGAAACTAGCCTAATACTTATGTAGCAGACAGATGGGAGGATGGGTGAAAAGCTTTAACACTAAATCACTATGTAAACAAAATTCCACTCTTCATTTGCAGTGATCAGCAAAGGGATTCACTAATCCTCTTGGAAAACTTTAAAATAGACTACGAGACTTAAGAGTTACAATTTTAACATCCTTACCCCTCATGTGAATGCAATGAACTGTGTGAAAGACATTACAGAAACATTCGGTTAATTTATATACTAACTGAACTGCAAATCCATTTATTTTTTTCATTTGGTGTTTAACTACCACCATGAGCAACTCAATGGACTACAAGCAGTTGCTCATCACTGATTTGGGCCCAGCTGTTTCAGGGAGAGCAATAGTGCAGCATAAAACAAGCACACTATTCATGACATACCCAGATCCATCTTTAGTGAATGATTAGAAGCTAGCATATCATACCACTAGGCCACAGGAGGGTCTCAAATTTTTAAACAGGGAATTAAGTTTTTCCAAAGCACTACTTTTTCCACCACAGTTAATTTCACTAAGGAACCTTTAGTTGATTTTGATTTATTTCATATTCAATATCAGAAGCATCACTAGACTAATAACACTGGAGTGCTAAACAAGGTTTAATTTATTTTGCTACATTGTACTCACCCCATTCCCTTGCTTCCATAATGAATAAAACAAGAAAACTGCAGAATTTTAAAATTCATAATTGTCATTTAATTTGATTGCATTTTAAATTTGAGATAAATTAATTTAATTTCACTTGCAACCAATGTAACCTTGTGATATTCAATTTTAGGATTAATTTAAGTGCAGTAATATATTATTTAAATGTTGACCTTTTCCCCATTTTTGGTGGGTTTTTGAGAATACAGAGATGGTCCCTAGTTGCTTTGCTGTGGTGAGGAGTATTGAGCAGTGGTACAGAGGAGTTATGAGCAATAAAGAAAGAAAGGAAGAAACCCATCACACGGCACACCAGAAAACATCACATGATAATACAAAAAAAAAAAAAAAAAAAAACAGATTCAACATATGCGATCAAAATGCCCAAGTATCCAATTGATCATGTCCACCAGGGACATACAATGCTGCCAAATCTTGTGAAGAAACTATGGCTAAAAAATGTATGAACTGCATTACACACCCAATGATCTGTGGGCATGTCTTAAAGCAAGTGGTGGTTCCATATGCATCCTTTGGTAACATACAATGGCCAAATATAAATTTACCATCGATATTTTTTGTCTTCTTTATTTTATTTTTTTATAATTGATCATTGATTTAAAATAATAATCATGTTATTCGAAATTCAGTCAAGGCTTACAAATTTTTCTTTTAACTTAAGCAAAAAACTTCCTTGTAGATTATGTAGGGGCTCACTGGTAGGCTCTGTGACCCCTGCATTAGGGGGGTCAACAAAAACATCTGCAAAACTTTTTAGTCAATTTGAAACTGCTTAAAATAATAGCTAGGAATTTTCGACAGCAACTTTAAATGAAGTATTAAGCAGAAATATATATATATATATATATTGTAAATAAGTAAAATCTTGAGAAATCATTTTTACAGTTTTAAAGTTTATAAAAATTGGATGACAGACAGGAAAGCATCAACTCCAGAGGATGTGAAGCCCCTTTTCATAGCAATAGCAATAGTTCCTATACATGTACATATATTAATAAGAGAATGTGAAAGAAATATCAGTTCAAGGAATGACATTTTTACACCACTGAGAATAAAGTGTTTTTATTGAGAATAAGGTGTATTACAATTGTTTGCACATAACTGTGCATTCTTAAAAATATAATGTTCTTTGTGTGGACAAAGAAACAGAGAGCCTATGTCTTTGTTTCTTTACAAGTATTAAGAGGAAAACAAATTTGCTATGTGCAAAATATTGTGGCATTATTTTACATAAGTGGTTTTTTTTTCAATCAAGAGTAAATAATTCAAACAGTTTTTTTTTTTGCAACATTACTCTTTAATTGTTACTCATTTATAAATCAGAAAAGGCCATTATTATTATGAAACTGCCCCAATGTTTAGAGTTGGTGAAATATAGATGATTTCGACGTCAATAACATTTTTCTTCTTTTTTTGTTCTTTGGAGGGGAGGGGGCGCAGCATTAACAATCATGGAAACCAATTCTAGGTGCTATACAAAGCTGCTCGTCCTTAATTTGTAGCCAACAAAGGGAGAGAACCACTGCCTTAAGACAAATACACTACTAATGCCCCAACTGAGACTTGAAACTGATCTGATGAGTAGTCAGAAGTCAGTGCATAGATCATTGCACCACAAATAATACAATATACTTCAAAAGACAAACAGTTGTCGGAATAAATCATGTTGTCTCAACGCAAGGGATATCAAAGACACTGTCACGTGGCAGTTACATGTTTTGTGTGTGTGATCGTGATGCATTTCAAGGAAGTTTGCCATAGTTCTTTAACCCTTTAAGTGGCCGGAACGAGTTAACTCGTGGTTATCAAAATGGGCTGATGTCAGCTCAGACGGATATATTCGCTGTCTAAGAAGTGGGTGAAATGTGGCTAGAACGAATTCATTTGGGGAAGGTTTAGTGGTCTTAACACCTATTGAAGGAAATACCTGAGGGTCAGAAAATGCTACTTCCCCCTTTGATTTGTTATTCAAAGGTGTCAATTAGAGAAGTGATTGACAATGATCCTTTCTGAATGATTAGATGCTGATAGTGCCACAACAGTGGTGACAAACCTAAAAAAGGTAAGAGAAGATGTTAGAGTTTTTTTTTATCCTGTTGAATGATATCCGTGTCAGGGGGACTAGACCTACCCCATCTTGTCATGAATCAGAGAATAAAGGACTAGAAGGGAGCGCTAATCACTCGTGACAGGTTTATAGTCCTTACTGCTCAGATGAGAGAGCGAAAGAAATTGTTTTGCCTTAGCTTTTGTGAAATCGGTCGTTATGGAAACAACTCTGTTTAGGGAGAGCAGAATTTTTTGGCACCTTTCGGTTCAGGTACATCGGCCACTTAAAGGGTTAAAGAATAAAATTTGCATGATACGATTAATTTTGATGTGTGTTTTGTGGTATTTTTTGTTCACAGAAAATAAGAGCAATCATTTCAACTACAATGTCACATTTGTGTTTTACACAATAAAGTGCAATAATTTTGGTTTTATGAAAAGCGGCTGTAGGTTCTAAAGAACTTGTATTATTAAAATGCCCAGAAAATCTAGTTAATATGGAATTTAAAAATTTCAGTAATTGAAAGTCAAAATGTATTTTTTTTTTCAAATGGGCTCTGAAGATATTTTTTGCAGGGAGGGAGGTGAATTTTTCTGGTATGCCACTGAGATAGCAAGATTATTGAGGCTTCAGCCCCCTTCTTGAAATGGTCTAGCAATGTCCATGCTCAAATTATGTGCAAAGACCATTGATGGAAAATCTAATATTCACGCCCCACCAGGAATTCAAGCCCAGACCCATTTTGAACAAATGATTTAAACAATATGTGTGTAATAAAGTCAGCTAAAAACATTCTTTTTTGCTTAAAATCAAATTCTTTTCCATCAACTATTTACATTAATTGAAAAATATTCATGGAAAACCCATGTCCAGAAAATGCACTATGGCTATCTTATACAGACTTTCTGCAAGCCTGTAATTGATAACAAAGTACAGTTAGGTGAGCTAAAGAGTTCTGTTTTGATTCAAATCCACAACTATTTTCTAATAACTATATACATTAATTCAAAAATACTCATAGAAGCCAGTGCTTGTTACCACTTGCTCACTGGGTGACCGCAAGTTTCAAAACTGAGAACTAAGTTTTTCCAGACGTAAAAGAAACTTATAGAATTGCATAAAGACTACCACTGCCATTTCCTTGCAACTAATTTCTTTTACCTTTAGTTGATTTTGATCTACTTCAAATTCAAAATTATTTGGGAAAACCATTGATGCTAAATCCATTTCAAAGTTGTCAGCCCAAAGACAGAGTAAACTTGCTTTGCTTTCGAGAGTATGATACGATGCTTTAGGCTGCTTGTGCTTTGAAACAAAGCATCTCTCTCTCTCTGAGCAGCTTTGTGCTATTGAAGTTCAAAACTTCCACCAGTAAAATCAATCAAACGCATTCAGAATTCCACAACACTTCACAGACGGGAAATCCAAAATTTGTAAAAACGTTCTTCAATTTTTACAAATTTTCAACTCTGTTACTCCCGTTTTTGTGGATTTCCTGCCCCCTTCTCAGCTTAAATGCAAAAACTTATGGGATGGGGAATATTTAGCAATGCAGAAGAGCGGGAACATTGGGGGTGGGGGGAAGGCTCACAGGAAAAATCTTTGCTTGGTCTAACTTCTGGTTTTGGAAAATTTTCCCCTCTTTTCAAGCTGAAATAAAAATATTTATACAGTAAAATTTTATTTGACAATAATACTGGACAAAGGCAAAATCGCAAGAAAAATAAAGTACCATTGCGAAAAAAATCTGAACTCCGCCGACCTGCTGTTTTAGAAAGTTTTGTAAAAATGAAATTCCATCCTACAACGAACATCCCCCCCCCACCACCCCATTTTTTTCATCGATCTTGTGATGACCAAAATAACAACGAAAATGTCCAAATTCCTCAAATTCGTGAAAGAATCTTATGCCTGAAGATTACAGAGAAATTTCTAAGGCGTCTGACTTCTGTTTTTGCAAATTGCTGCATACAGTTTCAAGCTGAAATACAAACATTTATGCAATATAATGATATTTAACAAGAGTACTGTACACAAAGGCAGCATCGGGAATGAGAAAATTACGATTACCACAAAATTTTTTACTCTGTTTAACAATTGTTTTCAAGAGTTTTGAAACACAAATACTGCCCCCAGATGGAAGACGACACTCCTACCCCAAATTCTCTTCAGTTTTGCATCGATCTTGAGAATGATCTAAATGACCAGAAAGGCGGAATTCCGTGAATCCACTTGAGAATATCATAAAATAATAGCAAAATAGAAAAAAGTAAATGTGAAAATTTGTAGAATCCATAGTTTCAACAGTGAGTCCTGTAGTCAGACAACAAAATCTGTAGAAACTATGGACATTTCGTTGTAGTTGGCAGGTATGTAGTATATGTATTTACATATGTAGCATTATATTTCTTGGATGTATTTTGTATGTACATGAAGTAGTATATATACATTTGACGTAGTACATGTTTTGATGTAGTAATGATAGCACAGAACCATTTTATGCTTGGATAATAAAACAACTTGAATCATCACTCTATTTCATATGGCATTGGTTATTTAAATAGGGCATGATTCCAATAATGAAGCAAAAATTTTTATGCACAATTTATTACGGACTAAATTTTAGGAATAGTAAGAGGTCTTTCATTTGAAACGCCAGCCTTGTTCACACTAAAAGCAAGTACTCACGTTGTTGACATTGTTTCTTTAGCTGTTGCCAGTAGAGATTTCCAAATTATCAGAATACTGAGAATGCATCAGAATTGCAAGTTTTTATTGAAGAGAATTTCAATGCTTTCTCTGTAGCATAATGAAAATTTATTGGAGAAGGGTGCATTTTTTTTGTGACAATTCCAAATTTGTTTCATTATTGGTTTCTTCATATCTTCATATTATGTGAAATGGCCTTCTATAAATGCTATTCAGGGCTTGAAAAATATCTGAAAAGTTACATGCCCAGCTGGGCATGTGCAGAAAATATTTACTTGCCCAGAAGTAAAATCTACATTCCCAGAAAAATTTATCTTTTAAGATAACAAAACAGAAGCCTCATCTTTCTAAAGTTAAAAATTATGATAAACTTTTTATACATTTTTTGCATCACCATTTTAAAGTGTCTGTATTCAAAATGCACAAAAGCATATATCTCAAGTTTTAAGAAAGGTAATTGATGACATTTTAGAAATTTAGTGATGTTCAAGAATTTTTAATATATGTCCTGTGTTTTACAAAAAAATTAAGTAATCATAGTTAACTGTATGGCCGTTTAAGTAGTTTTTAACAGCAATTTTGAATGTAAAAATTATTTACCTTTTCTCTTGTACAAACAAAAGTAATTTTGCATCATAAAATCCCAAGAATTGTTGTTTTGTTACAAAGGCAAATTCTTATGTTTTTGACTACTGTTGTGTGCACTTAGTTATTAAACTATATTATCGCCTGACACCCCACATTGCTTGAAAAAATTACTGGTGGTATCAGCAATTTTAGGATGGATTTTGCAAACAGTGCACAACATAATAGTCTTGTCATTTGATTTTAGCGAATTAAATGTTTTTATCCAAGATTCTTCAACTGTGCAACAGCTTTTTTTTTTTTTTTTTTTTTTTTTGTACGCTTTATCATAGTCCGCTTGCATAAGTTTCAGACTTGCTAACAATGTAGATTCCGATTCTGAAATTACGTCACTCAACAGTGCGTAAGACAAATTTGTAACTACTGCTGACAGATCGGGAATTTCACATAATTGCTTACTATGAGATATACTCTCATTGCTGGATTTTATTTTCAAAAAAAAAAAAAAAAAAAAAAATCATATCCATTACTAAATACAACTTATATCCACAGCTAACATGAATCGCAACTAACACGAAAACTGTTCTCTCAGATAAACTAAGTTATCGGCGTTGGTAATTTTTGCTCTTCTCCCGGTTAAGTGGAATGCATTGCGCAGGCTCATTCTTAAACGAAACTTAGCTTTTGTTTCAGTAGTTCCGCTGTCAGTTCAGGTGTGCGGGCGCGCACTCGGGTGGAAGCTTTCACTTTACCCTCCCTCACTTGACCAAGTTATGTCAGAGACGTAACCCCACCTGGTGCTGTGCAATAAATATTCAGTTGTCACTCCTTCCCCATAAAGTACGGCTTTTTTGTCCATCAGTCTGCATCCTCCTGTTTCATGGCAGTTTATGCATTTTGTCACTAAACACTGGAGGCTAGTTTCGTACGGTGCATGCATCCCGTCGTTAACTGTAAACAACATCTTGAGCAAAACTACGTATGGCCCCAATTTCTGGATGTAGAGCATAATATAATTAAAGAAGCGCTATTCTTCTGGCCTTGGCACTTATTCCGTAACAATAACACAACTGCAGTAAAATGAAATACATGCGATGAACGTCTTTTTTTCTAGAGCAGAAAATTCTCCATTCCAAACTTTTTTTTCTTTAAATCTAGTTGCCTGACCGGGTAACTAGATTTCATTTTTACTTGCCCAGGCCAATAATTTACATGTCCCAGGCATCTCGGGCATGGTATTTTTCAAGCCCTGCTATTTATCCATAGATTATTGGTAAATGTGATGCAAAATTGTGTTTACACCTAAGAAATTTAGGCTTTCAGGAATTAGAAAAGTTACACTTCACTCAGCAATGACTTCAGCCTTTTTTCTTTTTTTTAAATTGATTACTCAGAACATATGTTCAGCATGTCTTCTGACATATAAATGAATACAAAAATCAATGTTCATTGTACAATTTTGAGTGGGTCTGTGCCTCAAAAAATCTGACTTCCATATAGCTGTTAATTACATTCACCCCCTACCTCAATTCCATATGTTACAACTAATACTCAGCCCGTTGAAAATACAATGTCAACATCTACAATGCTACTTAATCAAATTTACAAATATGCTAGTATATTATTTATAAATTTGCTTATTCATAATAAACTAAAATTTGAACTTTAGTTGAAGTATAAATTGTAAATTATTATGAAGGTGTTGCTAGTGATATCAGTCAGTTTTGTTGTTCTTGGAAGGAACAATGCTAATATGAATTTGAAAGAGGTTCAACTAAATTTCATTTAGACTAATTTTAAAGCCAATTAGAGATACATATGCAGGTCAAACGAATATCAAATAAAGTAATTGTACAAAGCCAAATGTATATAGCATTTTTTTCTCTGATTGAAAACTAATGATTCCTGCATAACTTTTTCTGATCATAAAAAAATCATTAAAGAAAAGAAGCATACCCACAGTATTTCTAGCCTGAACTTCAGAACAGCTTACGGCTACAATTCAGACCATTAAAAAGAAATGTTTGGAGTGAATTTTTTTATTTAAATCCACTACAAAACACTTCTCCCAAATAGTCAATGTTGCCACAGGTGATATACACTGCCAGAGCAAAATGTTTTTCACAGCATGCAATATGCTCCACAGTAGTACAAGTTTTCAAAGGATTGGTCCCCTGACTTCTGTTGGGAAGACAAAGAAGAAGAGGGAGGAGGTTGCACAACACGAGTTTAAGATACATGAAATACACTAAAGTTGTAAACTGCCAAAATATTTGTAATAACAGGTTTATGCTAAAGTGCAAAACACAAAAAATGGGATATTAAACTGATATGAACAAACTTGTTCGATTAAGGTGATGCTGGATGTGCTTTGAAGAAATTTCAGCAGAAACTAAAATGCAATACCACTTTTTAAGCGAACAAATAAAATCATGCCTACATTTTAGTATAACTTTTGCAGAGAAGACTGGAAAAAATATAAGGTAGCTAATTTTAATATTTTCCAAGGAACTGAGACCAGTGATCATCATGTCTTGAAACTGCATTAACTCAAATAAGTTCATCACTAAAATGCTGAATACAAATCACATCATTGAGATTTGGTATCAAGTTATCTCTGTTGAGAGCAGTAATCCACTTTTCTTAAAGGTCAGGATCCTTGGGAAATTTGAACATTGCGACTGCATCTATCTTTTCTTACTTATAATTTGCATGGCAGCACATCAGCAGCATCTGTGAGAAATGTAACACACCATTAAAAAAATAATAACGCTAAGATGAAAAGTTTTACAGTAAAACCCTGTTTATCTATTTTTCACATGTAAAATGTGTATCTGGTTCAAAAGTTCTGAACTGCTCTTAATGGTAAATTTAATTTATTACACATTAATCAAGAATTAGTTTTCTCCTCAGTTATACATTAGAAATTCAAATCATGCGAGTTCTGTTTACCAAACTTTCTTTCCACCCTTTCCCTTTGCCACAAATTCCAATCTCCTCACATCCTCTGCCTCTCGTGATCACAATGTCCTGTCGTCCACCTGGTTTATGCATCACTTTGCAGAATGCACCCATTCCTCCTGAGCTTACCATTGATCACATCAGGTGTTACCTCCAGTACGTACCTGCTCTTGCTTCACATCATATAGATCTTTGTACGCATTCACTTTCCAGATGAATCTCTCCATGAACATATCACTTAAAAGATTTGACTGGAATGCTATAATTTTAATGGAAGAGTGCTTCCAAGATTGCATTAGCAACAACTTGGGTTTGGAAACATAATAATTTGTACCTCTAGAAGAAATTGAGAACACAAAGTGCAATCGGAATATCTCCAATGAAGATTATTATCAGGTAAGTGCATCAGCAGCTAACTTTGCTGTGCACTGAAATTATTAGGACTTCCTTTATAGCCATAAAACTAATTAGAAAACAATGCAGGTTCTCAATAGCCTTATTTCAACTTAAAAATAAATAAACAGCAAAAATTCATTTTTTTAAACTATCAATGTATGTTTTGAAAGCCAGTGTCATAAGACAAACACACCACACATGCCACATTCAGGACTTGAACTCAGACCACTCGGATGAACGATCACAAGCTAGTGTTTAGACCACTAGAGCAGTGTTCTATATTGCTGACCCAAGGAATACATAATCTTTAATGCCTTATATATATCATCATCATCATCATTGTCAACCATTATCAATCCACTGCTGGACAGAAGGTCTCCCCCAAGTTTCCTCCACAACGGTCTGTCTTGTGCCAGTCTCCTCCATGTCACTCCCGCATACTTTCGAATTTCATCCACCCATCTCCCATGTGGTCTTCTTCTGGGTCTTTTCCTGTCCCTTGGAATCCAATCTAAAATTATATATATATATATATATATATATATATATATATCATCATCATCATCATCATCATTGTCAACCATTATTAATCCACTGCTGGACGAAGGTCTCCCCAAGTTTCCTCCACAACGGTCTGTCTTGTGCAAGATATATATATATATATATATATATATATATACTTTGCCAAAAAAAAAAAGAAAAAGAAATGAAGCACCCTCAGAAAGTTGTTCAATCCTGATAAAGCTCCACATGTAAGTACTCACTGCCAAATATGCAAATGATTAAGAAATAGCAACCAACGACTAAATAGTAGCCCATCACAGCACAAGGGAACCATGCATCGAAGAGTGTATATCAAAGCTCGCATGCAGAGACAGCTGTAACAGCACATTGTAGTTACATTAACTTCCACTAACTGTGAGGATGCCTCAACGTCAGATCCATGCGCGACACGAGCGAGTTTGAGAGAGGATGTATAAATGGGCTGGGAGACACTGGTTGGTTAAGTTGCCGTATCGCCAAACATTAGAGTCAGAGCAATGCAGCAATTGGACAATGTTGGCACCAATGGGTCGAGGAGGGCACAACCCAGTGAATGGATTGGGCGATTGTAAGAGTTACATGAACAGAAATGGAATCCTCGCTCTCAACCATTTGTGGCTATGCTGCATCATCTACAGGTATGGAAGTGGTTATCCAGACTGTTGCTAGATGACTTGCAGCACAGTGACTGCATTCAAAGAGGCCACTCTGCTGCCTACCCTACCACTGACCAGCGTATACATGTCTGGAGACTAACCAGCCAGCGCATGGATCCTGCTTTACTGTTGAACAGCGCATGGCTCACACACTGGTGTGTGTGTGTGGGGGGGGGGGTCTGGGGGAGCCATTTTTTACAACAGCCAGACACTCTTGGTAGTCTTTTATGCCACCCTTACAGCTCAACCGTGCGTCCATGATCTGTTGTGTTGCCATTCCTGTTGCAACATCACCGAGCAATTTTGAACAGGATAAAGCCTCATGATAATGAACACAGCAATCGGACATCACTGAATTGACTATAATTACTGTTCCATAAGTAATATCAATCACATAAAAAACTTGAAAATTTCCCGCTGCAGGGCAATGAAATTATTTTCAAGTTTTCTGATGCAATTGATATTACGTGTGGAACAGTAATTACAGTCAAGATAATGTAAATATACAATGTCATCGCTCTGTCCACGTTATTTAATAAACAACGAATATATATTCAACATTTCTATCGCCCTTCGGATTTATCAGCTGTAATTAAAACAGCTTGCTTTTTTGAATGCCACTAGATGGCGACACATCAGTTGCTGAACCCATCAATATGGATGTGTGTAGTCAGATGCTGACTGATAAACCACGAATAGCACTGTGAATTGTTGGCACCGTAGCGTAAAGCAAAAGCACTCGGTTAGTTATCGAGAGATCTGGGATTCGATCCCAGCAGTGTCAGTAGAACTATTTTTCAGTTGCTATTCGTTGTTTATTAAATAACGTGGAGCGATGACATTGTATATTTAGTAATTACAGTCAATTCAGCAATGTCTGATTGCTGTGTTAATTATCATGATGTATTGGCCACATATTATAAGAATATTTTCCCACACTATATAGGATAAACCCTGGCCACACACAACATAGCTCTCCAAGGCCTGACTTCATAATGTTGACACCCTTATGTGGCCAGCCTGATCACACGTTTAAACAATCAAATGTTTTGATGACAATTGGCGTGCTATACCTCAGGACAGCATCCGTAAACTGTATGTATCTATGTCTCGCATATATCCAAGCCACAGGTGATGCTGCAATGTACTGACCTGCCTCCATGGTGTAGCTGTTTTATCCAAATATATTGCCCAACTGCTCTGGAATTGTAATTTCTTTTCTTATACATGTGCATTTTACACACCAATTTTCATCTTCATTGGATGACTCCTTCTGTGTACTTCATTTTTTTGGCTTTTAACTGCTAGTAGTAAAAAAAAATTCTTCCAAGGTTATTTCCAACAGTTTTTTTTTTTTTGCTGTGTAATAATAAACCTGGTTATCTTATGGTAGTAGTTCTTCTGAAATTATAGAGAATAAACAACAATCCCAAATTTCCTCAGGGTACATCATTTAAAAAAGAAATTTTACATAATTTGTACACTACTACTACAACAGTATACAACTAAGAAATGTTACTAAATTACAAGAGAAGTACATGAGGTGGCAAGAAGAAATTGTAGATACACCCTAAGGTACCACTAAGTATATGTGCAAAAGAGAATCCAAGGAAAATATTTGATTTGATTGGGAGTTTAACGACCATCATGAGCAACTCAGTGGGATATAGGTTGTTGCCTGTCCCTAATTTAGGGCCAATGGTTCCAGTGAAAGGAGATAGCCACTGCTGTAAGACAAACACAACATTCATGCCTAAATAGGATTTGAACCCCGACACATCTCGGACGAATGATCAGAAGCCAGCGCTTAGACCACTGTTCCACTACATATAACCTCGAGTTGCTGTTCTCCTTTTCCTTAAAAATGCGATAGGTTTGCTGCTTCATTTGTCACAAATCACATAACAGCACCAAACACATCTCGTCTTTCACATCGGAGAGCGTACAGACAACTGAAGTTTCTTCCTCATTTTTACGCCAAGTGGCCAATTTTGCTTTCCGATCGGACCACACAAAAATAGACGAATTGTTCTCGAAAGTGCTCTAAACAATCGACGAATTTATGATTATTCGCTCACCCTCTTGTCCCCCATCTTCATTCATCTCTACAAGTGGCTCTCAATGTTTCGCTTCGAAGCGTTCCTCCTTCCCGCGGTTGTTTAGACTGGACGTGAGTAGCGACCTGCGATTTACGACTTCAAAGCGCTAGAAACTCCCGACCACCCAGCCAGAGGGAGAATTCTTCGTCTCTTTTCTTTCCTATCCTCCAGATAAAACTTTCTCTACTGTTTACACTTTTTAACTACAATAAAGCCTCGAACTTAATTAATTAATACCGAATTCATTTCATACATCCACCACGCCCATTAATTCCCGAATTATTATTATTGGAGGTTTAACGACTACCGTGAGCAACTCAATGGGCTATAAGCAGTCGCCCGTCCCTAATTTAGGGTCACTGGTTCCAGGGAAGGGAGAGAGCCAGTGCCGTAAGACAAACACAACATCCATGCCTCACCGGGATTCGAACCCGGACCCCTTACGGACGAATGATCATAGGCCAACGCCTTAGACCACTGCGCCACCGGGGCGGCTAATTCCCGAATCCATGGTGAGGAGTGGGACGTAACAATATATTTCATTCCATATCACTGCTTCTAAAAATCCGACTGAAACAATTCTTTCTTTCCTTCGACACCTTTTACCACAAAAACCATTTTGTTCAGTTTCTATTTCAAATACTTCACTGCCTTCTCTCAAAAGAGGTAAACTTATGCTGAAATTTTCCCAATATCCCTGCTTCTGAAAATCCGGTCCGAAAAATTCTTTTTACTTCGGATTGAGTGCGTAGCGAATAATACCTATTTTAAGACAAGCACACCACCCATACCGCTTACTGAACTTACCGCGGAAGACTGGCTAGAGACCTACGCCTCTGAACACTCGGCAACCGGAGCGACGAAGCTTATGACTGATCCAAATGAGAGCCGCCCCGGTGGCGCAGTGGTCTAAGGGCTGGCTTATGACCGATCATTTGTTCGGGAAGGTTCCAGGTTCGAATCCAGTGAGGCATGGATGTTGTTTTTGTCTTACGGCTCTGGCTCCCTCTCTTCCCTGGAGCCAGTGGGCTTACATAGGGACGAGTGACTGCTTATAGCCAATCGACTTCCTCACGGTAGTCGTTAAACCTTCAATCAAAGAGAGAAAGGAAAAGATCCAAATGAGCGGGCGTATCCTCGGCACGTCAAGAATTTCCCATAATATGGCAGTCGCCATCTTTTAAGGGGAGCCGTCCAGGACGGACTATACATATCATAGGCGAACAAGGCGGCTGTCAAGAGCCGCCATTTCTGGGGCCCCGAATTTGAATCCTCTGATAATTTCTTTATTTTAACCCATATTATCTTCGAAAAAAATTAAATGACTAAATTATTAAACATCTTTTATATGATCAATAACTTATGTACATTTTTTTAAAATTTTGTTTCGTGTCATTTAGGAAAAACATGTTACTGAAATCTGATTAAAAGTTGATGTTTTAACGATTAGGAGGCATGCATGTTTTTCAGTCAAAAATACTTGGGGTCTGCGAAATCAGTCTTTATCTAGGACCTCGTGTTGTCTCTTCCCATTCCTTGGTAGGGGTTGTCCCAAATAATGGAAACACCTTGAAACAATAGGTGTTACGCACCTAATATGGTGTGGGAGCACCCTTGGCATTTAAAACTTCTTGAATCCTCCTTGGAATGGATGCATACAAGTCCTGGATGGTGGTAAGTGGTATGTTGTACCATTCTTCCTCCAGAAACTGCTCCAATACATTGGGAGAGGCCGGAGAAGGATAATGGGATGTTTTTCAACACAGACCACAGGCGCTCAATGATGTTTAAGTCCGGTGATTGTGCAGGCAAGGGAAGGTGTGCAACGTCATCCTCATGTTCCTCAAACCATGATTGAACAGTTCAACTTCTGTGAATCCGGGCATTATCATCTTGAAAGGGGCAATACCCTGATGGAAACAATGTCTGCACCATTAAATGTACACTGAAGAGCAATTGAATTTGAGACAGCTCGCGTTATGCAAATGTGGCGCTGGGGGCTGCCCTGTAAACGGAAACGACAGGACGTATGCAGCGATCCAACAATATAAGGAGTGATGCGACGGGAATCAGTAAGAGACAGTATGGGTAAGACGAAGGATCTAAGCGCATTTGATCTTGGGCAAATTGTCGGTGCCCGACGAATGGGTCACTCCATCTCGGAAGTCGTGCAGGCACTGGAATTTTCACGAGCCACTGTGTCACGGGTGCACCGTGAGTACATCGAATCCGGGAATCCACCCCTGCAAGGGCCAACTGACGTGGACAACAGCGTGTGGATGAACGGGGTCATCGTCGTCTAGCTCGCATTCTAACAGCGGATAGACAAGCCACAGTGCAAGAAGTCACTCAGCAATTTAACGCTGGTGCACAAAAACGTGTAAGCAGCCACACCATCCAGAATCATCTCGCTATGGGGTACAGAAGCCATCGTCCCTCGAGGGTACCGGTGCTGACCGCACATCACAGGGTGCAAAGATTGGCATGGGCGCGGGAACATCGCCACTGGACTCTAGACATGTGGAAAAATGTTGCCTGGACTGATGAGTCGAGATTCAGGTTGGTACATGCGGATGGCAGGATACGAGTACGGCGCAAGCCACATGAAGCGATGGATCCTTCTTGCCAGCAGGGTACTCTTCAAGCTGGTGGGGGTGACATTCAAGTCTGGGGACTGTTTACGTGGACTAAAATGGGACCCCTGGTACGTGTGACATCGTCCCTCACAGGTCAACGTTACCGGGATATCTTGGACGACCATTTCCTCCCGTTTGTGCGTCTTCAACATCCCACTGGGGACCTCATCCTGCAACAAGACAATACACCGTGTCATCGCTCCCGAACTGTATCCGAATGGTTGGATGAACACTCCACCGACGTGACCTCGCTACCTTGGCCAGTTAGGTCACCTGACCTCAATCCCATCGAGCACATCTGGGATGGCATCGAGAGAGATGTTCGAGGCTCTGACCCCCACCCATCAAATCTTCGTGAACTGTGGGAGCTTGTTCAGGGCTCGTGGATCCGTATGGCTTCCGATGTCTTGTCGAGTCCATGCCGAGAAGAATCGCCGCTGTCATCAGGCCGAAAGGTGGTGCTACACGTTGCTAGACAGGTATCTCTAATTCAATTGCTCTTCAGTGTATATGGTTGGCCAAAAGAATGACATAGTCACCGCTAGTGATCTGTCCGTATAAGGTGATAATGGGACCTGCTGCAAACCAAGAGATCATGGCCCAAACCATTACGGAACCGCCCCCATGCTTCTCTGTAGGAAGGAGACAATCAGGGTTGTGGGCTTCTACGAGGGTTCTCCACACGTATACCCGTCCTGTGGTGGGGAATAGTGAGAAACTTGATTCATCCGAAAACAAGGCAGGTTTACATTCATCCACACTCCCCGTTTTATTTTCCTGGCACCACTGTAGTCTCCGTTTCATATTCACCTGTGACCCCAAAGGTTTTGCAATCGCAGCTCTGCCGTAAATATTGTGCTCATGCAATTCCTTTCGCACGGTATGGGTCCACAGTGGGTTTTGGAGATGTACATTGAGCTCAGCAGTCACTTTCGTCGCCGTGGTCTTCTTCCTTGCGGTCACAATTATCTTTAATGTCCTCCTGTCTCTCGCAGTGAGTTTGGGTTTCCTTCCACGGCTGTGTCTCGCAGATGATCTTGTGCCGTGAACATTGTATGCTGTCATAACCTTCAACACTACCTATCGATACCCTCAATACCTGTGTCACTGTAGTTACTGAAGCACCAACCAGACGGACTCCTACAATCTGCCCTCTTTGGAACTCCGACAAGTCACTCATTGTGCCTTCACCTGGAACGAAATTATGCAAACACCGATTTGCAATGCAATCCCACAGACCCTTGAGACTATAAGCAACACTTCCTTACAAAAAAAAGTAGCTACATGTTTGTTTTACTCAAAAAGCAGCACCTACCGAAGTCACTGTTTTCAGCGAGGTGTTACCATTATTTTGGACAACCCCTGTAGCTATAGCATGACTTGAAAATCACACCGTGCTGTTCCTCCTTATTCATAGGTGATGGAGCCTATGCAAGTTATTATTGTGACGTTGTTAGTAAGCCTGCCTGTGGCCGACAAAATGGAACTACTTGTAGGATGGCTGTTTGACTGTAAAGTAGGTCAGTATTCTACATTTTTGTTTTTAGTTTGTGTAGTATAGTTTGGATTATACGCGGCACACTAATGGAGTGAATAAATTATTCTTTTGTTCTGAGACTACAAACAGGCAGAGATAGATGATCACTTCTAACAAAGCAGGTTTCCTGATGAATTCGTTCCTTTGATTGAAATCACAGCATCTGTTATATGAAGGAATAAAATCATTTAAAATTTGAAATCATGTCCCATCATAATCATTTAGCTGTTCTATGAGATTCGGAGATTAGATTCTCAAAGCAAGATCAATAACATCTGCCTAATCTAATTTTCTAAATATGTTAGACTTTACATACTCTTGATGTTTCAAATGTCTCCATTTACAACGATCTTGGTACACAACTCGAACTGCGCACGCATCCGGCACACGATTCACACAAGACCTTTTGTACTTCATACTAACGCTGATGGAAATCTGAAACGACTTCTGTAAAAGACACTGCTCATCTTTCACCACAAAATCGCTTATTTTAAGCTCCCCTCCCCCCAAAAAAAGATTAAAAGTTGTTGTGCACATTGTCCTTATGTCTTTAGACAGGATGTCTCCGAATCTGTTAGCTAGATTAGTAAAATTCGTTTTGTTTCGGATAGAGCTAACGACAAGGATAACGACTGACGCTCTTTAAAAATTTCTGCAAGCCACAGTGTTCTCTATAGGGGGCATAAATGCATTTCTATTTTTGGAATTACATGTAACCCTATATGTTCACTTCTGAAAGTAATTTCTGGAAAATACCTTTTGTATCCCATGTAGCTTTAGCCATGATCACTCTAATCCGGAAACTCCCAGATGTCTAGATGCCTGTTCTTCTGGTTGGGAGTTTTGCTCTATATTTGCATTTGAAATACTTAATAATTATATACCTGCGCTTTTGAAAGTCTGATTTGAAAAATTATTTTGGTACTCCATTGGTATGCTATCTTCCACGCCTATTCTAGCTATCTGAGCACAAAATGTTTCCGATAGGTGTCCTAAATTGAAATATTTTTTTGAAAATTTTCTTGTCAGTACTTTGTAACCCAAAATTGTCATGAATGGAAGAATACTGTAGTTCTAAAGCATATAAATAGGTCAATTAAAATTCACCAATTTGTTATTTAAAAGGGAGTGATACATCGAGACGTATTTAACCCTTTAAGCGACCGATGTAACTTAAACAAATGACGTTCAAACATTTCTGCGCTCCCTACACAGAAATGTTTATATAGCAATCGGGTTTTTCTTTCTGAACGACACGTCAAATGTTTTGTTTTGCCAAAATCTGCAACTAAACAATTTACATCTCCTTCTTATCCCATCAGTACCGATAATAAACCTGCCATAAGTGATGATCCTTCTTTTCTAGTTCTTTATTCTCTGCTTCATTACCCAGGTTATAAAGGGGAAGGGAAAGTCCCCTGACAGCGTCATCATGCCACTGGGCAGAAACAAGTGACTCGAACATCTTCTCCCTCCTTTCTTAGATTCGTCGTCCATTTTGAAGGTAATCAGTCAGTAAGGATTAGTGTTAATCCTCCCCCTGAACAACCACTTTGAAAAATAAAGCTAAGGGGAAAGCAACGCTTTCTGACGAGGAGGCTCACTCGTTCGGCCTGCATGCGACCAGTTTCTTAGACAGCGAATATATTCGTTTGAGCTGATTTCAACCCATTTTGCTAACCCCGAGTTAATTCGTTCCAGCCGGTTAAAGGGTAAATTTGGTCTTGTCCATGAATTCATTTTCTTTCGTAAGTAGCCTCCTTTTTTACACATCCTATTTACTTCGTATTTCAATACTTCATGTGCATTGGGATTTCCATTATTCATTTTCCGGACAAGTTCACTCTGTTTTTTTCTTTGCAAACTGTTTTGTGTTCGAAATGTGATTGGCATTCCTTTGAGCCCAAGTAATGAATCTTCTTTGCGTTTCAATCAATCTCTTCTGCGTCAAGTTGGAGCGTTGAATTGCCTAATAGCCATTTGAGATTTCTGACTTAGCAACTTAGGGGGAATGGCTTAAATAGAAGCTCTTTGCTTGTGCTCTTCATGGATGGCGAAGAAAGCGTCACGACTATGAAACTGCAGAAAAAAGTTTGAGTTCTTACCTGTTGTGCTCTTTGGTATCTAATTGTCGGTAGATGAGTCTCAGTATTCTTCATTGCACAAGGGGGGGGGGATATGTGCTGAATGGCCTAAGCGCTGAATTTTGACTGCTCGTCTGACAGGGCCCGCATGAGGTATGTGCGGTGTGTTTACTGTACAGCACTAGCCCTCTCCCTTCCTAGGAAACAACTGGGGCCAAATTATGGACATTCGATTATAGCCCATTGAATTGCTCGCAGTCCTCGTTAAACCCCCAAATAAAAAGAAATAGGCATAAAAATCGAAAAAAAATAATAGGACCGTAAGATCAAGTGAAGAGTAAGTTTTTTCTTTCGCAAACCATTTCTTTATTACTGATTCTACTGTCCTTTCAGTTTAAACTCCGTTATTCACAATTAACCCTTTAAATGGCCGATGTAATTGAACTAAGCAGTACCCAAAACATTTGCTCCCTCCAAACAGAAATGTTCATATAGCAACCGGGTTTTACGAAAACTAAGGCAAAGTAATTTATGTTTACCCCCTCTCATCTCATCAGCAGCGAAAATAAACCTATTATAGGTAATAAGCCCTCCTTCTAGTCCGATATTTCCTGTTCCATTACCTAAAACATAATAGGGAAGGGCTAGTCACGCTGACACGAACGTCATACAACTGGGTAAAAAAAAAGTTACTCAAATGTCTTCTCTCTCCTTCCTTAAACTTGGCTCCATTGCCATTACCAGTTAATTTCTCAGAAGGGAATAGTGTCAATCATATGCCTGAATGACCAGTCTGAATAACAAATCTAAGGGCGAAAGTAACTTTTTTCGATGCTCTAGTCTTGAAGGTAACTCATGCGAGCAGCTTTGGGACCACTAAACATACCCTGAATGAATTCGTTCCAGTCGCGTTCGGCCCACTTCTTTGACAGTGCATGTATTTTTTGAGTTGAGTTCAGCTCATTTGGTTAAACCCGAGTTAATTCATTCCAGCCGGTTAAAGGTTTAAAGTCCAAAGTTTATTCGCCATTTTTTAAATTCCGACACAGGGTCTATTGGGTGCCACAGCAAGCCTGTGTCTCCCCGAGGCTGTATGGGGTTTTGCTGCCAGGAGTGCGCAGAGTTCTTAGGCTGCGGGATGGGATTTAAAAGCCCACCATCCATAACGTCAACTGCGGCTCTGACTATTCGGCTACAAAGACGACATCTGCTACTGTTGAGGATGAAATTAATTTTTCAGTGTTAAAGATAAACCTCTTTCTTCTGTCTGTTCTTCATACTTGGGGCTAAAACCTTTTTTTTTTTTTTTTTTTTCAAGTTTATCGACTCCATGAACATCAAAAGCTACAAAGCGTCGCTTATCCCTAATTTAGAGCCAGTGTTCCAGGAAAGAGATAAAAAAAGCTTTGTGGGACAAAAACAGATTATTCGTATCTCGTCCAGAACTCGATTCCGTACTCAGTTCGGATGATTAGCCGGAAGTTCTAACTTACAAGGGAACGGTCTGGACCGTTGTCTCTAGATGTACAGTGCTTGTTATATCTTTCGACAGTACTGAAGGGGTAATGGATAATGACAAACTTTTAGGTGCTGTGGAATATAAATGATGAAGTTACAGGATATCAAATAGACAATTTTCATGGAATCTCCATTACTCTTGCGGAATGGATTTTGTTGTTTTAAGCAGTTGGTATACATTGCAAAGTATTCAGTAATGGATATGCAGTATAGCGTGTTCAGCAATGGATATACATTGCACTCACCTTTCATGTACGACAACAAATATGAAGATCTTTAATTATGGAATGATCCAAACAAAAGTATTTCTCACAGCGAGCACATTTCATGAATGCTGTTTCATCGCAATCTTCTCTACCGCATTCCTCAATTAGCCCAAATTCAAAACAATACCAGAGAGGTGTTTCGAAGAATCCAGGATTGGTAGTGACATAACTACACTTATAAAATGCAAAGCGTATCAGGTTTTGAAATCGATGCACTAAAAACTGATACTGAACAAAAGACTGCAGACGGAGAAAATGGTCTCTGTGCCAAAAGTTCATGTCGGATGTTACCAACACAGTGTCCGTAATGAATTTAACCGTATTTTATAGGGAGTTCTTACACTTATTTTTATAGAAAATAATTGTAAGAAGTTCTAACATAACATTCATAATACACATAAATTTCATAATGTAATGCTCATGAACAAGGCTTGAGTGGCTCCCCCTGTTGTCCATAGCATCTGAAAGTTTTGATATAAACATCGTATGACTCTCTATCCAAACAACATACTTTGGTTTTGCAATCAGCGACAACCACATGTCCGTTTTCTTGTTAGATCTAACTAACTCTTTGTTTTTAGTTATGTCTTTATAAAATGAATAACTTGGGCATAGTTTGTTCTTTGTTTTGAAAATCTGGAGTCTAAAAAGTTATTTATTTATAAAGTGGATAACTCTATAACCTTCATGTCCAGTTGATGTTTCATACAAATCTCCACCTCTTCCTATTTATTGTTAAAACCTAATGCTTTTATTGTACCTTTTTCTGTTACTGGTTTTTGGCACTTAAAGAAATTTCTTTTTTTTTTTCTTTTTTTTTTGGTTAAGTCCGGCTCCCTACAACTATCCGAGTTATCCTTTCTCTTTCAAAGTTCAACGACCACCGTGAGCAAATCTAAGCAGTCGTTCATGTCCGTAATTTCGGGCCGCTGGTTCCCGGGAAGAGAGATAACCAGTGCAGCAAGGCAAACACACCATCCAAGCCTTATAATGGAGTCGAGCCCGTGATCCAGTGCCTGCAGCTGTGTGCACTTGGCAATAATTTTATGAATAACAAGTGGAGTCTTTCGAATTTCGAAAACTATGTTCCCAATAATAGAGAAGACACAGGCTCGCTATTCGAGGACGGGCGTTGTGTTTCACAGAGCCGACACTCTGTGTATCGAGGTCCGCGGAGTGCCGCAATGTTTTGAATGATTTAAAGATGTTCACCTAATCTTTCTTTTAAATTTTACTCCCTTGAGATTTGGTTACCTAGAAAATTTTATTTTTTAAATGCATCGATCTGAGAATACTCGGCATTGAACTGGAAGATATTTTTCCTGATCATTCACTTCCCAAGCACTCACTCACGCACTCAACTTTCAGTCATGATTAACATCATTAATTCACAAAATGGACACTTAATGAAATTTGCCGACTTATATATAACGTGACAATAAAAATGTTTATTTGCCTGATAAAGGCGTGATATTTAAGTACACTCATATTTATAAATGTGCGTGAAGACCCTTTTTAAGTAAAATTCTTCCTTAAGTTTAACTTTAATCACTATTTAGCACGTCTTTTGTAAAAAACGATAGTGCTTATGTTATCGGTTTGTCCGTCCGTCCGTCTGTCTGTACACACGATATCTCTGCAACTATTAGTACGATTTGAAAAATTCTTTTTGCATTGGGAAGCTTGAAATATGAGAATAATGATTTTATTTCGTTTTTTTTACGATGTACAATTTTGCCGCTAGAGGGCGTAAACGCAGATGATGTCGAATTCAAAAATACGTGTTATTCCACATATTTGCTTCTAAACATCCGATTGAAAAAATTCTTTTACCTTTCGATTCCATTTATGTCGAAGAGTATTTTAGATGTAGTTATTTTTTCAAATTACGCATATATTTTCCGATAGGGGGCGTAAAAGAAAATTCCATTTTTTCCGATAACTCTTCTTCTAAAGCTCCGATTTTAAAAAAAAATTCTTCAGCGGATACACCTCCTGATGGAAAATCTTTGACATATAATTTCTAATTTTTGGTAAAGAATACTTTAGCCAACAGGAGGCGTAAGCGTTAATTTTCGCTTCTGATGTATTTGCCATAAAATCTGAGCTTCTAAAATATCGATTGAAAAAATTATTTCGTGCACTGATGCCCCTCACATCGATAAACTTTTTCGGAATATTTTCTTTTTAAAATATGCCACAGTTTCTCCGCCAGGGGGCGTAGATGTATATCTTATTTTTGTCAATGTCTCTACTTCTAGGTGTCCGATTTGAAAAAAATCCTTCTTTGTTGGATAGTGTTTTGAGTGTGACATGTTTTTCATATAATTTCAAAATTTTCAAGTAATTCATAGACTTTCCGCTAGGGGCGTAGAGGTAAATTGCTTTCCTCCTGTTTCTAAATCTCCGATTTGGAAAAAAATTCTTCAGCGGATACACCTCCTGATGGAAAATCTTTTGCATGTAATTTCTAATTTTTGGTAAAGAATACTTTAGCCACCAGGGGCGTAAGTGTTAATTTTTGCTTCTGATGTATTTGCCATAAAATCTGAGCTTCTAAAATATCGATTGAAAAAATTATTTCGTGCACTGATGCCCCTCACATCGATAAACCTTTTCGGAAAATTTTCTTCTTAAAATATTCCACAGTTTCTCCACCAGGGGGCGCAGATGTATATCTTATTTTTGTCAATATCTCTACTTCTAAGAGTCCGATTTGAAAAATTCCTTTTTTGTTGGATAGTGTTTACAATGCGAAATGGTTTTCCTATAAATTCAAAAATTTCAAGTCAATCATAGACTTTCCGCTAAGGGGCGTAAAGGTAAATAGCTTTCCCCCTATATCTCTGTTTCTAAATCTCCTATTTGAAAAATTCTTACTGCACCGGATACAGCTCCTGATGGGAAATCCTTTGCACATAATTTCTAATTTTTGTAAAACATGGTTTGGACACCAGGTGGCGTAAATCTTAATTTCCGCTTCTGATGTATTTTCAGCAAAATATGAGCTTCTAAAATCTAGATTTTAAAAAAAGTCGTTTGTTGACCGATACTACTCATGTCGACAAACCTTTTAGGAACATTTTCTTTTTGAAATAATGCATGGTTTCTACGCCAGGGGCGTATATGTATATTTTATATTTGTCAATATCTCCTCTTCTAACAGTCCGATTTGAAAAATTCCTTCTTTGTTGGATAGTGTTTCCGATGCGAAATGTTTCCCTGTAAATTCAAAAATTTTAAGTAAATCATAGACTTTCCGCTAGGGGGCAGAAAGGTAAATTGCCTTCTAAAACTCCAATTTGAAAAATTCTTCCTGTATTGCATACAAGACCTGATGGAAAATATTTTTCACATGATTTGTAATGTGTGGTAAAGAATGGTTTTGTCACCAGGGCGCATAAGTGTGAATTTCTGCTTCTGATGTATTTGTAGCAAAATCTGGGATCCTGAAAACTCGACTATATTTCTTTTTCTTGGACCAATACCGCTCATATGAAAAAAACCTTTTGAAAATACTTTCTTCCTAAAATAATGCACATCTTATTTTTTTCGATATCTCTGTTTCTAAGAGTCCGATTTGAAAAATTATATCGGCGTTGAAGAGCGTTTCCGGTGCGAAATGTTTCTCATATAAATTCCCGTTTTCTTAACGCACAAGTCCGCAACCAGAACCAGAGGGAGTAAGCTCACGATTTCATTTACAGCAATATCTGAGGGATTAAAAACCCGATTGAAAAACTTCTTTCTTCCGTCAGATACTATTGTTTTCCATACCGGTCCGATTGACTTTGAATAGCTTTGATGAATTTAATTTGCGTCAGAACGGATTCAAAAGACGTGCTTTTTACACCCGAAAATTCGGTGTCATCTTTCTTGTTTTTATTTAATATTGTGCTGAAAATTTTGGAACCTAAGTTATTTCAAATTATTCATTAACCTACACAATTGCCTGCTCTGATCAAGTAATTGCTTTACCCTTCTACAACAATTATTGCTTTTTCAGCCCTTCTTACTCACAATTAATTAAGAACTGGCTTTACTTACTTGCACTGCTTTTATATTCAACTTTGCTCTATTTAGAACTGCATTCGATTCAACACACAAAACAAATATATAAGAGGGAAACCGCTATGGTCGGAAATGTCCTACTTTCTGTCCTTCATCAAGGGCTGGCGGGGAATTTGCAGTAGATAGTTCTTAGATTTCTCCGGACGTATTCAGAGTTCTTTTCTGTATAACATCGAACACTATCATGAAGGCAGATCAGTTGGCAGGGTATAAGTGCACTGGCAAACCTCTTGATAGTTCAGGTGCTATCATCGACCAACCTTCTTGATTGCGTCCACCTGGTCATCAGGGGCAGCTTTTCATTGCAACGATACGCTATCTCTTCACGTCTTCCTTACTTTTCCATCAAGAAGAAAGAATCTCCGCCGAAGAGCGAGGACGAAATTGGACCCCCTCGTTAAGTTTGGTTTCGTTAATGTCTCCAGATCTCTCTCTCTCTCTCTCTCTCTCTCAGCTCCATCTCAACTTTCCCACAATGCTATTTCCCGCATATCTTCCAATCCCACGCAGGTTACATATTTCTTTATCTTCCAATCCCACGCAAGTTACGCATATTTTCCAACCTCGGTTACTCCGACCAAATTAAAGATTGGTCAAGAAATTAACATTACCCGATCTGGTTCGTTCTGGGCTCCTCAAAAAGTCCCCTTATTTATAAGCTAACTTTTCTCCCCGTCCAAAATTGCGTCCGCCCCTGAATTCTAGGAAATTTTGCTTGTGAAGTCCTCTCCGAGTTGTAAATCCACTAACATAAAAATGCTATGACTTTTGCCAAGTCTGTCGCCACGCTATTCTTCTTGCCAGACCAGGATTACCGATCCCCAAGACGAACGGCACTGGACTCCAATAAAACGTCTGCCCGCCAGTCTTCCCCGTTGTAAAATTACACTACCTTATTCAATACTGTAGTTGCCTGCGCTGGGGAAGAAAAAGCTAACCCTCGGTCTACCGTTACGGCACACAGGCTGGCTGGAAGTTCCCCTGACTCGGAGAGAAGGGGAACTTCCAGCCACCCTGTAAGTTCCCAATTATGGCGAACCCTGGCTCTGCGCGAATCCAAGCAAAATCTAAAAAAAATTATAAAATATAAAATATGTAGTATTTTGGGAGTGCAAATTGAATAAATTCTTGAAGTTAATATTTCCTACACTGGTTAGCAAAATCTCTTCCATCGACTAGATTATTTTGAAACCTAATTTTTTTTTTCACTCTGATTTACTCATGCAACCTCCAATATAGGAAAAGGGTGCACACTCGCTCACGAGCGATGTAACACCCGGGCTCACTCGGACGAAAAGTCAAAATCCAGAGTGCTACCACTGAGTCACCAGGATGCTGTCCTTGTTTGACTGGTTTTTTTTTATATGTCCTTCAATTCCTGAGTGTTGTAACTACAGCGTGGGCCACGAAATGATACTTTTCCTTTTTTTTTTTTTTTTCTTGCAAGTTCAGTGCACTCTGATTGATGAAATCGGAGAAAGGGTATACTTCATCCCTACTTCAAGAGAAATTGTTTAGTGAAGGACAAATGGCTGAAAAAAGCTGTCTAAATATGAAAACGGAGTGTCAGTTGAATTGCTTTATGCGAACCTAAAAGAAGTTACTTTAGTGCATCGACGTTTCCAGGCGCAATTCAACACAGAATGAGTATACAGGAACGCTGTTCTGAAGCTGCGAGGGCCATAATAAAAGTTCTGTACACGCTAATCTGAAACGCAAGGGTATGATGCAATCGGGAAAATGATTGCGTCACATCAAGGTCAGACTCTCAGTAACGCAGTGGTTTCACAACGACTCGCTATCTGCTGTGTGGACGAGGGAGGATTTGGAAATAGAAGCGTGCAGCTCCTAATGCAGAGTCACGGCGTTAGACCAGCGCTCGTACGTTAAAAGATAAACTGTGCGGGGGAAAATTCCGACACCGATCCACACTGCCTTGCAAGAAGTTTGTGGGAAAGGAACTCTTGATCGAAGCACAATTTCTCGCTGGGCATCGCGCTTTCGGGAGGGTCGAAGCAGCATCGAAGATGATCACCGCTCAGGCCGACCTCAAAAGGCGACAGACAAAACATCACATCTGTCACCATTGTTGCGACGCTTCTCGAAGAGAATCGCCATTTATCAGTCGATGACATTGCTCATCTGGCAAAGTTGTCCACCACGTATGTTCACCGGATTTTGAGCGACTCACTTGGAAAACGAAAAATCGCCTCGCGCTGGGTGTCCCCATTAATTCACCATTGAGCAGAAGGCAGCCAGAGTGAGCATCGCACAGGATCCCTCCACACCTTCAAAAAGGAGGGCGACACGTTCCTGAACAAAATCGTCGGAACTGATCAGACTTGAAACCGTGATTTTTGAGCCGGAACTGCAGCCACAATCAGCGGAATGGAGGCAGCCAAGTTCCTCACACCCTCAAAATGTCGTCGGCAACAATCCAAAGTGAAGCAAATGATGATTTTTGCGTACGATGCCCAGGGTATTGTGATCTCTGATCGAGTGCCGGTAGGGCAAAATGTCAACGCACAATATTATCGTGACTTTCTGAGACAAAGTGAGACATAAAATTCGTCAAAATCGTCCCAACTTATTGGAAGTGGGAGCGATTTTGCTGCATGACAGCCTATCGTGTCATGGTACAGCGTCGGCACGGGGACTTGTGTCGAACTATGGCTGGGAAACTTTATCCCACCCACCATACAGCCCTGATCTCAGTCCGTCCGACTTTGATCTTTTCCCAAAGTTACAAAATTGGTTCCGTGGCATCCGCTACGAATCGCTGAACGAACTGTCATTGGACGTGACCCGAGTAATACGACAGCTGAACAAAGATGGCGTGCTACGTGGCATCCAGGACCTACCTCACCGCTGGCAAGCTGTCATTAGCAGCAAAGGGGAGTACATTGAACGGCAGTAGTATATGTCCCATACTATGGGACACATCGTATACTACAAAAAACCTTCAAAACCATCAATTTTCAGACATTTATCACTGAATTTTTGAGAACATTTGACAACATTTTTAAGCATTTTTATGTCAAAAATTACCATGTTTTAATCGATTTTGATCATAAAACAGTTAAAAACATCAAATTTTTAAAAAACGAAATTTTATCCCTGTTTTCATCAAAATAGAGCATCATAAAAATACACATTTTAAGTCATTTTTTGTGAACATTTGACGACATTTTAAAATAAAAAATGCATTAAAAAAAGGGGCACCCAAAATGGATACCCCTTATAGAAAGATTAAAAGTTGTTGAAGATTAAAAAATATTTAAATTTTATGACATATCTTTGCAAGTAAATACACAATGTTTTTTTATAGTTTTCATTTATAAAATCATCAGAGAATTTTTTGTTGATAACAATATCACACCAGTTAATTTTATCTTTTTATCTTTATATTTCATAATGAAAACTTGTGTTAATTCTTGGTTTCTTGTAACTTCTTTCCAATGAATAAAAGCACTAAGAAAATCTATAATTTCTTTACTTAATTTTTGTTTTATTGGAATTATTGACATGTCTAAGAGTCGAAAGTTTTCTTTTATAAAATCATTACTTAATTTTTGCTACATAGAAATTCTTCTCATATCTAATTTACCAATATTCGTTAATAGTTATTTTATAGCCTAAACTTATAACATAATTTTTTTTTAAATTATGAAATACCTGTATTCTATAATTTTTCGACTTCCATCATGCATCCCCTCAAAAATGGCAAGCAATGACCTATTTACAGTGTTAAAATTAGAAATAAATCTTCTACAGGCCCAGCGGACCACTCTAATTTCCAAATCACTGGTTCACCAAAAAAAAAAAAAAAAAAAGAGAAAAAGCAGTACACATTTACAGAAAGAAAAACATTTCACCAATTTCAAAATTTTTTTTTTATTTTTTATAACAAAACAAAAAAAATTAGCCTCTTAAGCTTCTTCTTGTTCTTCTTGTCCAAGTTGTATGTCTTCTTGTCCAGTGTGAACATTGATCTCATTATTCTAAATACAAAAGGAAAAATATGTGAAAATATTTTTTCTCAAATTCAACAATTTTCTTATTACATGTCATGCTCATATAAATTAAATACATGCTGTTGAATAGCATTACTGGGGCCACCTTTACTTTTGACGTCAACAGCGCGTAGCCAATGAAACAAGTTAGTAAAATCATGCAATGTATTGATTATGTTACGCTTTCCAACATACCAGAAATTATAACTCAAGTTATTATTCAAGTTATGAGGATAATGGCTGTAAAATAAATCTCGCTCCTATGACCTCACCTTTGACCCCATCTCGATGATATTCTGCAGAACCGGTAAAGTATATTTCCGCAACATGATAAAGTTTTGTCTCAATCGAAGCATTTTTACCTAAGTTATAACGCATAAGGGCAATGGAATGGATCCCGCTCCTATGTCCTGACCTTTGACCCTATTTCGCCTATTTTTAATTGAATTCGTCCCCAGATGGTCCCTTACCACATATTAAAATTTCATCCCAATCGAATCATTTTTACGCACGACATTACTCCTGTGCCCTGACCTTTGATCCCATTTCGATGATATTCAACACAACCGGTTTGGTATACCTTCGAAATAACATGATAAAATTTTGTCGCAATCAAAGCATTTTTACGTAAGTTCTGATGCATAAGGACTATGGAATAGATCATGCTCCTGTGTCCTAACCTTTGACTGCATTTCGCCCATTTTCAATAGAATTCGTCCCTAGGCAAGACCCTACAACATACTAACATTTCATCCAAATCGAAGCATTTTTACGTAAGTTATGACGCATAATAGCGATGGAAGTGATTCCGCTTCTATGTCCTGACCTTTGACCCCATTTCTCCCATTTTCAATAAGGTTTGTCGCCAGGTGGTCCCCTACCGCATACTAAAAGTTCATCGAAATCGAACCTTTTTTACGTTACTTATGACGCATAAGAGCAGTGGAATGAATCCCGCCCCTATGTACTGACCTCTGACCCCATTTCGTTCACTTTAAATAGGGTTCCTTCACAGGTGATCCTCTACCAGATACTAAAATTTCATCGAAATCGAACGATTGTTACGCGAGTTATCGTGCGGACCGACATACGCACACAACGCGTGACGTAATGAGGCAGATGGGAATCGCGAACATCTGCTCGCAAGAGTGTGACGTCATAAAACTTTAATAGGATCCACACACAATGCGTGACGTAACGAGACAAAATGGCGTGACCGCGCGCCAACATTCTCAAAGGCGAGATTATGACGTCATAAGATTTCTAAGCATTGGTAACATTAATGGAACAACGCCATGACACTGAAAACGTTATAATTCGGGGTGGTTATTTAACCCACTAAACGAATTCTCCTAAAGTCGAGGTCAAGCTAAATCGATTTCTAGAACCAGAGAACGGTAGGTAAACGACTTTTATCAAAATTCTTAGAGCCATTTTCAAATTAAAATGTACATACATACATACAAGAATTGCTACTTTAAGGTGGACGTCAAGTAATTTTGCTTCCTATACTTCCAATGGAAAAACTTCTGTACACATTTTCTTCACAATTAATGCGTTCCCAAGGTTGAAAATTTGAACATCGATTAAAATAGCTTCATTTCATACCTTGGAATACTTAATATTTTCTAAACCATAACCGTAATTATGCAATCCAACATTTTTTTGTCCACTGACGTCATCAAAGTACAGGTCGCGCCATCTTTTCTCTGGTTTCAACACCACCAATAGAAAAGTGATTATTTTTTAATATAATTATGGTTATGTTTTAGAAAATATGAAGTTTTCCAAGTTATAACATGAAGTTATTTTAATTGATGTCAAATTTTCATCCTTGGGAACACATTAATTGTGAAGGAAATGTTTACAAAAGTTTTTCCATTGGAAGTATAGGAAGCAAAATTACTTGACGTCCACCTTAATAATATGAGATAAGGGCAATGGAATGGATCGCAATCCTATGTCCTGACCTTTGACCACATTTCGCCCATTTTCAAATGGGTTCGTCCCCAGGTGGTCCCCTACTACATACTAAAATTTTATCGAAATCGAACCATTTTTACGCACGTTATGACGCATAAGGGCCATGGAATGCATCCCGATCTTATGTCCTGAACTTTGACCCCACTTCATCCATTTTGAATAGGGTTCGTCCCCAGGCGGTCTACTACCACATAGTAAACTTTCATTGAAATCGAACCATATTTACGCAAGTTATGTCGCATAAGAGCAATGGAATGATCCCGCTTCTACGTCGTGACCTTTGACCCCATTTGTCCCATTTTCGATAGGGTTCGTCCCTCGGTGGTCCCCTACCACATACTAAAATTTTATCGAAATCGAACCATTTTTGCTCCAGTTATCGTGCGGACAGACGGACAAAGCTGGAGCATATACGCTTCTTCAACCTACGGTTGGAAAGCGTAAAAAAAGGCACATGTCATGAGCTGTTTTGTAGTTGTATAAGGTGCACCGTAGGCAATCTGAAAACATATTATTCGTTTCTCTCATGGATAAAAGGAGCGATTTATCAGATTTGCAGAAAGGGATGATTATCGGCTTTCGGGCCAAGAGTTACAGTATTTATGAAACAGAGCAGTTTGTGTACTGTTCGCGTGCTGTGTGTGGTTATGTGGTTAAAGTGTATCATGATTGGAGAAATGGCACCATTCCGATTAAGCGACGTGAAAACTGCGGAACACCACGTGCCATTGATGTGAGAGGTAAACGTCGGCTGCGAAGGTGCGTGAGGGCCGATCGACGTGCTACAGTGGAGCAACTCACTGGCCGAATGAACCAGGGGGCTACCGAAAGTGTGTCTAAAAAGTACAGTTCAGTGAACGCTGCTGCGTATGGGGCTTCGATGCAGACGGATGGTCACTGCACCTATGCTAACGAAGGGGCATCGCAGAAAATTCTTGCATTTGCACGGCAGAATCAAAATTGGAACTTCGCTGATTCGCAAAGGATTGCCTTCTCCGATGAGTCACGTTTTCTGCTTCATCGAGCGGATGGACGCTGACGTATAAAGCGAGAAATGTTGGAGAACAAATACTCTTCAACCATTCGTGGAAGAACACAAATTTTTGTAAAATCTAGTTTTCAATTTAGAACCACCAAATTTTGTATGCTATCTCATGGTACCCTAACTTAGACCGTAGACGGTTTTTGGAAGGGGTCGGGGCCCGGGATCAAGGGGAGGAGGGGGATACAAACTTTTGGAAAATCTACAGTTTTTAATTTAGAACCACCAAATTTGGCATGCTATCTCATGGCACCTAACTTAGACCGTAGACTGTTTTGGGAAGGGGTCGGGGCCCGGAGTCAATGGGGCCCCCATACAAAGTTTTCGTAAAATCTACAGTTTTCAATTTAGAATTGCCAAATTTGGTGTACTATCTCATGGTACTCTTGAGTTAGACCATAGATGGTTTTTGGAAGGGGTCGAAGCCCGGGATCAATGGGGCCCCCATACAAACTTTTCGTAAAATTAACAATTTTCACTTAAGAACCACCAAATTTGGTGGTACCCTATATCATATAGCATGGTACCCTAAAAATTTGACCGTAAACGGGTTTGGGAATGGGTCGGGGCCCGCATGAATGCCCCCCCCTGCAAAAGTTTCGTAAAATCTAGTTTTGAATTTAGAACTTCCAAATTTGGTGTACTATCGCAAGGTGCTCTTGAGTTAGACCGCATATGGTTTTGGGAAGGGGTCGAGGCCCGGGGTCAATGGGTCCCCCATAATATTATCGCTCGAGTTCCGAATTGGGTTCACCCGGCGTAATATTGGAAACCAGGGGGTGTCAAGTGGATTGTGATTCTGCGATTCCCTGATTTAGGGCTGACGCAGCCCTAAATATTTGACAGTGATATAATGGGAAGTTTCGACATAGTGTCTTAATATCCGTCTATACCTGTACCAGAGGCTGTTGGAAACCTTGAAGAAATAATCGTCACTTCCCGTGAATTCACACCAACCCAAACAAAGAAAATTATCGGTGCCGTAAATCTAGTTACTAACCACAACTATTTCAAATTGGATGGTGACATCTACAAACAAACAAAAGGAGCACCGATGGGTTCCCCTCTATCAACAGTACTTGCTGAAGCAATACTTTGACTGCTAGAAGATCTCCTCTTTCTAAAGTGTATCAAGAAACCCCGAGTGTGGATCCGCTGCGCTGACGATATATTCTTCATATGGGAACATGGAGTTGACGAATTAAAAGATTTCATGCATAATATAAACAGTCTACATAATACGATAAAGTTCAACATGGAGCTTGAAGTGGATTGAACGTTGAATTATCTTGACGTCGCGCGCAGAAGAAAGAGAACATCCAGCTTCGACTTTAACGTTTATTATAAACCGACCGCAGTACCGAACTTTGCCCCCTCCTGATTCGCAATGCCCAATAGAGTACAAACTTTCTGCTTTTAGAGCATGTTTCTATAGAGCGTGTAACGTATGCCAACCCGACTACTTAAATAACAAGGAAATTGATAATATTTATAACAAAGTTCTAAAAGCTGGATATCATCATCATCATCATCATTGTCAACCATTATCAATCCACTGCTGGACGAAGGTCTCCCCAAGTTTCCTCCACAACGGTCTGTCTTGTGCCAGTCTCCTCCATGTCACTCCCGCATATTTACGAATTTCATCCACCCATCTCCCATGTGGTCTTTTTCTGGGTCTTTTCCTGTCCCTTGGAATCCAATCTAAAATTTCGGCTGTCCATCTATGGTCTGTCCTTCTGGCAGTATGTCCAGCCCATTGCCATTTCAAGGATTTAACTCTGATCATGATGTCTTCCACTCTCGTCATTTTTCGGATCCACGAGTTCCTCTTCTTATCTCTCCTGGTTATACCAAGCATGCACCTCTCCATGCTTCTTTGAGTTGTCTGCAGCCTTTGTATGTCTCTTTTAGTTAAGGTCCATGTCTCTGCACCATACGTAAGCACTGGAAGGATGCATTGATCAAACACTTTTCTTTTAAGACATAATGGCATATTGCTCTTGAAAATTATGCTGTTTCTTCCAAAAGCTCTCCAGGCAAGTTTTGTACGCCGATTAATTTCTTCATCAATGTGACCCTCACTTGATATCTGCTGTCCAAGATAAACATACGTATCTGTTATCTCCAGTTTTTCTCCATCAATCGATAAATCTTCATTTCTTGTAAAAGCATTGAACATCACTTTTGTCTTCTGAAAGTTCATTTTTAATCCCACTTCTTTACTCTTGTCAGCAAGTTCCTGGATCATACTCTGCAGCTCTGATGGGGTAGTTGCAAAAATGACTACGTCATCAGCAAAACGAAGGTGGGTTAGATAATCTCCATTAATCTTTATCCCTTTGTTTTCCCAGTTCAGTGATTGAAAGACATTTTCCAATGTGGCATTAAAGAGCTTCGGAGATATGGTGTCACCTTGTCTCACTCCCTTTCCAATTTTTATGTGTGTTGTATTTTCAAACAACCGAATCTTTGCACTTGCATTTTCATAGATGTTATTAATAATATTAATGAATGCATCTTCAATACCGCAGGATTTCAGAGCCGTGGTAACTGCTGATGGTTTCACCGAATCAAAGGCTTTTTCATAATCGATAAAAGCCATGCACAATGGAAGTTCATATTCCCTTGCTCTTTCAATTAGTTCTCTCAGTACGTGGATATGATCTATTGTGCTGTAGCCACTCCTGAATCCAGCTTGTTCTCTCGGTTGAGCCATGTCCAGTGTTACCTTCAAGCGGTGTGAAAGAACTTTAGTGAAGATTTTATAAACCACTGATAGGAGGCTGATAGGTCTGTAGTTCCTGAGATCCTCAATGTCACCTTTTTTATGTAGCAGGATCATTGTAGCATTGTTCCAATCCTCAGGAATCTTCCCTTCATTAAGGCATCGAGTGAAAATTTGGGCGAGTACTGTTTCAATTTCTCCACTTGCTTCTTGTATGATGTCTATAGTAATTCCATCTTCTCCTGGAGCTTTCCCCCGCTTCATGTTCTTGATCGCATGAGCAACTTCTGCTGGGAGGACTGGAAGAACTCTGGTACCTTTCATGATGTCTGGAGAACATGTATCATCCCTTTCATATAATTTGGAGTAGAAATCTTTCACTCTTGTCAAAATTTCGCCTCTATTTCTTGTTATAGAACCATCTTCTTTTCTCAGAGCCATAATCTGTTTTCTTCCCTTACTGAGATGTCCCTTTGCTAACTTAAGGCTTTGGTTGTTTTCAATTGCTTTCCTCACTAGCTCACAGTTGAATTTCCTTTTTAAAGCTGGATATAAGAGGGATGAAATAGACAGAATACACAGAACTGTAAGAAACCGTATAATGTCAGCAGCAACAAAAACACCTAGTAAGACAATGAGGTACGCAAGATCCATCTCATATATCCCAGGCTTTGCATATTGGTTAAAGAATTTGTTACGTAAATACAAAATATTAATAGCAATGAAGTCCCCGACCCCATTATCACATATAGTATCAAACTGCAAGGAGAGACAGTGTGAAAAAGAAAAGGCAGGTGTGTACGCTATACCAGGGCCCGATTTACTACATGCGAGGCCCAGGGCACAAAACATTTTCGGGGCCCCCCTCCTTATTCTCTATCGACCAAATAATAGTCACTGTGTGCAGAGTAGCAGAATGTAGGCGTACATGCGTACGCATGATAGTTTCCAAATCCTTAGCAGGTTTGCAGATAGTTTTTTCATGTAGATTAAAAAAATAAAAATGCTAGGCCTATATACAGCAATTAAAACACTTACTCAACACTTTACTCAAATTAATATACTTAATTCTATTTTAACTGAAGAACTTAATTATTTTTCACATCTTCTGAGTTCTTTTGTTTTTACAGACATTTCTGGCCTCTAGATTTTATCAAGGCCTGTTCTCAATGTATACGAACTGTATTAAAAGTTTTGTTTACACAGAATTTAAATTTTATTGCCAGGTTCCTCTTTCAGTTGCCAATTAAATAAAAATATTTCCTTATGCATTTTCTAAGTCCAGTATTTTTGAATGAACTTGTTGAAAATCATATTTATAATTTTTGAAGGTTCATTGATAGAACTGCTTTTCTGGATATAAAAACTTTCTTTAATTAATATCTTGTTTTTATGAGGTTCGTAGTCCAATATTTTAATATTTTGCCATAAAAGTCCATTTTACACACATTGCTGCACATTCAATTAGAATGTACTATTTTGTCCTCATTGGAATCTGTAATGTTCTAATAATTATTTGTTTTATTAATTTTCCTTTAAATTATCTTATTCTATTATCATGGTATGCAGGTTGGCAGCGAGTCTTCTGTTTCAATAGCTGTGCAAGCAGATGCATTTTATTTTTATACAACTCTGGCTGTGCGGGTACAACTAGTTGATCAGTAGTTTGTGGTGTTAATGACCCCCATAGACTCTAACTATAACAATATATTTATGACAAAATGGATGGATATCTTAATTTTAGTGAATATTATGGTCTTGCAATGTACTGATTCTTGCGTCTAGAACATGAGAACAATGCATCCAACAAAAAATGTGAACTAAAACAAGAAAAAAAAAATCCATGGTGACCTCCACTGGACTTCCTCATAAATAGAGGTGTGAAACTGCATAAAAAATTGAAAAAGTGCTATGGGCTTCACGGTTTCTGCCAAGATCAAATCAGCGCATCATGATCAATATATCAGAAAACTGCAAAACATAAAATTTTGTGTTGATGAGGAAGAGTCTGAGTTACACAAAAAAAAAACAAAAAAAAAAACATAATAATCTGAAAAGCTGAGGGGAACACCTAGTCCGGTTCAATTTTTGGTAAATGTGTTGTACTTCGGCATCCTAAATTATTTGGTCAGAAAAGTTGTAAAATTAAAAAAAAAAAAAAGCATATTAAAGATGTTTACCGAAACACTTACCACCAAGTAGGATGAGTAAACACATGCTGCGGCGACAACCTGAAGCTTTGCTCCATTGAGAGGAAGGTTTGCTGCGGCTGGGAATTCATGGGCAGAAGAGTACAACAGGAATCAGGTACGCTCTTGTCAGGAAAGAGTAGCAGAATATACTGCTACGCTAAAGAATGAAGTTTGTAATTTCTGTCTCACTTTTTAAAAAAACATACAGAGACTGTCTTCGTTCTTTGATATGTAATTCCGTGATACAAAATAGTAAGTATGCACATGCCTTTCTTGTTTCTAGAAAAGCGTTAGAGTAGGTGTCGCATTCTCTCTAACGGAAGTTAGATGGCAAGTCTCAAAGTGAAAGTTTGATTACTAAAAAGAAAAGCTTTCGCGGAGAAATGAGTTCATACATTCAGCATCAAAGAATCCCATGTGAAAAAAACAAGAAACTGTCCGATTGCGATGTCAAGAACTGACACCGAAATTAACTATTTTCTGTAGCGTAGCACTACACTCTTTCCTGACAACAACGTACCCGGTTCCTGTTGTACTATTCTGCCCGTGAATGTCCTGGCTGCAGCGATCCTTCCTTTCAACGGAGCACAGCTTCATGTCAACGCCTCAGCGTTGTTTAAGGCCTCCCGCAGTGTCTGCTGACTCGTCATACTTGGAGTTCAAGTTTTTCGGTAAACATCTTTAATATTCAATCTAACGATGAAATTTGTTTACCATTTCCCCTTAAATTGCATATTTTAGAATCTGTACGTCACACTTTTTAGAAATTTTACAACTTTTCCGACCAAATAATTTACCATGCTAAACTACACATTTACCTAATTTTTACCAAAATCTAATGAGCACATAATCACATGAATGTATAAGTTGTCCAGTGTCAAACAAAAATGACAATACGATGACAAAGTTCTGTGTTTGGGCACCAGATCCTTTTATTTGTAATAACTCATTTACTATTCTTTATTTTTAGGAATGAATAAAAAGAATTGAAAATTTACCTCCTATATCAGGACGAAACAGTTGGGTTGAATATTTTTCTTCTACATTTCCTAGATGCAAAGTCATGTATCAGAGAATCATAATTTAAAGACTGTGTCACATCATTCTCCAAAGACAGCAGAGCTAATGATGCCAGTTTCGTTTGTCTCATGGTTGATCGTAAGGGATTTTTCAGTCTTTTCAGCAAAGAAAATGATCTCTCACTTGTACAATTTGAAATCGGTAATGTCATGAACATTCTAAGTGCAGTCTCAGTGTTCGGAAATGTGGCTTCTAAATTGTTTACCTTCAAAGTTTGCAACATCTGGGGAATGGTTGCATGCTCCCCAATCATTGAGGAGAATTGCAAAAACTCATCTGCAAACTGGTCGTCAAGGTCATTGTTATAGTATTCCTGCAATGCTTTTGCACCTTCAAAAATTTCAGATCTTGATTTTTTTGTAAAAAATTCAAATTTTCTCATGATATTTTCATAAGCACTTTTTCTGCTTGAAAGCTGAGTGACTAAAGCATCACAAAGCACATAATAAACTTGAGTTCTAAATATATCCCTTGCACTGAGTTCTATATGTTCAATGTTACATTCATCTAGGTGTTTATTCTGGGGCACCTTCTTTCTTCGGGAATCATGACCATGGTATTGCACATTTTCAGACACTAATGTTTGAGCTTCCTCTTCATAGACTTCAAAATTTTCCCTCACGAACTGAATGAATTCAATTAACGACTGGAAAATTTTAGGTACTTCAGAAATATTTCCTTTTGGATTCTGGCAAGTTTGATTTGCACAGTTTAATCTCTGAAGTATTGTGTCCCAAACTACTGTGCTGATCGATATTTCCATTGTTCTCATTTTCTTCAGCAGTGATTTTGCTTCATCTCTTGTTTGTGGAGAATCATCAACATTTTCTGACAGAAATACTAAAACTTTCTCTATTTCACGATAATTTTTCCTCACTGATCGTGTAGCTGCAGCATCTGCACACCATCTGGTAACTGACCGACTCTTCAGTGTGAGTGATGAATTTCCATGTGCTTCCTGGACTTTCTCCTGAAGCATCTTCCAATGGTGAGTTGATGCAGAAAAAAAGTAGAGAGTTTTTGCAAAAATGTGAAAAAAGAGAGAACTTTACCACAACTATCTATGCTATTCACACCAACTAAATTTAAAGTGTGAGCAGAACATGGCACATATTCCGCTAGTGGATTGATTTCCCTAATGCGTGTTTGAACACCAGAATACTTCCCAGACATGTTGCTGGCATTGTCATAGCTTTGGCCTCTGACATTCATAATATCCAAGCCAGCCTCTTGTAGAAAAGATATCATGGTATTTGTAATGTTTTCTGCAGTATGTCCATGGAATGGAATAAATGTCAAAAACCGTTCTTTTGCTTCAAAATCTTTGTTGACATACCTTATGATAAAAGCCAGTTGATCTATGTGTGTAATGTCTGGAGTAGAGTCGACTATGACAGAAAAATATTTTGACATTTTTATTTCATCAGTGATGGCATTAAAAACACGTACAGCCATTAATTCAACAAATTCATCCACACATGTTGAAGATAAGTAATTGGTGTTACCACTTCCTGGATTCCCACATTTTTCCAAGTGTTGAGCTAAGAATTTGGATCAAATTCTGCAATTAATTCTAAGCAGCCCAGGAAATTTCCATTCTGAACTGATCCAATTGTTTCATCATCACCATACATTGGCAACCCACGAACTGAGAGATACTTAACTGTTGCAACAACTCTATGCAAAACATCTTGCCAGTACTTGGATTCATTCCGATACTGCACAACTATCTCACAGTCAATGCGTGCAGAAGCATTCATGCGTGATGAATAGTCACATACTGCTTGCCTGTGTATGTGTGAATTTTCATGCTCTGTAAGACGTTCACTTGCATGCTTCCAGTCAGAAAAACCTGTGGATCCTAATGCTGTAGTGCTCCTAGCATACAATTTGCATATCCAGCAGAATAGTAAACAAGTTGATGGGGATAAAAGAAGCCAGTCGCGTTTTACCTTCTCATTATTTTTTATTCTGAAAAAATTACCTTCTGTTAGAAAACGTTTTTTACCACATATATCCTTCCCTGTGAATGCCAGCAACTTCAAATCTTGGACTGGTGGATCGCTCAAAAAGCATTCGCGCATTTCTTCTGTAATTTCTCCCCATAAGGCAGGATCCACTGCATTCATTGTGGAACTTGTGCTCTCTTCATTAGATGAATTCAAAAGATTTCCCAAATTAGGAGCACCTGTGATGTTAGATGATTCTGAAGTCAGATTACGCTCAAGAGACTCACCAGTACTAAAATTAGATGAATTTGTAGAACGTTTGGGACCAAGTGAAATATCCAATTTTTTAATGGCAAAACGTTCAATGCTACCATGCTGCAGGTCATCATCCTTCAGTTTCAATTGTTTGGCTTTCCGTTTAGCGCTGCCTGATAAGTATGTACGTTTTGACATAATTTAACTGTTAAATAATTCAACTTAAATATATTGTTACAACTAACTAAATTTGATTATATATAAATTTAACAAATATTCAACATTCCATCAGACTACAAGAAACGCAACGCAAAATACAACCAAACCTTTGTGGTTACAGTTACGACAACGACAAGCCATGTGCAGGAAGTTGAAGGATCAGTTGAGTTTAGGTGCGTTCGGAAACGCAAGAAAAGGCACGTGACTCAATGGAAGCGATCCTTCTTCTCACTGGCCACCTGAAGGCTATTAAACCACTGAAACTCATTAATGGCCACGTGTTTACGTGAAATTCGAACCTCAAACTCACTGTGTGTAAGTACCACATCTATAAACACATGACTCATGAGCGTGCAAAAGTAAAAATAATAAATTTTGAATATACACACACAAAATTCCCATTAACTAAGTACACATTTAATTCAAATTTGGGGGCCCCCAAAAATCGGGGGCCCTGGGCACGTGCCCCGTGTGCCCTCCCGTAAATCGGGGCCTGCGCTATACCGTTGGTATATCCTGACAACACGGAAAAGATATACATCGGAATGACAAAGCGATCCTTGGTCACTAGATGTAAAGAACACGTGCGAAGTGTCAACCAGAACATACAGCCCTGATGGAAGATGAAACTCTTACACACAACTCAGCTTAGTAAGGACTTATGAACTATTATTATTAACACCAAAACCAGTAGTATTAAAATAAATCCGTCTTGTTGCACGATGATATTTATTCAGCTAAAAAACGAAATCTATATAGTTTAAAAAACACATGAGCACTTTCGGTGTCACATTGACATTTTCATCAGATGTGATTTCACCATGTGGTTACATGCTGGTCTTAAGTACGTGGAGTAGATGCATCATGGGAAAGGTAATGTCAATGTCATATGATATACCAGATAACAAAAAAAAAAAAAAAAAAAAGCCTAATTAGCCAATGAAGATCACTTAACAGAAACAATTGCTATTGTGCTGTCCTTCCCAACAAGATTGCTCCAAGGTTCAGGTAAGACACAAGGATAATAGTCATTACAGCAACGTGTATTATAAGCCGAAATATAGAGGCTTTCTGTAAATAACAAGGAATAAACAGAGTTAGGTGTGTTTATGATCTTAGCGTTGTCCCAGTCTGGGATGGAATTTCCAGCACTTATGGTTCTTGCAAAAGAGTTGCTTTGGTGATTCATTTTCAGATCATATCTGTGTTCATTTAATCTCAAATCCAAATTTCTTTTGGTAGAACCCACATAATGATTGTTTAGTTCACCAGAGATAGTGTCGAGCATAGGAATAACATACACACCCCATTTTTTCCCTTTGTCAATTTTGTCACGATCGTTGCGGATAATGGTATATAGATTGCATGATCGTATTCCAAATTGTATTTTATGACGAGAACATATTGTTGGTAAGGAGGTTTACAATATATTAATACTAGTGTTCATGCACTAATTAGAGTGTCTACCAACACCGAAACCTTTCAAGAGGTCGCGTCGCCAGAACACGTCAATTTCACCTACCACACTAAAATTTCATCGAAATCGAACCATTTTTACGCGAGTTATCGTGCGGACGGACGGAGAAAACTGGAGCATATACGCTTCTTCAACCTACGGTTGGAAAGCGTAGAGATATGATAAAACAATTACTTCAACAAATAAAAATAAAGAACAAAACAGAAAATATTGCCTGGATAACTTGAACAGGAATGAAAATGTTGATTACTCTTTTTGTTTCTCTGGGTCTCAGATATAATAAGACTGAAATACAAATGAATGGTATGAGAATTTTGGCACACAAAAAAATGTATATATACAACAGAATTATCAATTATATCGCAACTAGTAAATTGCAACAGAAATATTCCATTTTTATGGAAAGTTAAAAGGAATAGCTAAGATACACGGTCGAGTCCCATTGTGACTAATTATATCCACAGCAATCGCCATGTGTAGCGCGGACAGCCACTAGACGGGTGGGAGTGACTCAATAAGGTGCTGGAAGGTTTTCACAGGTATGTGGAGCCATGCTGGTTGCAGTGCATCTGAAAGCTGCTGGAGCGTACGTGGTGGAGGATCCATAGAGCGAACAACACGATCGAGGTGGTCCCATACACGCTCAGTTGCTTTTAAGTCTTTAAGTCCAGCGAATTAGGGGTCAGGGAAGTACTTTGAAGTCCCATATTTATGGACTGCACTTCGAATCATGTTGACAATTCCTATCACAGTAGCTACGTGTGAACGAAGTTTTTGTAAACTTAAATTGATCAAAACTTTCTTTCGTTCAAATATGTTAGAAGAAAAGTTATCAGATTTAGCAATTCTGTCCATAGAGAATGACTTTATCCAGTCGTTATGCTATTCAGACTTAATTAAAAATTTGCGAGTACAAAAGCAAGAAAAATACCTATTTGAGAAGCTATCGCAAGCATTCCCTATTTTGAAACGCTTACTAAGACCTGTGACGTATATTCTAGATTAACTTTCCTTTTTTAGTTTCTTTCCCTATGTAAATCTTGAGTTTATTCTCAGTATTCTTCACGCTTAATGAAATATATTTTCTCTCAAATGAATACGTTTGGCAACAATTGAGGTTGAATGCACGTGACGTATGCCTGTTATGAGATAAGAACAAGAGATAAAAGCGACGACTGATCTGTTAGTAGTAGGGGGGACTTGGGCGGCGGAAGTGACGTCACGGGTGGGCGTGGTCAACTTCCGGAAGTGACGTCACGGATGCGCTTCCCGTAGACATCCACGGGAAAACTTTTCTTCCGGTGGCAACGGTGGGCGTGGTCGTTGGTGTCCGCCATTTTTTACTGCATGACGTCACCTTGACGTCGACGAAGCCATTTTTAATTCTGGGAAATTTCTCCGCCATTTTTATTTTTTTGGAATTTCCCAATCTTTTACTGCATGACGTCACCTTGACGTCGGCGAAGCCATTTTTAATTCTGGGAAGTTTCTCCGCCATTTTTATTTTTTTGGAATTTCCCAATCTGTTTTTTCGGGTGATGGTGGTAAATTTAATTGTAAGTGGACTCGGGAATTTTTTTTTCAACCATGGATTTATTATCGGAAAAAAGCGACGACGAGGTTTGGAACCAGTTAGATTCGAACTCGGGCCGTTTACGTGGAAGTCAAATGCTCTACCAATTCGGCCACCAAATCGTTGGTAGGGTTGGTCGAAAGGATTAAGACATGTGGTAGCGTATGGGAGAAGACTGCCTGAGGGGATTTGCAGTTGGCCGTCTTACGATGAATACAGGAAGGAGGGCGTATGACTCACTCAAACAAGTACGGACAAGATTTTTACAAACACACGTGTTTCACCGCAATGACGGAGGATGATTGCAGCGCCATCTGTTGGTCGTTTTAGGAATGAGCACATGAGGAGGGCGTATGAATCATGCTAACAAATATGTACATGTTTTGCACATGAACGAACTTGCATTTTGAACTTACTGTTTTCTTAGTGGCCATTTTATGACGTGAGAGGAGGAGTCTCTTGTCTTAATGGTTGACGAAAGCACTCGATAGGAACCTGAACTGGATATTCTTCACTTCGTTGTAGGATTCTTAGTGCTTAAGACGTCTCTACCCTCTACTCAGTCTGTTGTGTCTATCCATTATGAAGCGTAGTAACGACAATATTTCTGGAAAGATGAATTCTGTAGAAAGTGTGGCATCCTCTTCAAACAAAAACTCCTCTAAGGGCTTTACCTTGAGTAACATACCCAGTCATCACTTCCATCTCGGAGCTGATGTGTTTGCTGTTGTTACCGATTTTAAAGACCGTGTCAAAGTGCATCTTCGTGTGTACAAATGCGATAACTTGCATTTTTACCCGACTACACGGGGACTGGTGATGACGCCGTATCTGTGGGAACACTTCGTTGAAACGATGTTGTTCATCAACCCCGCTGACTCAGACTTGACTCACTGCATTGTCAAGCAACTGTTTCTGACAACGTACAAAGAAAACAACGTGAATCATCTGCATATTCAATGCATTGGTGTGAACAACGGATTCCTATCAGCATATCGTAACCGGATACCCCTGACTGAAGACCAATGGGAAAAACTCAATGAATATAGTGATGATATTAGGACAAGCATTCACCAACTAATGTTTGGACCGTCCTTTCAGAAGATCGTTTTCGACGAGGCTGAAAAAACTGGACATAGCAGTGTTGACTCCGTAGATGGGGAATTTGTGTTGAAGAAAACGCTTCGGCATGTGTTAAAAAATAACATTGTTTCAACCATCAATGGACTGATTGACTGCCTTTTGTGCAAAATTGAAGATCGCCATGGATTAGGACATGCCTGTGAATTTTCAACTCGGAAAGGTAAAGTGCGTGCATTGTTTAATAAAGCCGTAGCCAAGTTAGATCTAAAATGGATTGCCCATGAATTTGTGAATGACTCATTTTTCATGTCGAAAAACACTTATTTGATTTTTTTAACGGCTTGAATATTTGTGATGCAATAGAAAGTGCTAAAAATCTGTACATTTTGGAAGACCCTATGTATCAATAAAATCACATGTAAGTACAATTTTGTGTCATTTCAGCTGTCTGTGTTTTAGTGTAAGCATGAGTTTTACTGTTTCCGTTGAAAGTATTCAAATCAGTTGTTGTAATGGAGAATCACGATCTCTTGAAAAAGACTTATTTAAATCCAGATCAGCCGGGAAGTTTCGGTGGAGTAAATGCTTTGTACCGTGCTGTAAACGGAAAAATAAAGAAAAAAAGATCGAGGAGTGGCTAAGGGGGAGAAAACTTACACGCTTCACAAACCTGCCAGAAGGCATTTTCAGAGAAATAGAGTCATTGTGGGGGAATCGATGAACAGTGGCAGGCCGATTTAGTCGACTTGACCAGTCTAAAACAATACAATAATGGAAATAAATATGTATTAACATGCATTGACGTGTTTTCAAAATATGCATGGTGTGTTCCTATGATACAAAAGACTGGGGCATCCATGATAAAAGTGTTCAAGGGAATATTTAAAGAACGCAAACCGTTAAACTTGCAAACTGACCAAGGTTCTGAATTTAAAAATCGAGAATTTCAGAGATTCTTAAAACAAAACGACGTCCATTTCTTTACTACCAGAAATGAGACAAAAGCGAGTGTAATAGAAAGGTTTAATCGAACTCTAAAAACAAAAATGTGGAAGTATTTTACAAGTCGAAACACGCATACATATATCAATATATTACAGAAATTGGTACGTAGTTATAATGCAACATATCATCGAAGTATTAAGATGGAACCAGTAAATGTCAGTCTAGAAAACCAAAAGATTGTGTGGAATAACTTATATGGCGATATAACTGAAAATCAATCAGTGTATAAATTCGATATAGGTGATACCGTGAGGTTATCTAAAACCAAATTACAGTTCGAAAAGGGGTATGAAAAGAATTGGTCAGAGGAGTTATTTAATGTTTCCCGACGCATCGCTAGATCACCTCCAGTATATCAAGTTAAAGATTTACTGGGAGAAGACATTGATGGCACCTTCTACGCCGAAGAACTGCAAAAAGTTAAAAAAAATGACCACTACCCAATCGAAATGGTTCTGAAGAAGCGCAAACGGAAAAACAAATATGAGTATTTTGTTAAATTTAAAGGCTACCCTGATAAGTTTAATGCATGGATACCATCGAACGATTTAGTTAGCATATAAAAATTCAAGTACTTACCTCCGACGTTCAGTATGCAAGATGAGTTTCTATTTGACGTTACCCAGCGATAGCTCTCTGGGTTACTTTTCTGACAATAAAATATCCCATTTTGTTACTCGTCTTCCTTCACTGATCGAACTGAATGGGGACTGGGAAGTGGGACTCGTCGAACTCATCTACCCTCATTCCTGGTTCAATGTGAATATTAACTCCAATTCCTTTGCTTACGATGTTGGTTCAGGTCAGCTGAAAGCGGGAAAAATTCCTGCAGGATATTACGATTCGGTGAGCGAGGTAGTGAAAGCCATGTCCTATCACTGGACGAAAAAAATTACCATGTATTACAATAAAACCACGAGGCGTGTCAAAACAGCTTTAATGAATGGTACTCAGCTGGAGTTATATCCCGGGATTGCTGAAATTCTAGGTTTCCAACCCGGATTATATTCGGCAACAGAAGGGAGTGATCTCACGATTCATGGAAAATTTGTAGCCGACCTCAACTCGTCGCTTTCTCTGTTATACGTATACAGCGATATTGTAGAACCTCAGCCTGTGGGAGACATGTATGCACCTCTCCTTCGCATTGTTAAAGTGACCGGAGAAGATGGAGATATGGAAAACGCTTTGTACGACCGACCTCACTATTTGCCTCTCGCAAGAAAAGGTTTTCAAACCATCGAAATCGTTATAAGGAATCATACAGGTCAGCTAGTGCCATTTGAACGCGGGAGAGCGATCGTGAAACTTCATTTTCGTCTCAAGCATCTGTGATCATGTACGAGCGGTACTACTGTTGTACGAAATCCTTCGAGGATTATTACATAAGTCAAACTGGAAAAGGTTTATCCTATTTCCAAGGTGTACCACTACAGAAAGGTTATGGACTTGGAGGATTGTTTAGGTCGTTATTTAGAGCTGCTGTGCCGTTATTCAAACAAGGCGCTAAAACTCTTGGAAAACAAGTTCTACGAACAGGAATGGATCTCGCCAGTGACGTCATCCAAGGCAAGGACGTGAAGATAGCAGCCAAACAACGAGCCAAAGAAGCAGGACAACTACTCACCGACAAAGCAGCTAACAAAGTCAAGAAAATGCTGGGTGGGGGCGTTAAAAGGAAGAGAAAGACGAAGAAACACATCATTTCTTCAAAGAAAGCCAAGAGGGCAACACATGACATTTTTGATCTCTAAACCATGGCTCTCATTCACAGTCATTCATCCGTATGTTTAAAGTCGGAACTGGATTTATTTGCTTTACCGCCCACGCAAACGAGTATAGAAAAAGGACAATGGATTGAATACCATCCTTTAGCCAACATTAGGGATGGTGGCCCTTTGGAATTCAATATTTCTGGGAGTGGTGAAGAATACATGGACTTATCTTCGACTCAGCTATACGCGAAAGTAAAAATCGTGAAATCCGACCGTTCCATCCTGCTTGACAAAGAGCCCGTTGGTCCGATCAACTGCTTTCTTCATTCTCTGTTTTCTCAAGTCGATGTCAGTTTAAACGAAAGAGTGATTTCGTCGTCAAGTAATACATATCCGTACAGAGCTTATATTGAAACTCTATTGAATTATGGAGAAGAGGCAAAGAAAACCTACTTGTCCTGCGAATGTTTTTATAAGGATACGGCTGGGCATCTGAACGAAATCAACCCCACGAGTGCTACAACGAACAAAGGATTATATCAACGCTACGAACTCGTAAAAGACAGCAAGACGTTGGACATGATTGGAACCTTGCACTGTGACTTGTTTTATCAAAACAAACTGTTACTCAATTTAGTGGACGTGAAAATCAAACTGATTCGAAGCAAGCCTGATTTCTGCCTCGTTTCGTCATCCGAGTCACCCGACTATAGCGTCATGATTGAACATGCTTCGATTTTTGTAAGGAAAGTAAAAGTCAGCCCAGGTGTTTCGATCGGTCATGCCAAAGCTCTAGAAAAATCTCCTGCCAAATATCCCGTTGATCGTGTGTTGTGTAAAGTGTATTCCGTGTCTCAAGGAAGCATGTCGTTCGTACAAGACAACGTATTCCTCGGACAAATGCCAAAGAGATTGGTCATCGGCTGTGTGGACAACGATGCCTTTAATGGTACATATAAGTCAAACCCCTTCGAATTCAAGCATTATGACGTCAACTTTATCGCCGTGTACGTCGACGGTCAACCCGTTCCTCATAAACCGCTGGAACCTAACTTCGAAACGGGAAACACAGTTCGTTCTTACCATAGCCTATTTCAAGGAACCGAGAAACTGGGACAAGACAGAGGAATTTTCATCGACCGGGAAGAATTTTCTAAGGGTTACACGCTGTATGCTTTTGATCTTAGTCCCGATTTATGTGATGGCGGACATATGAACTTGATCCATCAAGGAAATTTGAGGATGGAAATCAAATTTAAAAATGCTTTGTCAAAAACCATTTCTGTGTTGATCTACGCCGAGTTCCAGAATATTATCGAAATTTCCAAGTCCAGAAGCATTCTTTGTGATTTTGCTAATTAAAAGAAATGAACAGTGTGCAAATAACTAAGATTCTGAAGCAAGATCATGTGACGTGTCGTTCCTTCGTCGGTGTGTTTGCCTGCAACCGACTACCTAAAAGTATTTCCAAATTCCCAGCCTGCCTCATTGTGAACACGGATCAGTATGGGAGTCCCGGAAAACACTGGCTGGCCATGTTTATGCCAAACCCATTAACGGTGGAATTTTTCGATTCCTATGGACATCCCCCAGAATATTTTGAAGGACCTATTTTCCGATTCGTTTCCAAGTTCCCTTATGTGAATTTTAATGACGTACCTCTCCAAAGTTCGTTTACGGCCGTATGTGGCCAATTTTGTATATTTTACTTATATTCTAGATGTCGCGGGAAAAGTTTATATTCCATTGTAAAAAATTTTAATTATAAAAGTGAAACAAACGATGTACGTGTTTATCATTTTGTTCAAAAGAAATTTGGAATTGTACCGAAATTTCGAATATGAATAATAAAAATTGATTTAAAACTATTTCAAGTGTCAAGTCTTTAAATTGTGTTGACTCCTGTTATTTCATTTAGTTGTCAATATGGAAGTGGCTAAGCTGTATCATCCTTTCACAGCTCTGATAGCGGGTCCCACGGGTTGTGGAAAAACTCACTTTGTGCAACGTTTACTTCAACATCAAGTAGAAGTAATCTACCCATCACCGCAACACGTGGTTTGGTTTTATGGGGTTCATCAGACATTATATGATGAAATACCTGATGTTACTTTTGTCGACGGTATCCCCACAAATTTCAAGGATTATTTGAAAGGAAACACGCTTTTTATTATAGATGATTTGATGGCAGAATGTGGAGCAGATAAAAGGCTAACCCATTTATTTACAAGGGGTAGTCATCACTATAATATATCCGTTATTTTTATTACCCAAAACGTTTTCCATAAAGGCAAAGAAATGAGAGAAATTTCCCTAAATGCTCATTATTTGTTTTTGTTTAAATCACGAAGAGATGTGAATCAAATCACTCATTTAGGAAGACAGCTGAACCCCAACAAAGTGAAATTTTTTCAAGAGGTGTATCTGGACGCTACGAAATTTGCGTTCAGTTACTTAATGATAGACCTGAAACCGAACACACCAGAAGAAATGCGCTTGCGCACCAATATACTGCCTGGAGAAACTCAATATGTTTACCAACCACGGCATTAGCACCTCATTTACCATGAAGACAGTCGTCGTCGACGTAGAAGGATTTCTCCTTCAGAACGGAGAATTCATAGTGAAAGAGCTCGCTACATGTTGTTTGCAGACCGGGGAAGTAGCTCATGTTTTTCCTTTGCCACCGTTCCCCTTTTACGAACTGCATCCAAGGGAAAAAGCTCAGTGCCTTTGGACGGCTAGAAATATACATCACATTCCATGGGCTAGCGGAAACGAAGAATACAATTTCTTTTTAGAGTTTTTCCGCTTCTTCTGTACTGAAATTGATATTTTCTGTGCCAAAGGACTAAGTAAATGCAAGTACTTGGAAAATTTAACAGGTATCACCTTTTACGACTTAGATGCTCTGTGTTGTCCCAATGTGGTATACCTCCCTTATGTCCAAGTGCAGTGTCAAGTTCATCATCATCGAACTGATAAAAACCATTGTGCTCTTCATAAAGCAGTCACATACGCGGAGTGGTTAAAAGCTTAAGTGCGTTATAAAGCTCGTTATTCTTCATCATGGCATTATCGGAGCAACACATTCAGCAGCTGCGTCTGATAAAGATTTGTCCTAAAAAACACTTGAAAGATTTTTTAAGAAAACTGTCAAACAGTGGAATCAAAACCATAAGTGAATGTGCTTTGAACACTTTAAAAGGTAATGTACCCCTTTCACCTCATCAGAAGGGAAAATTACGTGGACATAAACACACTCTAAGGAAATTAGCTGATAAAAAAGTCGCCTTGTTCAAGAAAAGAAGAATTTTGGTTCAGAAAGGTGGATTCTTAGGTGTGCTGATACCTGCAGCTCTGAGTGTTTTAACAACTCTGTTAAACAAATAAGATGGAATACGCCAGGAAAATGGTGCTCGTCCCTGAGGAGAGAGTTTCAAGACATGTGCCTACGGACGAAGTTTTGTCTGACCTCGATAAAGAAATGAAGACAATCTTACTGAGTAAAGAATCTGTTGATGTTAAAATTAAATTATATAATCAAGTACTTAATAAAAGAATTCAAGTTCCCCTTTTAAATCCGCCCATGACAAATTCTTCAACGAAAGATTACTCACCTGAAGAACTCTTGGATGTACCAGCTGATGTAAGGAAACTTCCTGAAAAAGTTAAAACTGATGTTTCATCAACAAAAGATAGTGATGTTGAAGATCATGTGTTAAAGACTGTACCTAAAAATTTAAGAAGATATGCTCATAATATTTTAGACGTTTTCAAAAAGAATTCGAAAATTATTTCATGGACCCCTAATGGAGAATTCGTGTATAAAGACAAAGTACTACCCAACTCAAACATTGTTGATCTCGTGGACAGTTTACTGAGAAACAAAAAATTGCAAAGACCCATTCCAGCAGCTCTTGAATTTAGTCACGCTATTAAAGAAGTCAATTTACCATCGAAATATGTAAAAAATAAATATTTTCTTATTAAAAAAGAAAAATTACAAGTTGGTCAATCTCTGTCAAAACCAAAAAAATGTATTCAGTGGATTTCTTATTAAATAAAAATATCTTAAACCGTAATTTGGTGTCACATGTATTACTTGCAAAAGAAAACACGACACAAAGTATAAACAAAGGTGTTTTATTCTGTTTCTGAAATATTTACAAAGAAAGTATGTTACAATAAATCTGTTTTAATACCCATAAGGATATGTTTTTAAGTTCTCGTGCACGACACGCTTGTCATATACAATTCTGTATAATTTTTGCTCATATTTTGTATATACTTTCCTCTTCTTAGGGTCCCGAACGATTTTCATTGTCTTCGTTCGTAGAGGTTGCTGTTGACCTGAACTTTCGTCACATCTAAAGTCCTCGATCAAGGCTTTCAAAGATTCGAAATTCAGCACTTGGCTGTTTTGGTAGTTCAGGGTAAACCCTCGAATTTTACAACAGGTTTCCCCACCAGCAGTAGTAAAGGCATAATTTTTAGGACCACCTAAGAAAAAAAGAAAACGAAGAGTGAATTTCAGGCCTCAACATATCTTAAACAAAATACATTCCAAAATCACAATTCATTGACGACTTAAAAACTTAAAAAGAAAAAAAGAAATGGCGAAAGTTAAAAGTAGTAGAAAGAAAAAATAGCCAAACCTTTGAACAAAAGGGGACCAAATATTTAGAAAAAAGTCTTAAGGAAAAAAAAAAAAAATGACAACGTGAAAAGAAGGAAATACATACCAGACACAAAACTTGTGATTATTTCCCCTCCAAGCTCATCCGTAAATTCTCCCAAATAATCACCAGTAGGGGGATCATTCTGACCGTCTGTTGCGTATATGATGGAGTCCGTATCGTAGTACAACACGGACTCGCCAAGCTTTTGCAGCCAAGAATATAGCTTCAGGCGAGCATGGGCAGTTGTGAAGGCAGCGATGAAAATATTTGCCTGGTTGTCCTCTGGCACAAATTCTGTTTTGTAACACCAATCAATGGCAGCAACATTGTCCGTTGGCAGATATACGTCTTTGACCTATGAGGGAAAAAATAGTCAAAATGAAAAAAATCGGTTTTAGTTTCAGCAGCAAAGAAGTTACCCAATATTTCACAAAACGTTGAATTGAGATTTCCAAATGAATTATTTACATTAAGATTTACAAATGAATTATTTACCTGAAGTGTCTTGTCCAACAGCATCTTGTTAAATTCTGCCAGGTCAGTGACGAAGCTGAGTTGAGTTTTGTTCGGTTGCATACCCCATCGCCCCCAAAAGCTATTTAAACAAAGTTTCCCAACTTGTCTCATCCCTGGATTATGTTTTATGTTCTGGATATCTAGTGTAACCCCTTCGTATTTTTTGTAATCCTCAATGTATCTTTGTTTTTGCTCATCAGAGACACAATGAGCAGGCCATCCTGATGCTTCTTGTTTGATTTTCAGAAACAAATCCACATAGGAACGGAAGAGGGAGTTGGATTTTTCCTCGAAGTGATACACCTCATGAATAGAAATAATCTTGTATCCAACTTCTAGAGCTTTGCCAACCTCTTCCGTTACCCACGTGCCAAGCAGCGAGCGTTCCTGCTCATTATGCTCACACCTGTTCTCTTGCTTATTTTCTGTGCATATTCTGCATAATGGGAATGTTAACTTGCCTCCCGATCTAAAAGGCAAAACAGGGTGGAAGAGGCTTCTAGGAGGTAAAACGGTACACTTTACGATGCCAAAATATTCCACAATTGGTTTAAAATTTTCAGTTATAATTTGGGGGTGGCCTACAGGATAGGGGCAATATTTGTTGACCCATGGGTACAAACTCGTAAAGTCAATGTACTTGGCATCCCCCTCGTAATGTAAACGACTAGCGTTTGTACGGCCTCCGTAAAAAGCATCACGAGGGTTCAGCCGTGAAACAACAGTATGTGTTTGTAGGAACGTCTGTAATTCTTTATTGTGTTTCCTCATTCCAGTGAATTCGTGTTCCCAGATTTCGACGTAGCCGAAACCTTGTTCCAGTATTTTTTGTTTGCGTTGTTGTGAACTTTTGTGTAATGACCACATAGGTGTTTTAATTAATGGATTGATGAGATCGGGGTCGTAGCATTGAGGACAACCGTGGTAAAAGCAACCCTGGAATTGATAGACAGTTCGAGTTTCCTCACAATAACCGTCGACATACCCCCCTGCAATTTTCTTCTCACCCAAGCCATTCTTAGCATGATGGATGTTCAGACCAGTAGAATGGCTCAAAAAAGATAACCATTCTATACTGGCCTGGCTAAAATTGATACGAGGGATATACCCTCCTGAGGGCACCATGGCTACAGAACGGTCTGGGATGTGAAGTGCCCTGTATACAGACATACAAGCGGAGGCGATGGTGGTATACTGGAAGGGATCCGTACTGCTATTCACCTTCAGGAATTCTTCTCTGAACTGTATGCAACAACGGCGGAGGATATCAACATCAGACCTATTGAAACAATACAGGGTTATGAAATGACATGAATTAAACACCTCATTTAAAGTTCAAATAATCAGTGTGTGCGTGTGTGTATGTTCATGTGTATTAAACGACGAAAAAACTGTATATTTACCTGCAGTACTCTACAATTTCCTTCTTAAAATCAAATGTAGTTTCCTTCCGCTCGTTGTACCACCCCAGGAAGTTATCTCTTCCTTCTGGAGACATCATTTCAGGGGAATAGTAGCGTTTATCAGGTAAAGAACCAACATAGTCTTGGTTACCCCTGAAAACAATGAATACAACATTTATTAATCTTGCATAAAAATTATTCATATTATAATAAAATCTCAATATGAAAATTGTCGAGGGGAAACTCTGAGCAGAAAATGTCTTTCTTTCTAGGAGTTAGTGTTTGTTATAGAACCGATAGTTGTTTTCCTATAGGACAAAACACATTTTAAAAAAAATTCAATAGCAAACATAAATAAGTAAATAAGTACATACCTCGTATTGAATAGATGTGGAAAATACCCCTTCTTCAACTCAGTCAAGCCAAATGTCTTGGGGAACTTCGCCAGAGCCATCGGAAGAAAGTTATATGAATCAATGACCCTGATTTTCAGGTGTGTGACCTCCATCAACATGATCATCGAACCATTGGGAATGACGTGGGGTTTAACACCTTGCGAAATCAGGTAACCCAAAACGAACTGGCCGTCATACCCTTTCATATTATGGGCTATGGCAGTATACCCCCGATGTGCGGCAGAGAAGAGGAACGCACAAAAGCGTTCTAATGCATCATACCCTTGAAAGATATGTTCATTCCCTAGGTAATCATGTGCAACGGCCAGGTTCACTATGTGCTCGCCAGTTTCTTGACTGCTCTCAAAATCAAAGAAAATATATTTCTCACTGGCATTTTTGGCAGGCTTGCGCTGCAAATAACAAAGATGTTCACTGGCGATTACGAATTTTTTGCATGAAATACACTGTATCTCACCGCATCGGTGAAGATCGGGAGCCCTCTCTTTTCTTTCAATAAGTTTATGGCACAACCGGCACTCGTAATGCTGATCGCAAGGCGATTGACGTTGTTTGCCAGTGAGTGACCTGTGCCTTTCAAAACAGTCCGACGATCGACAGTACCGGTTGCAATGCTGACACGTGATACCTACACCAACAGCACAGTTGCTTGAATAGCATACTCCACAATGGCTCTCACAACTATGTTTCACACCGCGTTTGAAACCCTTATCACATAGGTCACAATAGTAATCATACCCTAAGAATCCTGTCATTGATGTTATCAGATCGTAATGTCCATTATGGAGCCATACGTAAATCCTTTGAGGTCGAGGCAAACCCTTATAAATAACCTAACAAATGAAATATATGTATGAATAAATAAAAATTGAAAAATAAAATGAATGCAATCATTCCACTGCAAATATGAACATAATTTCCTGTAATTATGAAAACCACAAAACAATTTTGGCATAGTAGCCATCATCCTACAGCTTATTAATTTTTTCAATGTAGTTTGAAAACTTTAGCGAATGAAAAGAAATTGCACTCACCTTACAAAAAGTTGTCCGACGACACCACAAAAACTTGCATATCCAACACTCTTTCAAACAGGGCGATCTCCTCGAATCCGCACGCTGCGTCCAAGGGTACGCCAGCTTCCTCGTGCAGTTTCTCTGCTTTCGCTTTCTGCAGTGCTCTTCTACTATCCCTCAGAGTTTTTAATTGGGGGTCTTTATCCAATATGGCTTTTCCCACTACAATGGCTCTGGCACAACACGTTCCACTTGGAATAGTGATCACACTTCTTTTTTTCAGACGGTCGGCGTCGATATTGATTAATCTCGTTCGGCCATTTCCTCTTGGAAGGCGAATGGCGATTACATCCACCTACGAAGATGTAAAAAGACCAGTGTAAGAATGCAAGTTAAAAAAAAATGGTCAGAATATGTACATACGAGTAGAAAAAATCACTACGAAATATCATTCCACTGCAAATAACAATTCGTGTTGAAAGCAACATACAAGTATATCTCACACTTCGTGTTGAAAGCAACATACATATATATCTCACACTTTTAAAGTTGAAAGCTCGAAATTCAAATGCAGGACATCATACACGGAATGTTTCATCCAGTGGGATATCATCCTTACTCTGCAGGACCTTCATTATAAGAGCTAAGATAACTTCCACAGTGACGTCTCGAATCTTCATTAGGCTTGTGCTGATAGGCTTGTCCAACTTTGCGGAGAATAAGCAAAACCTAATCAGATCGCCACCGTCCATCCCCTCCGTTGTTCGGCGTATTAGTTCCCCAAACATATGGCCTAGTGCATCCATGGCATCGACAACAGGAAGACCTATTAAGGGATGGTTTATGCTATCGTCAATCCTCGCCTCGAAAGTTGATTGCTCAGCATTGAAGCGTCGGTTGAGTCGCCTGCTCTTTTCGATTAAAATGAATGGCAGGTCTTCATTGTTGTCATCATCGCGATCCCGTTTCTGATAGAAAAATAACAAATAAAATTCATCAAAAGAAAGTCTCACAACGTTAAGTGGTTAAAATGGAATACATGCTTTTGCAATAAAATGTATTAAGTATGGTAAAATATGTTAAAATCAAAACGTTCTGAAAAAATACAGGCAAAAAAGAAAAAAAAAAACGTTCTTTTTTTCTTCTGACTGTACTGGAAAAGATATATTTACCTTATTTGAGGATTGCAAGCCACTCGGACCAGGTCGCGAAAGATCATCATCCCCAAAATACGGTCCACCACCAATTTGTTCTGGCCAAGGATTTTCATCAAAGATCAAATCACATTCGTCCATATAGGGGAACTAAAAAATCAACACGAAAAAATAAAACGGAACATGTGTTAGTCACTCATGTATATCAAGAAACTGAAAACCATGTATGTACATCGAATTGGTTATCTTAGAATGAATACAGAAAAAATTCTAACCTGTGAATGATCCGGAAACATGTCTTCATCGATTGGTCTTTGGCTGTTTGCATCCATATTTGTACTCTCCTGTGTAAAAAAAATAAAAATATAAATTCGTCATTGGTTACCGTTTACATGTCTTCGTAAATGCAATCAATTCACTTAATGGGGTAATCAAAGTTATACGTTGAAAATATATGAAGCTTAGACATTTAATTAAAAATTACATGCATGGAAGTTGAAAAATATTTCTCACTTTCAAAAATCGTTCTCATAAAAAATAACGTGGCTTGGAAACTTTTTTTACTTGTCAATAAACGTTCTTTATTGAAGAACGTAATTAGGTCAAAAAATAAAATGGTAAAAATTGGTAAAAATCTGATGAATATAAAAAATGGTTTAGAATTTTTATTTTGCACGCAGTAAGCAGTTAATTGCTGAAAATATATTACGTTTGAACATTTGTTTAAGAATTAAGCATAAGAAATTAAAAAAATCGCTTTCAAAATTCATTCTGATGAACGACCAAAAGAAAAATCACAGTTTATTTTTTTTTACATGCAGTTCGAAATTATTTGCGGGAAATATAATTGTCCAAAAAATAATGTAAGCTCAAAAAGGACGCAAAAGGAAATAGATAACAAAACAAAATTTTCGCTTTCACAAAAATCATTCTGTAAAATAACTGCATGATTAAAAATCACGGTTTAGAATTTTTTTTTGCGTGTAGATCCTGAAATATAATAAAGCTCTAAAATATAATTAGTTAATAAACTTTAGATAAAACATGGTGCATAATTAAGGTGAAAAATAAAAGGAAGTTTTCAGAATTCGTGATCGTTTTAATCTGTTGTAATATACTATAACAAAATTTTAGGACAAATTTTTATTTCATCGCTTATGATTATAGCCTGTCTAAAAATTAATTTCCGAGATAGAAAAGGTTAAAGAAGTATAACAATTATTTAAAGAAAGCTCCAGTACTTTGTAATGAAAACTAAACCTTAACATTTTTAATTATGTTCAATAGCCCAAGAAAGAAGATTTATTTTTGCAGACTATTTTTCGTAAACAAAAAGTCACACGTGTGAGTGAACAAAGAATGAATATTTTTCTTACACTGTGTTTATTTCCTAATACACAAAATAATAAAAACAGAACGATCAGTAATTTACTTCCTAAAATCTTTTAATCGCTGAGGTACAACACGCTTACACATGCAAGATTTCCTGGCAAACAGAACGTTCTAAGTTGGAATTTTTTTACTAAAGAACAAAGAGATGAAAGAACGCTTTCATTCTAAATATTAAAAGAGCTTATCATGCAATTAAAAATTTGAGCCAAAAACGGAATCATGGGGCAAAAATATTAGTTCTGCTCCTTCGAAACGGCATGAATTTCAACAGATAATATTTTGGCAACTTTAGCAAAACAAAATTTAAATCGTTCAGAAAAATAAAAATATATTTCCTTACCTGATTAATTTTTATAACCTTGAAGACTCAGTAGGAAATTTCCAGGCAAGTCACCGATAGTAGGGAGAGAGAGAGACGTCTTAAGCACTAAGAATCCTACAACGAAGTGAAGAATATCCAGTTCAGGTTCCTATCGAGTGCTTTCGTCAACCATTAAGACAAGAGACTCCTCCTCCCACGTCATAAAATGGCCACTAAGAAAACAGTAAGTTCAAAATGCAAGTTCGTTCATGTGCAAAACATGTACATATTTGTTAGCATGATTCATACGCCCTCCTCATGTGCTCATTCCTAAAACGACCAACAGATGGCGCTGCAATCATCCTCCGTCATTGCGGTGAAACACGTGTGTTTGTAAAAATCTTGTCCGTACTTGTTTGAGTGAGTCATACGCCCTCCTTCCTGTATTCATCGTAAGACGGCCAACTGCAAATTCCCTCAGGCAGTCTTCTCCCATACGCTACCACATGTCTTAATCCTTTCGACCAACCCTACCAACGATTTGGTGGCCGAATTGGTAGAGCATTTGACTTCCACGTAAACGGCCCGAGTTCGAATCTAACTGGATCCAAACCTCGTCGTCGCTTTTTTCCGATAATAAATCCATGGTTGAAAAAAAATTCCCGAGTCCACTTACAATTAAATTTACCACCATCACCCGAAAAAACAGATTGGGAAATTCCAAAAAATAAAAATGGCGGAGAAACTTCCCAGAATTAAAAATGGCTTCGCCGACGTCAAGGTGACGTCATGCAGTAAAAGATTGGGAAATTCCAAAAAAATAAAAATGGCGGAGAAATTTCCCAGAATTAAAAATGGCTTCGTCGACGTCAAGGTGACGTCATGCAGTAAAAAAAATGGCGACGACCACGCCCACCGTTGCCACCGGAAGAAAAGTTTTCCCGTGGATGTCTACGGGAAGCGCATCCGTGACGTCACTTCCGGAAGTTGACCACGCCCACCCGCGACGTCACTTCCGCCGCCCAAGTCCCCCCTACTACTTCTGTTGTAAGAGGGGTGTTGATAAGAGCGATTATTGAGAGCGATTACTGCGAGCGTTGTACCGTCGAGAGAGTTGTATGAGAACGTTCTATTATGAATTGGTGAATACTAAAAAGAGTGGTGTGATAAATATGTGGAGAGTGTAGTGCATTCCATCGTGAATAAAGGACATTTTCCGTAAGTTGACTTCTGTTTATATGTTTCGTCTGGCCGTTAAGGTTTCTTTCATTTAGGAACAATTTCGTAGTGTATTGATGTGTTTAAAATAGCGTCGAAGAGACTTTTACGCTATAGACCCTAGTCAAACGGTCTATAGCGTAAAAGTCTCGCGTATGACTAGGGTCTACTAAGACCCTAGTCATACGCCTAGGGTCTTAGTAAGCGTTTCAGGTGCAATGGATTACTGACTCTTGAATATATTTTATTTAACGTTTACGCATATTAAGTTTTTGTTACTTCAGACGATGAGCTTCTTCTGCCAGTTTGGGAACACACATACCATGTCTTTGTAATTCTTGATAACGTTATGTGGTCAAGCAGGGGAAACATTCTGACTAGTTTTGTGGATTTGAAATTAAGATATAAAAATTTTCTTCATGAAATCAAATACAACCCCTCATGTTACTAACAAACGTAAGAAAACATTAGTCAAGGACTGAAGTATTTTCTTAATTTCAAGGTGTAGGCATTTCCCCCGGTTTTTGAGAAGTGGGAATACCCCTACCGCTACAATGATAAAAAATGTGTGCCGAAAAATACATGACAAATTCATTAAAAATGTAAAAGGTTGATACTTACTCAGTATAAATAGTAACAATATAAATCCTGTAATGCCAACAATCATCGATATCCAGGTATTCCTAGAATTATTTCTTGTCATTTCTTCAACTGCAGCCAGCCGAGTTGATACGATGACGTCACACTGATGACTTTCCACAACCTTTGAAGCAACAGCTGGACTATAACCGGTGAGACTTCCGAATAGAGGATTGCAAATATGCCACATAGATTCCGCGAAAGTTTCACTGTTGACATTATCTGTTGTGGTCGTGAAGCAGGTAGTGTTGGAGTGAGGTACTTTTGCCTTAAGGAAGAGCGAGTATATCGAGATGCAGTAAAACGGTGAGAAAATAAACTGGTACCAGTCACAGACGCCATGAATGTCTAGTAGAAAGGAAGGAAATCCATTAAGGAGTAAAATTTAATTACATCATTGGATATAAAAATATAAAAAGTTAGTAAAATCATGCAATGAATTGATTATAACACGCTTACCAACATACCAGAAATCATTACTCAGGTTATGAGGATAATGGCTGTGGAATAAATCTCTGTCCTGTGCCCTGACCTTTGATCCCATTTCGATGATATTCAACAGAACCGGTTCAATATACCTGCGAAATAACATGATAAAGTTTTGTCGCAATCGCAGCATTTTTACGTAAGTTATGATGCATAAGGGCTATGGAATAAATCTCACTCCTGTGTCCTAACCTTTGACCCCATTTCGCCCATTTTCAATAGGATTCGTCCACAGGCAGGCCCCTACAACATACTAACATTTCATCCAAATCGAAACATTTTTACGTAAGTTATGACGCATAATGGGGATAGAAGTGATTCCGCTTCTATGTCCTGACCTTTGACCCCACTTCGCCCATTTTCAATAGGGTTGGTCGCCAGGTGGTCCACTACCACATACTAAAATTTCATCGAAATCGAACCTTTTTTACGTTAGTTATGACGCATAACAGCAGTGGAATGGATCCCGCTCCTATGTACTGACCTTTGACCCCATTTCGTTCACTTTAAATAAGGTTCCTTCCCAGGTTATCCCCTACCAGACACTAAAATTTCATCCAAATGGAACGATTGCTACGCGAGTTATCGTGCGGACGGACATACGCACACAACGCGTGACGTAATGAGGCAGATGGGAATCGCGAACATCTGCTCGCAAGAGTGTGACGTCATAAAACTTTAATAAGATCCACACACAACGCGTGACGTAACGAGACAGATGGCGTGACAAAACGCAACCAAGACCAACTCCGGATGCGTCAGTGTAAATATCAAATTCCTTAGTAAGATCTGGGAAAGCTAATACAGGAGGCTGAGTCAACGCAGATTTTAGTGCTTCAAACGCTGCGTTAGCCTCGGGTGTCCAAACAAACTTGTATTTACGTTTTAAAGCATACAATGGCTCACAGATTGTAGCATAAGCGGGGACGAACTGCTGATAATATCCGGTCATTCCCAGAAAGCGTGATAGTTCTTTGGCTGTTTTTGGCCGTGGAAAGTCAACTATAGGCCTGATTTTTTCATCATCCGTAAGTAAGCCGTAGGGAGTGATTTTCAACCCCAGATATACAATCTCGTCCCTCGCTATCTGGCATTTACTAGGTTTTAACGTCAAGCCAGCATTGTATATGAGTTGGAACACCTGTTTGAGCAGAGAAAGGTGCTCGTCAAAAGTCTCGGATGCAATAATAATGTCATCCAAATATACATGCACATGGGGACCTAGAACAGGTCTGAGAACCGTATCCATAAGCTTTTGGAAAGTAGCAGGTGCAGAGGCTAGTCCAAAGGGCATACGAAGGTATTCATAAGCCCCAAAAAGAGTCACAAAGCCTGTTTTATCTACGGAGTCTGGATGTACCGCAACCTGGCAATATCCACTCGCCAAATCCAAGGTTGACATCCATTTAGTTGACGATAGGTCATGCAAAATATGCGACATGACAGGTAGTGGATAATTTATCATTTTCGTGACTTGGTTTAGCTTGCGGAAATTTGTCATGAAACGAAATTCGTTGGGTTGTTTCTTTGGAACAAGAAAAGCAGGTGCGGTCCAGGCACTTGTTGATTCCCTTATTATGCCCTGTTTAATCATCTCTGAAATTTGACGTTGCATTTCATTTTTTTATGGGGAGCACAAGGGTAAGGTTTCGTCGCTATCGGTTTCGAACCATCAGTGTCAATGACGTGATAAACCACCTGTGTGAAACCAAGTTGGTCGGAAAATAAACCAGGTCTTTCATTCAAAAGTTGAGAAAGCTGGTTTCGTTGCCTCTCATTCAGTTGTTTACTCAGTAACAAATTCGTTATGTCTATAGGATCTTTAGGAATCACTTCGACAGGTTCCGGAAAGGAAATAACATGTTGTTCGAAATTCATGGTAACTTTAAAAGTATTGGTAAGATCTATGCCCATTAGACATTTAACAGGTAGGTCGTCTATGAGCAGGAAATAATGCGTAAAACGAGCCTTTCGCAGCCCTAGAGATAATGTGACAGTTCCTGTGATACTGAATATTTCGTTATTTGCACCTCGCAAATACTGTGTCGCAGGCTGGACGTGTATTGCAGGAAAACTTTCAGTGCAAAACTTCGTATTTAGGGCTGATATTTCAGAACCACTGTCGAACCTTGTCTCGACAATAATATCTTCAATTGTCAATGAGGAGTTTGGACAGTCAATAATACTATTTTAGGGTCAGAATTCTTGGTATCAGGAAGCAGTGCCGACCCTTGGTCTACTTCCTTTGGAAGTTTAAAGGATTCCTGGTTGTATTTTCATGCGGTCTGAAACCTCGGCCCTGCCTGGTATCGGTAAAGTTTTCACGCTTAGAAAAACTTCGTGAAAACTGCTGCGGGAACTCCGCATTTCTGTTGAAATTTCCATTTCTATTATTTCTTCCCTCAGCACGGGCAGAAAAATCATTATTGCCCTTAGCATAAAAATGTTCCGAATTCTGCGGATTGGAACGGGGTCGAGCATACTGTGCATTTGTACTGTACCCAGAAAATTGTTTAGAAACTAGCTGTTGGTGTACCATGCTTCTATGCGGTGGTACGTATGATGCTTGGACTTGCACCTGTGTACGCTCGCGTTGAAAGTCATTAGGCCTATTATGCTGCTGAGGATTTTCGTGATAAGCCTCCCGGGGTTCCCGAGCATGTTTAGTTGGTCCATGTTTACCGTGTCGCTCCTCATACGTTCGTATGAGGCGAAGGCATTCATGTATTGTAGCAGGGTGTCGGACCTCAATAAAATCCTGTAGAAATGTATCGAGCTGTTGCAATAGGGTGTCCAACATGTCGACATGACTGGCATGTGGATCCCATAATTTATACAAGCGTGTTGTTTCTAAAGCAAACGCAGCAGGGCTATCATTGGGTCCTTGCTTACAAGAAAAAAATTGTTGTGCAAGTCTAGCTCGACTGAGGCCGAAAGGAAAGACTTCTAAAAATTCCGCTCGGAAATTCTCATAACGAGAATTCGGGTTCGATACTCTCCACTACCGATACCAGGTCTTAGCGGCATCTTTCAAGCAAGTGCCTGCTATTTGCACTTTGCAATCTTGAGGAATATTGTATAAGTCGAAATGATCCTCCAAATCCTCGAGAAATTTCAAGGACCCCTCCAAACCATTGAAAGTAATTGCTCCCTCATGCGGCACGAAATGTGCAAGCATTTTGCCTCTGTGAGAAGATTGAAATACCTCAGGTACGACCCGCGACTCAGAGTGATATGAAGCTGGTGAATGACGAAATTGTGAGGAATGCCTGGGTACGTACAAATCATTGACATCAAAGTTAGACCCACAGGCTTCCTTCAAATTGTCGAAAATAACCTCACCTCCAACGAAACTTGATTCAGGTTGAAATAGTGAAGTTTTCTCAGGTAATGAAGACATCAATAGCTCGTGTTCAAGAAATGTTCGGGCGCCAATTATGATGAATAAAATTCTCCGGCTGGACGTGTAGTGCAGGAAAGCTTACGTTAAGTCACGTTAGGGTTATTGAAAGGTTACTTGACGTAGCTAAAGTGAGCTTAATCTTCAAAGTGCTAGAGTTTGTTTAGGTAAGACACGCACGTGCAATAAATTCCAAGAATATGGAATTTATTTTTACTAGCGTTCTTCATTATCTTGAATATCAGTAATATAATTTCGGTTTTAGTACATTAGTACCTTTAAGGCTCCTTATTAGAGCGGTAAACACAATATACCCTGAACTTAACGTAAACACTCAATGAAATAGACTTAACGGCCAGACAGAGGTCTGACAATAAAATGAACTAAGAAAACGTACTCACTTTTAACCTTTTATTGGGGAGCTCCTTGTATTACTCAAATACACACTCCAAAACAACACAACTACCTGTAGCCCAAACTTTCGTACTGTCGTAATATCGTAGAAAAGTAGGTAAATCGCATATCAATAATCGGGAAGAACTTATCACATATAAAACGAAGCTCTTTGGTATACTTGAGCGCGCCTATATATACTGCATACCACCACGTCATGACTTACACTCGTTGCCACATATAATTCAGCGGGAGAAACAACATCTCGTTAAGTGAGAAGATAATTTGCATAGGAAAATAAAATAGCAAGTGATAGTAAAATCAAAAAGAAACTGAATCTAGAGTATACTTACATAGCTACTGAACATGTTTATTGAAATTACTTAATAATTAAGAATTTGGAAATCTTATTACCTCTTACACCTGCTTCAGCGGCAACACAGGAGCAAGTCATCATCATGGCATGCGAAAATGACAAATTTTTCTAAAATGAAATAAAAATGCCAGTGCTTAGCGATTTCTCGATTTTAACCAGCAAAAAGTTATTTATATTAATGCTAATTTAAAGTTAAATAGCTAATTTTATGGTTTACACTGAAGAGCAATTGAATTAGAGTACCTGTCTAGTAACATGTAGCACCACCTTTCGCCCTGATGACGGCGGCGATTCGTCTCGGCATGGACTCGACAAGACACCGGAAGCGTTGGGAAGCCATACGGATCCACGACCCCTGAACAAGCTCCCACAGTTCACGAAGATTTGATGGAGGGGGGGTCAGAAAAGGGCTTACCATGTAGATGTGCCAACTGAGATTGGGGCAGCTGTTCGAGCGTGGCGGGAAGGGCGGGGCGGCAAAGTTCCCAAGTAACGTCTATGGGAGAAGCGTGCGACCCTTATCTACATCAGCCGCTCAGTTCAGTGTCAGCTTAGTGTGTGCATGGTGTTCTATGATCAGTCCGAAAGTAAGTAAATGCTTTATTGCATACTTACTCGTAACAGAATGTCTCTCCCGCAGAAAAAGAAAAAGGAAAGAAACGTAAGAGCCTTACTGGAAGGTGTGAGCGGCCGCCCCGGTGGAACAGTGGTCTAAGCGATGGCCTCTGATCATTCGTCCGAAAGGGGTCCGGGTTCGAATCCCGGTGAGGCATGGATGTTGTGTTTGTCTTACGGCACTGGCTCTCTCCCTTCCCTGGAACCAGTGACCCTAAATTAGGGACGGGCGACTGCTTATAGCCCATTGAGTTGCTCACGGTGGTCGTTAAACCTCCAATCAAAAAAAAAAAAAAAAAAAAAAAAAAAAGGTGTGAGCGATCAATGGGTCGCAACTATATGTCTCAGACCAGAGAGAATGAATAGTATTCGCAACGCGAATCTCATTCCAACAACATTTACAAACACAGTTGTGACTGAAGATGAGAGTGAAAGAGTGCGCTATCCAGTTGAAGTTCTGCACACGATCGTTTTAAGGGCGAGCGTACTCATCTGATTACGTGGACACGCCCAAAATTATGCTCTTCTGCCGTCCACGTTATTGGCCTGCTTCACAGCCAATAGATATACAAGGTTCATTCCTAAGAACTTCCCCAAACCCAAGATTGTTTGAATGGACGAAATCCTCCCCGATGTCCGTCCGAGGAAACTCAGTACTTCCTTTTTGGTTTTGGGCGGTTCTAAGTTTCGTACCGCCTGTAGTTTCTCGGGATCTGGCTGATGACATCCTGATCCAACTATGTGTCCAAAATAATGCACCCATTCCTGGGCGCAACAACATTTCTTCAAATTCCCCGTGAACCAGGCTTCCTCCAGACCCCCAGTTATTAGTTTCAAATGTTGTAGGTGCTCCTCCCAGCTCCGAGAGAACACCGATACGTCATCGAGATACGCTACTTCTGCGCGGCGATTCCTGTCTGATGAGGAAGCAGTTTTCCAACAGAATGATGTGAAAATCTCTTTCAGTGATCCAATCATCACTGTATCTTATGCAGGTGCTCTAGTGCTAAGGATAAAGGGGCTGGAAAGAGTAATTACTCTAGCGGAGCCACCATTTCAGTACGCGTTGGCGCCAAACTTCTTGGAACAGTCCGGAGAATTAAAAACAATTTTCGCATCTAACAGTGGAGCCACCCTCAGAGGAGCTGTACAGATTGTAGGACGAACGGTGTGCCAACCGTTGCAATGTTTCTTATGTAGCGAACTTTTCCGACCGATGAGGTGTTTGGCCTATTGCAATCAATTACGGTATTTACATTGCATTAATTCTAATTTCATCAATTGCGCTAATCTACGTGAAAATGGTACTGATGATATTATGGACTTTGTTAAAAGTAATAATTGGCGCCATAAAGAAGACTTATCGATTGATTAGAGGATCAACCTTTCTTGTAGTCAAAACAGGAGTGATTTACGGAACTGAGCCCGGTTATTAAATGAGTATGTGGAGCGGCAGGTGCAATGCCAAGTGATGCCAGCCCCATTACATGCTATGTTCTTACTGGCATTATTGCTCATGTTGGACGTGGCAACAGCAAAATGCACTTCACATGCTATGGTGATTTAAAAGATTAAGAGATTGTACTGATTCAGCAGCAGGTAAAACATGTAAAATAACCATCAATGCTCAAATAACCCTTGCTAAATTGGACCACCAGCAGTGCATGGGGTTTACGGATGAGGAGAGCGGGGATGCTCTATTCTCCGTAAAGGTTACTTTTAAACAAGCTCTGTGTACTTGGCAAACATCCAGAGATTATTTTACTTTTGTTACTAGCATGCGTATGTGAATCAGATATCATGTGCAAACAGTGAAATATGCACATGGCGTGCGGCATGCGCCCAAGGAAAACACTTTGATGCGGTAATCAAACAAGCGTCGGTTGAGTACCGTCCCACCCTACCCAAAATGAATACAAACTGTGGACTCCGTTCAACACTTTATGGTCCACGATAAGCCAGTACTCTTTTCGGAATCTCATTGTCTTGATGCCACGTCGGACTCAACGCTGTATCGCCCAAAATGGAAGCCACATTTCTTATTGATCATCCTGTATATTCGGCCACTGGAGCCTAGTCTGTATAAATCATTGTTCGGGACCTACGTGGCTATCTGTGTGTGCAGTTTGGTCTGTTTCCGAGCATTCCTTCATGGTGTGGAATTTTCTTTGTCAGGCAGTGTACATCACGAAAGTCAGATGGAATTAGCCGGAGTTCCGTTTAGAGTACCCAGCGGTGCGTAACAATACGAGGAAGTCGGTGTAAGGTGACGGAGTCAAGCTCCCAATGATTATTTTCATGTAGTAGCCCTTTCTATATCAATTTATTAGTTCAAGTGTAAGGTAATGCAAACTCGAACGCACGTATAAGACACGTGGCGCATTTCTTTTGTACGCTGTATTAGGGAGTGCCGAGCCAGGCGTGTGCTTAGCGGCATCCGTTGACCTTGACCTGGACGACTGGGTCGGATGTATCCCTCCTTTCCACCCTTCCGCCTTTCTGGAATCTGGATGTATCGGTGCAAGGTCACTGCTCTCAGAGAGAGGCGAACTGCACGGAAACAGGATTCCAGAAAAGCAGAAGGGGAAAAGGAAGGATAAGGCTATAAAAGGGAGCATCGCGTTCGCTCGACACTCTTCTAGTGTTTTGCCTTCGACGTGGTAGGACGGCGGGTTAGAGCCGGAAGTGTCGATTAGACCTCTCGGGGATTTGCGTTTTGGCTGACGGAATAGCCAGAGTTTTTCGGCGATCAGAGATCGGCCGGGATTTGGACGGAAAGATTCAAGTTAAACGGGCGGAGGGTCTTCCGGGATATTTCAGAGATAGTAAAGTGTTCGCCATCTGGAAACCTGTTGGCAAGTGCAGCTAATCGAACAGAGTTTATTTTCTAATCTATTAAATTTTGTTACGTCTAACAAAGGACTTGTTATTAGAGTTACTCGTTGTCTTAGATATTAAGTAACTGCCAGCTGCACGTTCCAGTACTTCAGCGATCGAGTTCAACTGGACGGCACTCAAAAGAACCTACGTCAGGCCCGTTTGGGAGATTCAGAATCAGTAAGACCTAGTTGCGGATTGAACTCAGCGATGCCCGACATATTGTGGCGCAAATCGGCAGTACATGTAGTATCGGCATATACGAGTAATATTGCCAGGAATCCAGTGAGAACAGACGAAGGAACTTAATGCACGTGGTGACAGTTGCCAGTGATCGGATCCACGAGTTCCTCTTCTTATCTCTCCTGGTTACACCAAGTATGCACCTCTCCATGCTTTTTTGAGTTGTCTGGAGCCTTTGTATGTCTCTTTTAGTTAAGGTCCACGTCTCTGCACCATACGTAAGCACTGGAAGGATGCATTGATCAAACACTTTTCTTTTAAGACATAATGGCATATTGCTCTTGAAAATTATGCTGTTTCTTCCAAAAGCTCTCCAGGCAAGTTTTGTACGCCGATTAATTTCTTCACCAATGTGACCCTCACTTGATATCTGCTGTCCAAGATAAACGTACGTGTCTGTTATCTCCAGCTTTTCTCCATCAATCGATAAATCCTCATTTCTTGTAAAAGCATTGTACATCACTTTTGTCTTCTGAAAGTTCATTTTTAATCCCACCTCTTTACTTTTGTCAGCAAGTTCCTGGATCATACTCTGTAGCTCTGATGGGGTAGTTGCAAAAATGACTATGTCATCAGCAAAACGAAGGTGGGTTAGATAATCTCCATTAATCTTTATCCCTTTGTTTTCCCAGTTCAGTGATTGAAAGACATTTTCCAATGTGGCATTAAAGAGCTTCGGAGATATGGTGTCACCTTGTCTCACTCCTTTTCCAATTTTTATGTGCGTTGTATTTTCAAACAGCCGAATCTTTGCACTTGCATTTTCATAGATGTTATTAATAATATTAATGTATGCATCTTCAATACCACAGGATTTCAGAGCCATTGCAACTGCTGATGGTTTCACCGAATCAAAGGCTTTTTCATAATCGATAAAAGCCATGCACAATGGAAGTTCATATTCCCTCGCTCTTTCAACTAGTTCTCTCAGTACGTGGATATGATCTATTGTGCTGTAGCCACTCCTGAATCCAGCTTGTTCTCTCGGTTGAGCCATGTCCAGTGTCACCTTCAAGCGGTGTGAAAGAACTTTAGTGAAGATTTTATAAACCACTGATAGGAGTCTGATAGGTCTGTAGTTCCCGAGATCCTCAATGTCACCTTTTTTATGTAGCAAGATCATTGTAGCGTTGTTCCAATCCTCAGGAATTTTCCCTTCATTAAGGCATCGAGTGAAAATTTGGGCAAGTACTGTTTCGATTTCTCCACTTGCTTCTTGTATGATGTCTACAGTAATTCCATCTTCTCCTGGAGCTTTTCCCCGCTTCATGTTCTTGATTGCATGTGCAACTTCTGCTGGAAGGACTGGAAGAACTCTGGTACTGGTACCTTTCATGATGTCTGGAGTACATGTATCATCCCTTTTCATATAATTTGGAGTAGAAATCTTTCACTCTTGTCAAAATTTCGCCTCTATTTCTTGTTACAGAACCATCTTCTTTTCTCAGTGCCATAATCTGTTTTTTTCCCCTTACTGAGATGTCCCTTTGCTATCTTTAGGCTTTGGTTGTTTTCAATTGCTTTCCTCACTAGTTCACAGTTGAATTTCCTTACGTCTTCAGTGATACTTTTTCGTACTGTCTTGCATAGCTCTATATATTCCACTTTGGAAGTCACATCTTCTTTAGTTGTCCTCATCACTCTTCTTTTTTGCATCAACATTTTGGTTTTTCCTGATAATTTGTTCACATGCAATTTGTTCTTAGACCCAGCTAATTTTGTTGCTGTTTCCATAAGAGCTTTGGTTACTTTCCGTTAACTTCAGAAATATCCACTTCTTCCGATGTTAGGCCTTCTAAAGCAGAGAATCTGTTCTTCAGTTCCAATTTGAAGGTATTATGGTGTTTTTTAAGGTTGGTTATGTCAATACATTTTGTTTGTCTTATGAGCTTGCTACGTTCGAGTTTAGTGTTGAGGTGCATCTTACATCTCACCAATCTATGGTCACTGCCTGTGTTGAACTTGTTTAGCACACTGCAGTCTTCTATGACGAATTTTTTGTTACACATAATAAAATCAATTTCACTTATCTTATTATATGAGATAATTCCAAGACCTTGATAACCCCTGAGCTAAAGACCTACATTTTGCAGAGAGGAGCAACGGAGAAGCTAGAGAAAATTGATTATCTTGCGGAATTATGTGACCTATTTACGAGTCACGGGGTCAAGGAGAAGTGAGGAAGAAAAACCCAGACAAGGATATAGCAGCAGGTTTGCAAGGAGCCTGCCTAAGGGTAGCGGCCCGGAACGCAGCTGTGGGCCTAAATTTCCTAACCAAGGAGCGAAGATAGTTAGTAAACCGGGGAGTTCTGAGAAAATCGGAGTTTGATTTCGTTGTGGGATGAAGGGCATTTCAAGAATAATTGTCCTCAGAAATCATCGCTCAAGGGGAAAGAGGGTAATCCAGGAAATTGGAGCAAAGAAGACCCGAGAAGAATTAATCGTGTCAGCCTAGAGCAACGAAGTGAGAGGGACGTAGTTCAGGAAAGGCAGGTCATAATTCAAGAGAAAACGGCTGAAGAAAGGAGAATCACCGCGGGGGTAGGCAGGGTGTCCTCAAGGTATAGTTTTCGGGTCGAGATAGTGGAAATTCCGTTAGGAGACGCGGTGAGGCTTGTAGGTGAAAATGAATCAGAAGCAGTGACATTAGTAGACACGAGGTCGGAATTGTCTTGTGTAAGGGCAGAGGTTTTAGGTGAACAGTCAGTTGAACCGCAAGGCTCAGTGATTTTGACGAGTTTTGATGGAGGAAGGAAGGAATTCTCTATGATACAATTGAGGGTCAGAATTGAAAACGAATGTATGATCAAAGCAAAGGTGTAGGCTCGTCTGCCGAGATTTTGTGTGACATTGTTCCCAACCTCACTAATCAGGTAATTTTAGCACCAGCTGATTTTCTGAGATTAAGGAAGTTACAGGAAGAGGCGCCTCAGTGGCCGACAGGTGTAGAAAATTCCGAGTCGGTAATGTCAGACACGCTCGTGGTAGGAGAAAATTCCGAGTCGGTAATGTCAGACACGCTCGTGGTAGGAGAAAATTCCGAGTCGGTAATGTCAGACACGCTCGTGGTAGGAGAAAATTCCGAGTCGGTAATGTCAGACACGCTCGTGGTAGGAGAAAATTCCGAGTCGGTAATGTCAGACACGCTCGTGGTAGGAGAAAATTCCGAGTCGGAGATGCCAGGTAAACACATGATAGGAGAAAAGGCAGAGTCGGAGAAGTCAGATAAGCACGTGATAGGAGAAAGTCTGGAAATGAGTCATGAGAACTAGCATTTCGCTGTCAGAGCCATGCTTAGAAGCGGTAAAAATAGCCGCGGAGTAGAGCAATGTAGGGGCGAAGGAGTAGATAGAACAAAAGGAGAGTGCACGTTGCAGTCACGTTGCGAGGCAAAATAGGAAAAGCACCACCGAGAGAATGGTACGTTGCACGCTGGGCTACGGGAGCCAGCGCCCTACTCGTGGGCACTGTTTACTGCTCATCATCGAACATTACACCTTACTTGGTGACAGGATCATCAACACTGGACCTGTGTAGAGTGGCTACGCATCATGTGGTCAGATGAATCTCGTTTTCAGCTGTACCGAGCTGAAGGGAAGGAATGTTACGAGCGAAGTCGAGAACTACTTGAAAAGCGTTCTTATTCCGTAAATTCTTATAATTCAGCAACATTTTTAGGAGGGAGGGGTGGGTGGGTTTAAAATCTATCTTTCAACGAGTAGTGTATCAGTCCGTCTTGTTCAGATACAGCCTCCTCACACTCAGCATTCAAGAGCAAAGGAACTAGCTCCGCATAATTTCATACGGAATATTTTCATAGAAAATGATCATTTCAACGCTGTAACACTAATTGCTTCAGCAAAATTACGCAATTCATAAAAGTTATTTGTAGGTCAAATATTACGGGTATGCAAGTTTCCGCCGTTTTAAGAAGAAAGAAGACAGGAACAATCACTGAACCAGTACACATTTATTCAACGAAACATTAGCCGTTAGCATCAATGACCTTTTGCCATTTTTCAGGCATCAAATGAACGCCCCTGTAATAAAAGGACTCAGTTTTTGAGCTGAAGAACGCAGTGACGAAATATTACACCGCTGGAACTGTGGTGAATCGCTGTTGGGCTAGGGCATGTTGCATAGGGTGAAACAGATGAAAGTCTGCGGGTGCAATGTCCGGGGAGTAAGCCAGTTGTGGTAAAACCTCCCAGTGTAACTGTTCAAGGGTTGATTTCGTGGTGGAACCGACATGTGTTCTGGCATTATCGTGTAACAGGATAACTAGGCGGCGTCCTTTACCTGTCCATGTGCGCTTTTTTGCTCGATTGCGGAGCTCAGTTTCATCAACTAATCGTTATCTCTTTGTGCAGTGATTGCTTCGCCCGGTTTCAACAGTTCGAAGTACAAAACTCCATGCACACACAACAAAAAACCGAATTACTTGAAATCTTACCAGACTCCAAAAGCTAAAGATTCCGCCATTCCATTCGTGAATATTTCCAACCGGACGTTTTCCCAAGATGAAACAAAAGTTTTGGAGCTTGGACCAAAATTCTGCTTCCGAACCCGATCGAACACAAAAAATGTCGTTTCCAAATTCGAAAGCATAATATCGCGTGTTCCAAACGACTCAAAAGATGAACTACACCAGCTGTGTTCTTCTAAATTACGAGCTTGGTACAATCCTACTAAAATTCCTAAAAAAATTATAATTCCGAGGCCAGTTTCGGCCCTTAGAAAAGACACGTCCATAATGATGACTCTAACGGACAAATCTGGCCAGACAGCGATTATGGACTCAGCAGACTACAATTAGAAACCTGAAGATTTTATCACTGACCCAAGTTCTATAGCCCTTCAAAGGAAAGCTCTAAATTCTTGGATTGCGCAGGTACAAAGAGCAGCCCGGTTACCCGCTATTCCAGACGATCTCAAAAAAGCCGCCAGACTACCACCAGAACCTCAGATCCCAAAGCTTTTCGGAAGACTTAAGCACCATAAGCCCTGCTGCCCGCTAGTTTCCTTCCTGAATCGGTCTTTTATAGGAAGCCCTGCTGCCCGCTAGTTTCCTTCCTGAATCGGTCTTTGTAATAAATTTCACTATGGATTTTATAACGAAAGCCAAGCAAATCGCTGTCCTACCAGGCGACATTATCGACAGCTTCGACGTGGTTTCCCTTTACCTTCAATCCCTGTTCCAGAAGCCATCAGAACATTAAAAGAGGCCATATCAAATTCAGCATTTTATACGCAGGAGTCATGCGTCAACATCTTCAAATTAATATACTTGGGCACTAATACTAGCTTCTTCAGTTTCCAAGGACAAATATATAAACAAAATAGTGGCGCTCCGATGGGATCCTTGCTTTCACCCGTCCTTGCGGAAGCAATACTTTACCCAATTGAGCAGAATATATTCTCCAGCATTACCCCACGGCCTAGCACCTGGCTGCGTTATGCCTACGACGTATTTTTCGTGTGACCTCACGGAAAAGAAACTATTTCAAAATTCCTTGATAAAATCAATGATATGCATCCTACAATCAATTTCACGATGCAGCTTGAACATAACAACGCTTTACCTTATCTGGATGTTTTATTGAGAAAATCACCTGACAACCGCCTCGGTACACAAGTCTACTATAAACCCACGTCTGTTCCCAACCTGATGCTCCGCAGTTCCTTCTGTCCCGCTGAAGACAAAACAGTTATCCTCCGTTCTCGAATTCCAAGGGATGATATGAAAAGATTAGCTACCTAAATGTACAGCCATTCGAGAAACCTTGGAGATCAGTACCAACAGCGATACTTGCAATGGTGGCGTCTCACTCGAGTTGCCACGAATTTGGAACCAGTTCTTCAAGTAACGCTTTCTCCCTACCAGGATACCGCGCGCATATCCAACGTGATGCCTCGTATCTTTAAATGAATATAACGTCATAAATATTTGTCTAGTTCCCGCTTTCAAATTGTTAAAGCGTTCTATTATTCAGTTTGCAGTTTCTGACTAACTTCTTTGAAAAAGCCATCTGGTTGATGTGCGAAAGCTTGGAAACGCTTAGGTGCCTTTTTCCTACGCCAATAAATCGGATCACTAGTATAGTGTTACTATTTCTTACATAATTGGTGTACTGTTCCTCCTTATCAAACAAAAACTAATTCTGTGATTTTTTCTTCTGTGTTTTTATTTTTTCTTTAGCTCTGCGGAAGTTAATTCTTTTGCTCCTTCTTGCTTGGTGTAAGGAAGCGGATTGATACAGACAAGTTAGGAACTACTTAAAAACATAGAGATTCGGAATCCCAAATTCATGCAATTTTTTGAATTTCTACATACGCCCACCATTATGTAGTTTAGGGAACCGCCGTTTCTGATAGAGATTTCTCACGAGCAAGCCTTTGAGCAACGGCTTCGTCCCATTCGCATCCTTAGCAAGAAAAGGATGTACTGCCGAAACAGAACGCCTTTCAAGTAGTCCCCGACTTTTCGTGTATCGTTCCGCTTTGTTTATACACAACCTGCTCACACCCAACGCGAAAAACTTTAACAAAGGAAGTAGTAAAAAATATGGACAAACTAGATAACTATCGTGCTAAGCGAGCGTTTTCCCACTCTTCAAATGACGCGTCCAGGATTGCAGAGATCAACAATATTAAATCGTTGGCCTCAGCTGCAGGCTATAAAGAGTATGTAATTGATGACATCTTTAGCAGCGCCGAACTTGAGTTTGTTAATCAACGTCGTAGTATCAAGGAACCCAGTCAGAGGTTCATCGGCTCCTTTCCGTACGTACCGGGACTTTCCTATTTCATCCGGAATGCATTTAAGAAGTTAGGGCTTGGAGTTGGAATTTTCCACCCTAGGTCAATATCACATTCCTTCTTTCATCCGGAAGCAGCAGCACTTTACTTGCTAACGCAGGGGTATATTCCATACCCCTTCAATACCAGGATGGAAATAACAAGTTTTATATTGGCATGACAAAGAGGTCCTTTGCGACTCGTTAGTCAGAACACAAAAGAGACGTCTTGAAGAATAAATCGTCCACTGCCCTATCTAGAGAGGTCATGATATCTTCTGCCGTTCCACAATGGGCCGATTTGCAACAGGTTGCACCATGCACTGCCGCCAGAGTTACAGCCAGCAGGGAGTCTCTGGAGATCTTGTTTAGCAATGATGTCTGCAACGATGACGTGTCAATGGAGCTACCTTTCATATGGCGCATGTTCCTGCGTGCCTCTCGTGAAAAGACCCGATTCTTCTGTTTCCGCACGTGCTGTGCTGTCACATTTTTATACATTTTTATATTTCACATGCATATTTAAATTTTCTGTACATTCATTTAGATTACTAACGTTGTTCCAAAACCACGTCCAAGCGTGAAGAAGGCACCCGTAGGTGCCGAAAGCTTGCAACCCTTTTCTTTGCTGTCTTATGCCAATAAACGGATATTATCGTTTCTTTACTTAGATATGAACAATTCTTACTTTTATCATAATCGATACGCGGAGCAAAAAAAATTTTCAAACTTTAAAAATCCGTAAGGAAAAAACCCCTCCTCAGTCCCACATAAGGACTTTACAGTCATGTTCTATAGGGTCTAATATTCCATATAGTGTCGAAAAAGTGTTCAAAGCCTAGGTCCTAGGTAAACTGAAGAACTACCGTTTTGTTTAGCATTCGTACTAATGTTCGTGTATTTCAATTTAAAACAAAAATGGAAAGGAGCCTCAAAATATTTAAGAATTTTAAGAATTCAGCATTTCCTCACACGTCGGAAGTAAGTTACCAAAAATACTTCCAACGTGTGAGAAAATAAAATTGGAAACATTTGCGACGAAAGAATGCGATTCTGGCAACTCAAAATGCGTTGTAACCAACGAGATAGAAATACGTAGAGCGCTTACGTCGGGGAACGGGTGAAGCCACCGGAAACAAGTGGCAGCCATGTTTGATGAGGTACAGGACGATTTCCGTTCCGTGTTAAGCAAGGGAGTTTTCGTAATATATGGTTTGATGTTAAATAAGGATATAACTCAGAAATGTTGTTATAAACACCTAGGGGATGAGACTAAAACTTTAACGTATCAAATAACGCTTTTCATTGTTAGTTGACGGCAATAGTGTTTTTAAAAAAAATGATATTTTAATGGATGCAGCTTGCTGTCGTTGAATAAAATCTCATGCCGTAATTTTTTGACATTTAACAAATTTTTTGGAGCAAATTTTCAGAGAAATATAAGTCAGCGGTAATAGAGTAAATGAAAAAAATAAATAAATAAAAAAATAAAAATACAGTTGCAGTCAATCCGCAATTTCGGTAAAAATCTTAGATATTCGTGGGTCATCACCATGAGAATGCTGAATCATCCCACAGCTTATCACTCCAAATACATAGACGCCAAATATTTTATGAGAGTTTTAAATGAAAAAAAAAGTTCGAAGAAAAACGGAAAGCAAACAATGAGTTTACACAGCCAAGAGGTACCAATATTAAAATACTTTTACCAACTGCCCCTATCTTATATAATCAGAAGAAAACTATTACTTACCTGGTTTTTATTTAATAAAAATTAAAAGTCCTTAGCACTGGGCATGTTTCTAATCTGTTTGTTAGTCTTGACATTCAACAACACAAATCTGTAAGCCTTATTCGTGGGTACGCAAGGCAATTGTGGTAACTTGACCATAATAAAGGTATCTCCCAGCACATACACTAAATACTTAACACAATATAATTCTCACTCTCTCTCTCTATGTATATATAAGACCCAGAAGAATACCCCATGGGAGATGAATGGATGAAATTCGAAATCATGCAGGAGTGACACGAAGGAGACAGGCTCAAGACAGACAGCTGTGGAAGAAACTTGGGGAAGCCTTCATCCAGCAGTGGGTTGATAATGGTTGATGTTATACATTTATCAGTAAAAAGAAGTAAAAAAGCACACTCATGTAGTAATTAGACCACGTCAACACTGCACCTTGCTGCAGGAATCAGACGTAGTAGAAATAAACATAGAATTAACCAGAAGTAACCCACTTTCATGGTTCTAAACAAAAATGACATGGAATAAAACAACTCAGGAACCCCAAACCACTCTTCAGGGAAAGACATCTGGAGCCCCGAAGTTAAATCATAGCTTAGGTGTTACCGAAAAAACCCCAGAAGATCCCATGGGAGATGGGTGGATGAAATTCGAAAGCATGTCGCAGTAACATGGAGGAGATAGGCTCAAGACATACGATTGCGGAAGAAACTTGGGGAGACCTTCATCCAGTAGTGGATTGATAATGGTTGACAATGATGATAATGATATATATATTGATTATATACAGTATACATATATTGTAATGATAATAGTTGTCAATGATCATCATTGTCAACCATATATATATATATATATAGCATAATCATTGTCAACCATATATATATATATATATATGGTTGACAATGATGATATATATATAGCATTATCAATCCACTGCTGAATGAAATTCTCCCCAAGTTTCTTCCACAATTGTCTGTCTTGAGCCTGTCTCCTCCATATTACTCCGGCATGCTTTCGAATTCCATCCACCCATCTCCCATGAGTCTTCTGTCCCTCGAAAAACCAGTTCAAAATTTCAGTCGTCCATCGGTGGTCTGTTCTTCTGGCAACATGTCCAGCCCATTGCCATTTCAGTGATGTCACTCTATCTCTCTCTGTATATATATTCTTTGAGTTGTCTGCATTCTTTGCATGTCTTTTTGGTATCAAAAGAAAAATATTTCTATATATCCTGCTTTTCTTTTTTAGTTAACGTCATACATACAGTATATATATATATATATATATCATCATCATCATTGTCAACCATTATCAATCCACTGCTGGACGAAGGTCTCCCAAGTTTCCTCCACAACGGTCTGTCTTGTGCCAGTCTCCTCCATGTCACTCCCACATACTTTCGAATTTCATCCACCCATCTTCCATGTGGTCTTCTTCTGGGTCTTTTAATGTCCCTTGGAATCCAATTTTTTATGAATGAAATTTTTTTTATTTATGTATCTACATTTTTGATTCGGTGAAAACATCAGCAGTTACAATGGCTCTGAAAACCTGCGGTATTGAAGATGCATACATTAATATTATTAATAACATCTATGAAAATGCAAGTGCAAAGATTAGGCTGGTTGAAAATACAACACACATAAAAATTGGAAAGGGAGTGAGACAAGGTGACACCATATCTCCGAAGCTCTTTAATGCCACATTGGAGGGTGTTTTTCAGTCACTGAGCTGGGAAAACAAGGGGATAAAGATTAATGGAGATTATCTAACCCACCTTCGTTTTGCTGATGACGTAGTCATTTTTGCAACTAGCTTATCAGAGCTGCAGAGTATGATCCAGGAACTTGCTGACGAGTAAAGAAGTGGGATTAAAAATGAACTTTCAGAAGACAAAAGTGATGTTCAATGCTTTTACAAGAAATGAAGATTTATCGATTGATGGAGAAAAGCTGGAGATAACAGATACGTACGTTTATCTTGGACAGCAGATATCAAGTGAGGGTCACATTGATGAAGAAATTAATCGGCGTACAAAACTTGCCTGGAGAGCTTTTGGAAGAAACAGCATAATTTTCAAGAGCAATATGCCATTATGTCTTAAAAGAAAAGTGTTTGATCAATGCATCCTTCCAGTGCTTACGTATGGTGCAGAGACGTGGACCTTAACTAAAAGAGACATACAAAGGCTCCAGACAACTCAAAAAAGCATGGAGAGGTGCATACTTGGTGTAACCAGGAGAGATAAGAAGAGGAACTCGTGGATCCGAAAAATGACAAGAGTGGAAGACATCACGATCAGAGGTAAATCCCTGAAATGGCAATGGGCTGGACATACTGCCAGAAGGACAGATCATCGATGGACAGCCGAAATTTTAGATTGGATTCCAAGGGACAGGAAAAGACCCAGAAGAAGACCACATGGGAGATGGGTGGATGAAATTCGAAAGTATACAGGGGTGACATGGAGGAGACTGGCACAAGACAGACCGTTGTGGAGGAAACTTGGGGAGACCTTCGTCCAGCAGTGGATTGATAATGGTTGACAATGATGATGATGATGATGATATGTTTATTTGCTATGTTTTATTTAACTATCTTCCAAGGCTTATCCTTAAGAAAAATAATTGAAAATAATTATTCTTAAGTGCAGTTTAAATAAACTTGGTGACCTAATATATGCTGTAGTCATATATATATATATATATGTATATATCACTTCTGTAACTACCCTGTGACTTAGGTATAGACAGACATTGGGGCAATATGATGCTCCAAATGGTATTTACAGTTAGCAACACCAGTACCGAGTAGCTAAAAATAGTTTTATGTACTCTTTCAACCTAAAAAGACTTATAATTTTTGGTATCAAAAGAAAAATCTTTCTACACATCCTGCTTTTAATATCTGGGCAGGTAAATTTTCTCTGGGCATGTATTATTTTAGATATTATTCAAGCTCTGGGCTGAGTGACCAAAAAATTCAGATTATGGACTTTAATTTTTCTATGGGACAGATAATTGTATTTTTTTTTGTTTCAGTATTAAGTATTTAATATTTTTTATTTGCACTTTCATATTTTACTTTTTTTCACCTGATATTTGGACACATTTTGGCAATTGTTAAGATGTACTGCACATAGTTTTTTTGTTTCAATTTTAAGGGCACAACCTCTTATTAATATGAAGTGAGAAATTAACAACTACTGATTTGCATTCATGATGTGCAAAAAGTTTGGCGAGCAAATGTTTATGTTTTGTGTTGTTATTTTGTGGGTTCCTTCAGCAGTCTTGCTGGAAATACAAGTGCATCTGATTTGTATTTTAGAGAAATACAGGCACATTTTGTTCAATTCAAAGAAAGATTGATTTACGTGAGTGATATTTGTTCAATACTAACCTCTCATATATATGGTTGATGCAAAAGGAATAACTGGCAATTTATACATGGACATACTGACTGTACATTCATCATGAATCAGAGGTCACATTCTTCAAAAAAAAAAAAAGAAAAAAAAAAAACCATTACCTATCACGCAAAAATCAAATGCAAGTAGTTATTACAAAATGTTGCTAGTCCCTTTCTTTTGTATTATTCCATAATTTTTTCAATTGTCATTTCATAACCGTTTGTGTCAGTTTTCATAAATATTTTATGTTGTTTGCATTTTTGAGGTACCATTGTACTCCCTGTTTCCTATTTTCAGTTTTAAATCAATATTGCCTGTATTTTTGCTACCCAAAAACCACACACATTGACTAACACATTCACAAATAAAGAGTATTCTGTCAAGAAATTTTCAAGCTCCCCACTCTCACTTTGTTGAAGTAATACTACAGATTAATCAGTAATCAGAGACAAATGCCTAGAACACAAGCTGGGTGACCCTGTGCTTTCAGATAAAATACTAGATTGTTTCCTGACAGGTGTCAGCAAGCAATAAATTTATATTACCAATCACAATTATTACTTCTGCAATTTAAGTAACCATAAATTGATTGCTTTACCAGTATTTGCTATCTAATGGGCATTAGCCATGGGTACATGATCTTTATCACATAAAAAGAAATTGCTGCTTCCTAAGATTTTGAAATATTTGTTGTCTTGTCAGACAAGTTGCATGTACACTGTACAGATTCTAGAATATATATGCAAATGCCATTTGCAAGACATCCTCAGTATATTGAAAAAAAACAAAACATTTACATAGGTAGAAATTGTACCCAAAAAGCCTCAAAGTTGGTAACCCACAGTTAACCTCAGCTTCCCAGAGTAAACATCATTCAGTTTTCACATTGAGTACGACTGTTCACAAAATATAAGAAATAAAAAGTCTTAAGATAACACAGATATTGAAATGGCTTATCTGCTGGTTTAATCACCAGCTACACGGATTAGATGTTTTATTTTTTGTGTTTGATTAACTGAGCATTTACAGCTCAACCTTATTTTAAAATGCTTACTTGTGAAATGTAGTTCCACAATCCTTGTTCCTTTTATTCTTACAATCAAAAGCTGCGCAGTACTATGGCATTTTAAATATCAACAATGTGCTGATAATTGTGATTAAGCACGAAACTGTAGCACTAAATTTGTAATGAAGCATAACACGATCGCCGAACAGCTGAAAGAACCGAGGTGACTCCTTGACACACGCAGAATTTGTACCTCATCAAAGATGGCGGGCTCGGTCCCCGCGTTGGCTTCAGCTGCCTCGGCAGAGAACCAATCACAGAAGCACTCTATGTATTTCTATCTCGTTGGTTGTAACCCATAAGCTTTCCCGCATTTTGACGGCCGTCGTTTGCGGTCATAGGCTTCACACAAAGTGGTACTGCTGCATTAACAAGGGCACCTCCAGATATCTTATTCTAAACTCTTTGGTCCATCCGCAGGAAAATTATGAACTAGGGAATGGAGACGGGCTCATACATCTATCTACAGCTTACGCACACAAAATAGTTTTAAGGCCTTTTTTCAGTCGCCTGGAGTCATATTTAAATGCAGCAAACTTCAAAACACCTGATACCTCGTACTTTTGAAGTAGCCAAATATGGAGAGAGTGAGAATTTTTTTATTTTTAGAGGTTTAAATACCACCGTGAGCAACGCAGTGTGCCATACACAGTTGCGTGTCGGCAACAAGAAGGTTTGAATATGACTTCTGGAGATGCAAATTGTGGGAATTTTGATGTTGTTTGCACGACATCTACGAAGTTTCATATGTCATATTTCCAGTGGTGAAAGTGGGCGGAAACGACGGGGAATGGTGTTATCTTAATCCCTTAAGAAATTGGTAAGGGGAACGACGTTCCCATTACAGCACTATCAAGTAGCTCCGAATCAGAACACTTTCAAGTAGTTCCTGATTTCGAGGGTATCGTTCCGCTTTGTTTACAAAGAACCTGATCACACCCAACGCGAAAGAAAGTAATTTACGACACAATACAGAATTTTTATGGCTATTCTTCCACAGACGGGCGCACGGTTCATTTCTCACAGCTAAGACAGCGGAACGCTAGCACAGCTCCGTGAACATGTAGCGGAAGCATCGAACTACTGTTTTCGATGTGGCAATGGATCTGTTGTTGTTTACATTCGAATGCAAACATTATGGGAAGTGGCAAAGTGGTTAACTTTGCATTCTGGGCTTGTTTTTTTATTCATCATGATGACTAACGTTGCTTTCATCAAATAAAATATTTTATGGACAACATCAAAAACAATAACTAAGATGCTGAAAAAGAACTGAAAAAAAAAAGAATGAACTTACCACTGTGTACGTTTGGTTACTGTAAAAACATTTACAGTCGTATTTACACGTAGTACATTAATTCGTATTTACAAATATATATATAAAAAAAACACAATTACAAAGCAAAAGCATGGACGTATAACGCGCCAGAATTCGAACCCGGGTCCCCTCACTCCGGAATAAGTTGCTCTACCAATTGAGCTACGCGGACGTTTTATTCTGATTCCTATCTGCCTTTATGTCGTGTGCGTCCTTCTGGCAGGTACGTCACATCTCCTGGTACGTTACATCATCTCCCCCTTATTTTTTTTTTTTTTTTTTTTTTTTTTTTTGAAGTGCTGGAGAAGGGATTCTCTTATTTTTCCTATCTCGCGGGATTTATTATATATCCATTGCGAGATTTTGAACGGTCGGGTCATCCGGATAGTTCGGGCGCCATTATAACGAAGTAAATTTCTCCGTCATTTTTATCCGCGCCAGGATTCGAACCCGGGTCCCCTCACTCCGAAATAAGTTGCTCTACCAATTAAGCTACGCGGACGTTTCATTCTGATTCCTATCTGCCTTTATGTCGTGTGCGTCCTTCTGGCAGGTACGTCACATCTCCTGGTACGTTACAGACGTTCATTGCCATTCGTGATTTCGCATTGAAGCATTTCTTCGATGTCTCTGCTCCTTGCATGACATTCTTTTCGGAAGATGAATTCCATCAATCGATTACCTAGACTGTCTTTATGTACACCTTGTTTCATTGTGCTACTTTTTAAATGAGTCCGAAAACATGCTGTTTGCATTCAAATCTAAACAACAACAGATCCGCTGTCACATCGAAAACAGTAGCTTGATGCTTCCGGTACTTGCTCCCGGAGCTGTATCAGCGTTCCGCTGTCTTAGCTCTGAGAAATGAGTCGTGCGCCCATCTCCGGATGCATAGCCTTAACAATACATTTATTTTATGTCAGACAACATAATTCCATAAAGAGTAATACTACGACGCACTATTCATAGGGTACAATACCACGAAATTAACGTGTCTAAGATTCATTTTTTCCACTCGGTTGAAAGAAATACTTCCATGAACCGTTCAAATAGATCTAATTTTTTTTTATTTTTTTTTTACAAAACCATTGGAGCAAATATTCTATTAGGCTATTGGCCAATAGTTCTTCCGATTAAGAAGCATGGCTTCTGAGATTTTGTTTAACTCTCCAATTGAATTCCACGCGCTGAGTATGGGTTCCCTGTCGGAATTCATAAATTTGTTTGTGTGTGTGATTGACTATTAAATGAGTGAAACCATGTTTTGGCAAATGTTTATATCCTTTTCAATGAACTGAGTAGATCTGAAAAAAAAGATAGTACTATTACTTGATATATATTTCCATCAAAAAATACATTTATATGTAAAATTAGTCATTAATGCTTCTATTACAGCGAAGTCCTAAAAAAACATTCCTCGTAAATTTTATCGCGAACTACTTTCTTTCACGTAGGGTGTGATCAAGTTCTTTGTAAACAAAGCGGAAAAATACACTCGAAATCGGAAGCTAATTTGAAAGCGTTCTGATTCTGAAGACCAACCACTTTAACAAATTAATTTCAAATGATCAATGGTAAATTTTTTCCGGTTGTATTTTCTTTTTTAATTTCTTTTAGTACGATTTTAGAGCACAGTAAAAACCAAATCATCTAAAATTGCTTGAAGTAACATACCATCATCGCCGTTCTATTTAAAAACCGGAGATTATATTTTAACATTTCAGGGTTTTAACTTTCTTTGTTGACAACATAAAGGAGATTTAAGAAAATTCAACGTAGTTGTCACAAATGTTTATTCTTTCAAGCCAACCATGGTTTTTCTGGGTAATGACCTAGCATCACCAGCTAAATTCGTCCTCATGAAGCTAGGTCAATACCCCGCGAAACCATGGCCGGCTTGAAAGAATAAACATTTGTGACAACTACGTTGAATTATCTTAATCTATATGTAATCGTCACGAAACTGTGGTCTTTGAGATAAAGAGTAGAGGCGATAATTTTACCTAAGATATAGCTATATTTCTAATGTAGCTGTTATTGTGATGCACTGACATCGCCGACTGGCTGAACAGATCTTTGAAAATATATACGGAGAAAAAAGAATAAGAACTAAATTTTAAAAATATGACCCAATTAAAGATACGTTATTTAATTTCGGCTTACCTTTTGCAAGATGTAAAAGCATTAGGCCCATTGAATTAAGCTATTTCCAGAAGCTTCTTATATTTGTAAAAAGATGTAGTTCTAACTGAACAGCAAAACATAATGACTACAAGTACGACGTGTTCCAATCACGATGATCTATCAAGCACGCGCAGGATATCACATTTCGAAGATCATAAAATGAATGAACGATTCAAGCAAATGTTTAAATCGGAAGCATATAACAAGCAAGTTGACATGACGTAGACGTCTTAGTTGCTGAGCCCATCCTAAGGATTTGTGTTGTCACAAGCTGACAGGTAAACACACACATAGCGCCGTGATTTGTTGGCCACCGTAGCCTAAGAAGAACGCACTTGACTAGATATCCAGAGATCTGGGGTACTATCCCAGCTGCGACAGGATAACAATTTTTCGGTTGCTGTGTGTCAAAAAAGGTGGAAAAAGCGTTTTCTTTGTCTATTCACTGACGTCAGGTATTTAGAAGATTATCACCTAATATATATATATATACATATTTTACGTTATGCTTAATGTATGTGCGTGGTTATGTCACCGTTTCTTCTGTTTATGGCACTACAATTACTTCTACACGTCGAACTGAAAAAAAACCCCTCCTGCACTAGATAAAGAAAAGCGTGTGTGTGAGACTAAGATTGTCCATAAATTTGCCGTTTTCAGAATGCCAAATTTTCCCGTTAAAAAAAAAAAACGTATTCGGCATGATGCTCTTTTTTTCACTTCCATTTACGGGGCGGCTTTTTGTTTTTATTGGGAGTTTAACGACCACCATGAGCAACACATTGGGCTATGAGCAGTCGCCCGTTCCTAATTTAGGGTCACCGGTTCCAGAAAAGGGAGAGAGCCAGTGCCGTAAGATAAACACAACATCCATGCCTCACCGGGATTCAAACCAGGACCCATCTCGGACGAATGATCAGAAGCCATCGCTTAGACCACTGCGCCACCGTCTTTTCATCGTGGATGTAAGTATGTTCCACGTTTCGCAGCATTTACTTTTTCGAGGCTTTGGTGCCACCATGAGCTACCTTGAGAATTCGAATCAATCACCCGTGCTTAATTTTGGTTCCGGAAAAGAAGAGAGACAGCGCCATCAAACACCCCACTCATGTAAGATAACCAGACGCCCTCATTTTCTGGGAACAGTCCTCCATTTATTATTTTTGCCCTCAATTTTTGAAATTTCTGAAAAATTTCAAATAGCGGCAATTGAAAAATATTCAAACTTTCGGGATGCTCGGGGAAAACGGAACATCATGATCACCAGCGTCATGACACGTAGTATTCATGATGGACATGCCAAAGCCTCTGACAAAGTTCTTTTTTTTTTTTTTTTTTTTTTGATTGGAGGTTTAACGACTACCGTGAGCAACTCAATGGGCTATAAGCAGTCGCCCGTCCCTAATTTAGGGTCACTGGTTCCAGGGAAGGGAGAGAGCCAGTGCCGTAAGACAAACACAACATCCATGCCTCACCGGGATTCGAACCCGGACCTCGTTCGGACGAATGATCAGAGGCCATCGCTTAGACCACTGAGCCACCGGGGCGGCTTGTTTTTTGTTTTTTTTTATTGAATGTTTTAACTACCACAGTGAGCAACTCAGTCTCAGTGGGGTTGGCGCAGTAGTCTAAGCGATGGCTTCTGATCATTCGTCCGGAAGGGGTCCGGGTTCGAATCCCGGTGAGGCATGGATGTTGTGTTTGTCTTACGGCACTGGCTCTCTCCCTTCCCTGGAACCAGTGACCCTAAATTAGGGACGGGCGACTGCTTATAGCCCATTTGAGTTGCTCACGGTGGTCGTTAAACCTCCAATCAAAAAAATAAATAAATAAATAACTCTCATCTTTTTCAGCATCCATTTCCGTACAATTAAATATTGGGTTGGTGCGAATGGAATGTCCGGCGCAAACGAACTGTGCAGACAGACCCCCACCACAACGGAATGGAACCACCCACAGGTGTTGCGGGTATTACGTCACAGAGTTACTATAAATAGCTAACACGTGTGTGAAGAACAAGGTTCGGGCGTGGTTTGTTTGGACGTAACGTGATTTGCAAAAGAAACATGCAGACGCCGGATTTGAGAGTCATCTTCCTGTATGAATTCAAACTAGGCCATTCTGCGGGAATTGCGGCTCGAAACTTAACAAATCGTTTAGAGAGAATACAACTAACGAACGAACCATTCGTCGATGGTTTGTAAAGTTTCGAAGCGGAGATACAGACCTGCAAAACGAAGCACGTAGTCACCTACCTGCTGCTCTTTCTGAAGGTGTTCTGCTACGTGTGGTTGAAGCGGACCCCCAGAAATCGTGTCGTGAGATAACGGCAGAGGTAGGTGTCCACCACACGACAGTTGTTCGGCGTCTGGCTGCGCTGGGTAAGGTAAAAAAGCTGAACATATGGCTGCCACAGGAGTTGACAACTGCCAACAAAACTAGGCGTTTGGAAGTCTGCACGTCGCTGCTTGCCATGAATGAAGAGGAACATGTACTGCATCTAATCGTCACCTGCGACGAGAAGTGGATCCTTTATGATAATCGGAAACGATCTGCACAATGGTCAAGCAAGGCACAGCCTGCTGGACGGCATCGCAGGCCACCCCTGCACACCAAGAAGATGATGCCCCTTTTCTGGTGGTCAACAGCCTGGATAATTCATCGGAGGTTATTGGCAAGAGGCCAAACTATCACTGCTGAACGTTAGTGTGCTGAATCACGTCAGATACACTGGACATTACTGCAGAAACAACCGCCTTTGGTTAGCAGACATGGTGTTCTTCTGCTTCACGACAACGGCCGCCCTCCCGCCCCACAACGAACGATGCTGATACTAAGTACCTTGGGATATGAAGCACTGCTTCATCCTGCCTGTTTTCCGGACTTGTCTCCGGCAGTCTATGATCTGTTTCGTCGCCTGGATCACTTCCTGTCTGGGAAACAGATCACGACAGACAACGAGGTTCAACTTGCAGTTGATGAATTCTTCGGGTTCCAGCCAGAGTTGGAAACGGGTCAAAAATTTCGGACCCAGGCCCGACCTGACCGTACCCGGTCCGATCCGGACCCGTAACTGACCCAGTCAAATTTTCTTTGAACTATAAATTCTAAACTCAATTTATATGTAGGTACATATAAACGTAATATATGTATTCATCCCAATAACTGCTTTATGTTTAATAACTGAAATCCTTTTTTAATAATAAAATTTGGTTACTTGCTAAACTTTAGTGCCATTTTTAGTGCCACTATTTTGCGTAATCCATAAGTAATGGCTGACTATGACCTTGACCATTACAAATGGGAATCATTATTTACCATTACACAAATGCATTTTTTGTGTTGTCGGAAAAGTCATGACGTATTTTGGCACCCGATGGCGGTTAGGCGGTTTTGGAAGTACTAGATGCATGCGCAGCTCTGTCATCGCTATGGCATTCGACAGGTGCAAGTTCTAACTGCAGTTTAAAAGGAATAGTGAGCGATTTTGTTGATTTGCGGAGATTTGACATCAAGTTGACGATGGAGGACCAAACTGTGCATTTTCGCCATATTTTACTGTTATACTTCCGTAAAGGGAAGAGCGCGCGTCAAGCTTGTGAAAAGTTGCGTAAAGTGTACGGTGATAATGCTCTACAAGAACGTCAGTGCCAGTGGTGATTCGCAAAATTCCGTGCAGGTGATTTTGACCTCAACGATGCTCCTCGGTCGGGGAGGCCCACGGAGGATGATGACGACCAAATCAAGGTATTGATCGAGTCAAAGCCACGTTACACGACACGAGAGATTGCAGACACATTGCACATCCATCATTAAAGCGTTCACGACAACCTGAAGAAGCTGGGATACGTAAGCAAGCTCGATGTGTGGGTTTCTCATGAACTCAAAGGAGCTCAATTGACGGCGTGTATAAATATCTGCGATATGCTCATTAAACGTAAGGAAAACGATCCTTTTTTGAAGCGACTGATAACTGGTGACGAAAAGTGGATTTTGTACAACAATGTGCTGCGCAAACGGTCTTGGTCCCGATGTGCTGCTTCGCCTCAAACGACATCCAAAGCAGACATTCATCAGCGGAAGGTTCTGGTCTCAGTGTGGTGGGATTTGAAAGGTGTGTTTTTCGAGCTCCTATCACGGAACCAAACAATCAATTCGAATGTGTACTGTCGGCAATTGTACAGTTTGAACGAATCCATCATCCAGAAACGTCCAGAGCTCGTTCATCGTAAAGGTGTTGTGTTCCATCACGACAACGCGAGACCACACACAAGTTTGATCACCCGCCAAAAATTATTATTGGAGCTTGAGTGGGATGTGTTGCCGCCCCCAGCATACTCGCCTGACGTTGCGCCGTCAGACTTCCACTTGTTTTGCCCTCTTCAACAGTCCTTGCGTGGTATAACGTTCAATTTAGATGTGGCTGTAAATCAGCACCTTGTATAATTTTTCGCCACGAAAGACATGTCCTTCTATGAACGAGGCATTCTGCAGCTCACTGAAAGATGGCAAAAGGTTATCGAGCAAAACGGTCATTATATAATTGATTGATCTTTGTTCTTTCTATCAATAAATTACCTTTGCAAAACATGGCTAAAATACGTCATGACTTTTCCGACAACCCAATATTTAGATTGTTCGCTCTTTCCACGATTTGATGGAGGTGCGCATACTTTCATATGGTCCGGTAGATTTTTGGTTGCATAATCTTTTATTACACCGTCGACATCTTTCTTTGTAATTATACACTTTCCACATTTTGAACAACAAGCAATACCAAACAACACAGAATTATTCACCGGTTCCTTAATGAGACGAAACAATTTACAGCATTCACTCTTCCCCTTGTGGTTTCCAACAAGCACGTATTTGTTGGCGTCGACGCTTTCTCAACCTCCTTAATATTAAATCCATCCATATGAACAATAAGGAATTCATTTCGACATGACATGTCATGAGAACGGGATGTTAGCACATCAATCGAAAACCTCTGAATGCTCAATGTAAAAGATGCGATGTGAAAAGTAACTCTTAGTCATACAGTGAACTTCGCACGGAGAGAGTGAATCAGCTCAGAAGCAGGTGAATGGTGTTTGCCTGTACCTTGCCCTGGACAATCGCACTGTAAAAGAACGCAAAGGAATGATCTTTTTACGATATGGAGTCGGTGTGTTGTGTGGCGTCGTTCGATGGAAATCTTCGTTCCTTTAAGAAAGAAAGAGACGACAATATTATTGCATGGCAAATCATTATTCACTCCGTGGGCACTAGTATCGACTACAGAATTCCACATCGTGCATTTTTCTTTTGAATATATTTTTCTCTTTTCAAAAATAAAAAATGAATAAAACCGGTCAAAATCGGGTCAGGAACACCTTGACCCGACCCGTTGGACTCCCAAGAAATTGTCGCTTCCATCTCTGGTTCCAACCACAAGACTTTTTGGTATCAGTGGTCTCTAACTTACCAAATTTCTCCCTTACTTTGCTCCTTTATTTCTTGACGGAATCTTCCAAAAGTGACATAGATACAAACTTCAGAACAGAGGAATGAAGCATCACACACAAAAAAAATTGGAATAGAAAGCTTTTTTACCTCTTTTTAGCGCTCCAAAGTAAACTCACTAACGGCAGCGAACGCGAGCCGCCATGTTAAGTTCCCGCTGTCCGTAAGTTGCTTTCACCGCACAACCTGTCTAGTGGCGTCTGCTAGGAAGAACGGTGTCACGGAAAGGGGAGTAAAATGACGAAACTTCCTGTGACATCGAAACTCCCTGGCTGCTCGGTCGTGTTAGGTAAGTAGGTTTTTCTCGCGAAAATGTTGTTTCGGAAAGGAAGCAACATCGTGTGACGTGTTTCCTTGTCTGATCGCGGCGGTTCGGTTAGTTTTCATGATACTCTTCGGGTCTGTTTCGAGACTATCATTTTCCCTCACGATAAGCACTAAACAGCAATAAACACATTTGTACTTTATCAATAAACACATTTGTGTGTACGGGGGTGTATACATTTACTCATTTTATTTCTCAGTTATCACCACGTGTCCCCTTAATTAATTGTTAGAATAATAAAAACCACACGTTGAAACCCTAAACGTGCGTACTTTTTTTTTATTGAATGACATTACTAAAATAAATACGAGTGGGTCTCAGCAGCACCGATGCCAAATGTGATAGCGCACTATTAGCGTAAATAATATTTCTATTGTATTCGTTTACTTAGAAGTTATTTTTAACTTCTCCGAAAACAGGAGCTCAGGGATTGGGCCCTCTAGGCCTTTGCATAAATTAAGCCCTGTCTAAAGCTAAAACTGAACTTAAAAAAAAAACAGGATTCATTTCTCAAGGATGACGGGCAAAGTGAAGGATCCCCTAAATTACTGATGCTGTGCTCGGGGCCCTGGTAACTCCAAATCTGGCAATGAGCAGCACCAATGTCGAATGTGACAATCCACTATTAGCCTAAATTATACTTATGTTTGTTCGTTCACTTCGAAGTAAGTTTTAACTTCTCCGAAAACGGGGGCTCAGGGATTGGGCCCTGTATGTTCTTTATGATGCTTTTCGTGTGTATATGTGTCATTGGCTGTACGGAATACTTTCGTCACGTAACGATTTTATTAAAATATGAGTAGTTTTTCCCCTAGACAATGCAATGAAACTTTGCCTCAGGTCCCGCAAAAGTACCATTAGGCCCTAACTAGTAAAGTTAAAAATGTTTCACTTTTACTCAGGCATTACTTACATGAAAGAAGTCCTGGGCCATATCAGCAATGTGTGACCCATGATAGTAAGATTTATAAGTTAATAATGATGTCACACTTTTTCTCAGGAACAAAACATTAATAATAAAATGTGGAACTTCCCCAATTTTACAAGGTTACTCATATTAATAATGTTTGCATTGCAATGGCTAGTTCATAATATTGCGCTTTTATTCAAGCACATATTAATTTATGGGTTATGAATTTTATGTTTAATGCCACGATAAAGTACAATATTAGTAACTTGACGTGTCATGTAAACTTTATGAATTGTGATCATTCGTCCGAGGAGGGTCCGGGTTCGAATCCCGTGAGACATAGATGTTGTGTTTGTCTTACGGCACTGGCTCTCTCCCTTCCCTGGAACCAGTGGCCCTAAATTAGGGACGGGCGACTGCTTATAGCCCACTGAGTTGCTCACGGTGGTCGTTTAGCCAACAATAAAAAAAATTGCCGCAGAAATTTGAAATGGTGACCACGAAATTTTCTCCCACGCTGTCAACCTGCCGACTCTAAAACCGTTTTCCATGAAAAACCGCGTTAACCGTGGAAATACTAACCCGGAATTTTTCCCCACCCTGTCAGCCTGATTAGTGTAAGATCGTTTTTTACTAAAAAGCGCGGTAACCGTCAAGACACCAGCCCAGAACTTTCCTCCACCTCATCCAGCTGCTTACGGTACTGTAAGCTACGGTAAAAGTTTGAAATGCCCACCCCGGAATTTCCCCCTACTCTGTCAGCCTGCTGATTGTAAGACCGTTTTCCATTTAAAATAGCGGCAACAGTCGAAATACTAAGCCGGAAATTTCTCACTCCTAATCCAGCTACTTGCAAAACAGTTTTTTTACTATAAAGAGCGACAAATGTTTGATATGCAGACCCCTGGAATTTCACCCACATATTTGTTCACGCAGTTCAGTTGCATCTTGTTTTAAACAGCGTGGAAAGGAAATGATGACCTCGGAAATCTCCTCCACGTTCGTTATTTTGTGTTAAATGCAATTTGCGCATGGTCTCTGGCTGAAAAAGGTGGGGGACTTTTCCTATGGGGAACTTTTCCGAATGTGGGGGACTCTTCCTTCCATCCTGAACACCACCCCCACCTACAAAAATTAAATTTAACTTTTTTTGTAAGCTTTACGGGAAAGAAAAAAGTGTTAAAAAGTCACTTTTTTTTTAAGTGTTAAAAAGGCCTGGGCCTACGGCCTATTAATTAATGTATGGTACATAAGTGGAAGCGCAATATTATCGACATTTCTTTTTATGTAAATTTTAGGAATATGGGAATGACGGAATGAAAACTTTTTGAAGGATCTAGAGTTAGACCTAATAATATTTTCTGTCTGAGAAATATGGCAATATTAATAATTTCAAATGTTACGTAAACGTTATGAACATGAGCATGATCTAATAAAAAATGCCGATTCCGGAAATTTCCCCCGCATATTTGTGCTACTTGTTTGGCTTCATCTTGTGTAAGATCATTTTTTACTGTAAACTGCGGTGGAAATCGAAATCCCCCCCCCCACACACACACACATTTTTCACAACTCTCTGTAGACTGCAGTGAATACGGAATTGCCTAAACCGGAATTTCCCCTCAAGCTGTCAGCCTGCTAATGGCTAATTGTACGATCGTTTTTAATTAAAAAGCGCGGTAACAGTTGAATATTAACCCGGAAATTTCCCTCACTTCATCTAGCTACTTGCAAGACAGTTTTTTACTATAAACTGCCGTAAAAGTAGAAATGCCGACCCCGGAAATCCCCCCCCCCAAAAAAATTTTTTTTTTGAACTGCGTGAAAATAGAAATGGTGACACCGGAAATTTTCCTCACCCTGTCCTACTAATTGTAAACCGATTTATAATGTAAACTACCGTAAAACTTTGAAATGCCGACCCCTGGAAATTTCCCCCACATGTTTGTGCACTTTGTGCGGCTGCGTCTTATTTTAAACAGCGTGAAAATGGAAATGGTGACCCCAGAAAGCTCCCCCACATTCGATATTTTGTGTAAACTTCAATTTGTGCACGGTCGCTGACTGAAAAAGGTGGGGAACTTTTCCAGAGTATCACAGATATGGTCTATCAGGTTTAGGTTCTGAGATCTTGCGGGCCATTCCATCCTGTGAATATCATCACTCTCGAAGTATTCGCAGACTAACTGAGCACTATGGGCTCGGGCGTTATCGTCCATAAAAAGGAACTGGGAGCCAATGATCCCTATGCCGGGCAGCAATAAGGGGGCCTCTTGGAAACTCGTGTTCTATTCAACATGATGCCAGCCAAACCACCACAGTAGTGGTCAATTTCCCTAATGTTGGAGGGAAGATTTCCGCTTCCGCCCTCTCTTCCAAATATACACACGTCGAGAATCCGTGTTTAGGCTGAACTCGACTCATCACTGAAGACAGCACAGGCCCATTTATCAGAGATACAGGGGTGATGCTGTTGGGAATTGTTCATACCGACCCCGTCTGCGCGATATGGCAAGTGGGATTCGGAGACCATTTGGCCTTTTTGCACGCAGACCGCTCTCCACAGCCTTCTGTAAACTGTTTGTCTCGATATTGCTGTCCCCGTAGCAGAGTGGAACTTCTATGAGAGTTGCTTGGCTGTCAACTACTCATGGTGGCGAGCAGTTAGACACAAATACCAGTCGGTTTTTTTTTTGTTTTTTTTTTTAATTGGAGATTTTATTTTTCATTATTTGACACTAAAAACTTACATGTACATCCGGGAGGGGTACTCCGTACCCGACGCGGGAAAAACTTAAAAATACAAATTTGTAGGTACAACACGTTGAAATAAACAAGTGTAGATGCACAAGAATGTCTAAATCAGAGCTAAATGACATTAACAGAACAGTCTAGTATCCTGACCTGCCACCAAGAAACACGGCGGAGGAAAAATCACACAAACTGCAGTCTACAAGCGCAATCTAGTCAGCCAATATAAAGTCAGCTGTGGGGAGTTCCGCTGCAAGTGGTGGTAAGGAAAGAGGATTCGGAGCTTCTGGCAAGCCAGAAACTCCGGGAGCGAGTCCAACGAGAGGAAGAATCCCGACAGCCTCGGGAGTGGGACGTGCGTGAAAAACGTAGTCAGCAGCCGACGCAAAACGAGGATTCTCTAAAAGATCTCTGATAGAGGAAGAGACAGGATCATGCGGTGAAAATGAAGGCACAAGGATATCAGGATCAATAACAACATCCTGGTCTAGGGTCGCGGTGTCAGAAAAATTAGATGCACAGTCGAGCTCAGGGACATCTTGGGATTCAGCCTCAACAAGAAGAGCTTGATCCGCCCAGTTTTGGGTACCAGAGGCAGGGGCATCTTGTGAAGGAAATGAACCAGACGTCACATCACCAGGAACCACAGTCTCGGGAGTAGCAGATGAAGATCCAAAAGCTGGAACAAGTGGAGACACTGTAGATGAAGACTGGACCGCACTAGCGGAAGGTGCGGGAAATGGTTGAGCGCTGACTGGCACAGAACTAGCAAGGGGAGAAGGAGAAACAATATGCACTGACATGGAGAGGCACAACTTCGCTGGAACATTATACCAGGCTAAAGTAACACTGGTTGAAGAAGCGTGAAGCACTGCAACAGACGTATCATTTGGCGAGGGATCTGCAGCACTAAGAGGAATCGACGTAGAGAGCTATGAAGCTGAAGTTTGAGTATCTGAAGATCGAGAACCAGTAAGAAGTTTCGAGGGAACAGGAGGTGGAACAGATAAACGGTGAGGACACCTGGAACGACCATGACCAGGGCCCTAACACTGGAAGCATTGAAGAGCTGTAAGGACGTCCATGCGGAATCGCTGACTGCCAATAATGAACTCAAGAAATGAAGGGCAATCTGATGCAGCATCCTCTGATGAAAACACTATGCGTGCTTGTCTGTTGAGGCCCAAAATTTCCTTATCATCCTGGTCTGCACGTGCAGCTGAAAGAGAAATGATGGGACCGACAACTCGACCGCACTGTGAAAGTGCACTCCGGAGCAGTACGTCTGAGATCTCGGGATCTACTGGATACAAAGTAACCAGCACATGACTCTGCGATAAGGGCACACCAAACAGAGTACGATCACGGACAGCAATGACCGTTGATTTAACACAATCAACATACTCTATCTTAGCAAGGTAAACACCACAGACCGTGGTTACCGTGTCATATCTGTAATTGCGCCCAAAGGAAGGATGCCTTTTAATGCTCAGAAGTATAACTTAAGGTGAGTGTTAGGAAGCGCCTCAAATACAAAGCCCTAAACGCTGACGCAGCTAAAGATCCTTACTTTGAGAATAATCCTCAGGAACAATCACACGGATAACATCCTTAGCTCGGGAGAAGGAAAGACGAGAATCCACATCAAAGCCCAGCATTAGACGTAAGGGCGGTGCGTCGACGCCCAGACGTAGCGGGGGCATAATCACTAAAGGCATTAACCGAAGTTGGTTGCGAAGAAGGCACCGAAACAATACCAGGCTGATCAGGAATGAGAGTAGAGGATGATGAAACAGCACCATCGGATGAAATCAACTCTTTTTTTTTTTTTTTTTTTTTTTGGTTGGAGGTTTAACGACCACCGTGAGCAACTCAATGGGCTATAAGCAGTCGCCCGTCCCTAATTTAGGGTCACTGGTTCCAGAGAAGGGAGAGAGCCAGTGCCGTAAGACAAACACAACATCCATGCCTGACCGGGATTCGAACCCGGACCCCTTACGGACGAATGATCAGAGGCCAACGCCTTAGACCACTGCGCCACCGGGGTGGCACCAACTCATCAGCAGAAGTATCCATGTGATCTGACGTAGAATCCGTGCGAGCAATATCTACACGGTGAGGGGAAGGCAGTGAGGAAGGCGCTTTACGCTTAACAGACAGCGAGCGGATGCCCGCTAGCTGGGCAGCATCTTGCTGATCAGGCGAATCAACCATGCAGCTGATAAGTCTCACAGCAAATGTAAACAAACAATATTAAGGATGATTCTATCAAACTGAAGCACTTTGAAGCACACACAAGAAGCAGTTATGGTGGAAAACCACAGGAAGGAAGCTCCGCTAAACAAGTAAATGCAGTAAGAAGCTTGTAGAAGAAATTAGGGCTCAACACATGCAAACCTCAGCTGCAGCTCTTTGCCAACGATCGCGTTAGCACTTTCATGAAATTAAACACTTCACTATAACAAAAATAAAAGCTTACCGGACAACTTTCCGGGATAATTAGATGCACGGAACATTCATGAACACTGCACAATAAAAGCCAGGAACCAGGAACAAGAACAACGCACTGGGAAACACAAAACGCCAGAGAACATGGGCACAGGTTTAACGACCACCGTGAGCAACTAAATGGGCTATAAGCAGTCGCCCGTCCCTAATTTAGAGCTACTGGTCCCAGAGAAGGGAGCCAGCCAGTACCGTAAGACAAACACAGCATCCATGCTAACCGGGATTCAAACCCGGACCCATCTCGAAGGAATGATCATAATCCAGCCCTTAGACCGCTGCGCAACCCGGACGCGTATTTCCCAAGTGAATGTACGGAATTGCGATTAATGCCATTTCCGCCACACGATTGGTTCAGAGCTACTTTGGAGATTTCGGGGCCTATGTGGAGAGTCACGTAACAGGAACACTGTCTTTTATCAGGGGAAGTTCTGCTTGCTAAGAAATGCATTGTGAGGTTACTTAACATATGTGACAAATGACCATATTGAATTATATCGCGCAAAGTTTTAACGTGGCAAGTTCTGCTTCCTAAGAAATTCACTGTGAGGTTAATTAACATATGTGACAAATGATCATATTGAATAATACGGTAAAGTAATTTTGTGCACGATATCATAAGGAATATCTACAATTTCTCAGATGAATAGAAGTCGAAATCTATCTTAATATAAAAAATTGAGGACGACTTCAATAAATAGCTACCATACTCCGTATCAGCCAATAGATGGCAGCATGTTAACCTAGTACCCATCACGATTTGTGCTGTGTGAAAGTGCGTATATAAGGATACTAAAAAGTACCCTTTTAAAGGTCCTTTCTATTACCCCTGAAAGGATCTTTAACAATGAAAGTATGTCTCCACACCGAAATATTTATTCTGACGATAAAGTTTTTTTCCTCATGAATAGGTATAACTAGAGAAAAAATCAAATAGTGATTTTCTATTAGCAAAGAACTACCTAATGATAATAAGTAAGACCTCAAAACAGTATTCTGTTGAAATAAAACAGCTCAGTTTGAATAAATACTCTAGAATGTTGTTTGCCATATATTGTGTCTCATAAAATAGTAACTGATCTTTCATATATATATTTTTCTAATTATTAGGAAATTCCTCATATTTTTGTCCCTCCAAACTTCATCAAAAATGCCTTCAATTAAGCATTTCAATCCCCCTTCTCCCCGAAAATTAAAAAAAACGTTAAACAACTAATGGGTTCTCCATACAAAACACATCAGCACTAATCCGGAGCTAAAGGAAGAGTGAGCGCTGACAGCTCTCGGCCCTGTGAAAACTATATAGAGTGAAGGTACTTCAGAAGATAAGTCACAAGTCGATGAAGTCATGTTGATATATAAACTCAAAAGTTCGTTTACCAATAAAGTACATTCTCTATTTACCTCCTGTCGCATTCCGACTGTACGGGTAAAACAACTGAAGGTAACCATTGTCGAAAAGAAAACACCCGACGAACCATACACCGAGACCCGAACATTAAAATGGCTTATGGCGAGTGCAGCAAAGCCTACAAGTATCCGTCAAATGACTCTCCTCATAGGCCCCGCCTACTCGCAATCTCCAAAGTAGCTTTGAACCAATCGAGTGGCGGAAATGGTATTAATCGCAATTCCGTACATTTACTTGTGAAATACGCAATCCGGACGGAAATACTGATGGTCAAGGCCGCGGGTCGTCGAATGGGCAACGTTCGTGACTGCCACGGGAAGGTCCTCATGTTCGATCCCAGGCAGGTACGAACGCTCGATCCACTAAGTACCCGCCGTGCATCGGATGGGCACGTTAAGCCGTCGGACCCCGGGTACTGGGCCCCCGGTAATAAATAAGGTCGTCTTTTTTTTTTTTTTTTTGATTGGAGGTTTAGCGACCACCGTGAGCAACTCAATGGGCTATAAGCAGTCGCCCGTCCCTAATTTAGGGTCACTGGTTCCAGGGAAGGGAGAGAGCCAGTGCCGTAAGACAAACACAACATCCATGCCTCACCGGGATTCGAACCCGGACCCCTTACGGACGAATGAAGGTCGTCTTCCTCCCCCTTCTACTTCGCTTCCGTGTCACTTTCCTATCGGGTACTCTAGCCCAAATCTCCTAGTTTCCTATTTCTAAGGGTTGTTTAAGACCTGGGGTCAGACACTCCTTCCTAAAATCCTCTACATATGATCATGATCAATACTGATGGTCTTCTTGACTGGTTGTGGCGTGGGCGCCCTTGTCCCGGCATTCTGGTTATTGTTCCGGTTTCTTTGAACTGTCTCCAGAGATTGGAGATCACTTGCCTCGGCACTCAGTTCCTTTATAAGTTAGGTAGGTCTAAAACCTAAACTATTCTCATACAGCACTGCATATAAACACACTACGTCAAAAAAAACGTTGAACCCGGAAGGACGTGTTGGGTGTCAATGCTATTCGGGAAGAAGTAAAGGTTACCAGGAACAATAAATGATTAGGCATTGAGACTGATATGGGCAATATTTATTGAGCTATACGCCAATAAGTAGTGTCTCTCAGTATGGCGTTGAGTGTCAGACATCTCGGCATGGAGTTGCACAGGTTCCTAATGGTGTCCTGCGATAACCCATCCCATGCAGCTTGAATCTTCTCACGTAGTTCCTGCCGATTGTGTGGTAGGGGTAGAGCGTGGATAGCGCGTCCAATAGCATCCCACACATTTTCAATCGGCGATAGGTCTGGCGATGTGGCTGGCCATGGCAGAGTGTCAGTGCCTTGAAGGCAAGCTCTTGAGACAGCTGCAGAATGCGGACGAGCATTGTCCTGTTGAAAAATCGCACCGGGGAGATCGTTCAGGAAATGTAGGGCCACTGCTTGCAGGACGTCATTAACATAACGTTGAGCTGTCAAAGTACCAAAGGAGGTTTGGCATCGGAAACAATTGCACCCCACACCATGACACCAGGCCTCCTGGACGTGTAACGCTTGACAACAAACCGCTCATCCTTGCGCTGACCACGATGCCTTCACATACGGATTCGTTGGTTGTCTCCTCCAAGACCAAAGCGGGACTCGTCACTGAAGAACAGCCGCTGCCAGTCTGAGTGGTTCCATGACAGTCCGGCAAGACTCCATTGCAGTCTTTGGCGGCGATGCAATGGTGTTAAAGGCAGACGTCGTAACGGTCTGCGTGTGTGTAATCCTACGTCGTGCAGCCTCTGCCGATGGTGCTGGCACTTATCGGACGATGCATGGAGGGCGCCACTGCTCGCTGTATATCCGCAATAGTGGCAGTTGAGTCATTCCGCACATGTCGGACAAACCGTTGGTCCTCTCTGTCCGTGATTCGTCTGGTCTCCCAGACCCCTCCTGTCACTGCTGCGTGCCTTGTTCTGTCCACTGCCGCAAGGGTAATATCCGCACGACCAGTATGGCCCTCAATACAGCGACAAGACCATCCCGCTTCCCTGAGCCCGACGATAAGGCCCTTCTCGAATTCCTCCGACTGCTGGAATTGGTTCCAAATTTTTCTCCGAGGCATACTTTACTTGCAAAGGATGCAACCAACACAACAGCACGAGTAAGAATGGCAAACACGCACAACGGGACGCTGGTCGGGCACAGCGCTACGACCCCTCTTTGCTTGCGTCACATGTGCGGCCGATCATTTGCATGTCTCACGATGTCAAGCATGCTCACCAAGTTTCATTCCTGTCGGTTGCTTCCTTCTGAGTGCAACTATTTTTTTTATGTAGAGTGTGAAAATAAAATGTCTACCTCATTGTATGTGGTTAAGTACGATTTCAGCAGGTGGCGTTTGGAAATCTCACACTCCACTGAAATTATATTTCATATTAGGAGAGAAGGTTGAGAGGAATTTAAAAATATTTTGCCCCGGAAAAATTTTAGATCACCCTACGCGACTGCTTACCATTTAAGAAAATAACGCAGAATGAATAAAAGCAACCGGAAGCATTACTGTAATAGCCATACATTACAAATCGAACATCACTCAGAGGATTCTTCACACGAACCAGCCCTCATTCTGTTCAAAATTAAACAAACTTGTATGTTTTCTGAGATGTCACACTGAATAAGAATAACTACATCCGTCGATATTTCAATTGCATCTGGCAAACAGTTCAGTTCAATTCGACATTTGCGCAAACAGCAGCCCATATAGCACAGTAAGGTTTTCTCGTGGTTGAAATTTTGTTTGGATAGTTGATTATTGGTTCACGGATGGTATAAAATGTTTTTTTCAACGTTGATTTATGGTTAACAGGCGTACCCTGAAACTGTAGTGTTGTAAATCATGAAAGAAATACGGGATTACGCCATATAATACAAATTTTGAAGATAACAAACCGATTTTTGGCATTCTAGCGAATCCTGTGATGGTTATATTCAAATTGATCGGAAACTTGAAACTCGGCGGCTCTGGGTTGTGTATTGGTTAGCATACCCGGGCGCTATCTGGGAGACGCGGGTTCGAGTCCTGCTTCAGGACGATGAAAATTTTCAAGTTTTCGGATATTATCTGACTTACCATCCTTGTCACATTTATGCCAAAAATCGGATTGTAGTCTTGGAAAGTGTTTTAAACGTAGGTATACAGTTGACGTGTGTGTTGAAATCTTGAAAATTTTAAAAAGGTTTTTAAACGTTGATAATCATGCTTACCTTTCAGCGCCATCTATCAATAAAAACTGAAAACTGATGATAAATGCAGCTATTGTTGATAGAAGGTAGTAACTTTTTTTAAAATAAAGTACCAAATTTTTAAAAGAACATAAGTTATGTGTTGAAAGACTCGTAAAGTGTTTTGGCAGACGTTATATACTGCTAGGCATAGAAAGTGCCCCACCCAGAAGGAAGTGCGCTACGAACATGCAAATCGCGGGGCGGGTGTACCTATTCGATATATGCAAATGATGTTAAACTGGAGCCGATGACGTCACACGTTCTTGAAACAAAAGTGCAAGCAGCAACAGGGGTGGTAATGTGTAGTCGCAGGTGGAAGTCCCGCGGACGTCTCAGACTTGTTGTTTGTGCTGGGAAGCTGTTCAGGAAGGCCAAAAATAACCGGTTACACGCCATCGGCAGGTTTATCGCCATTTGGATGCGTTTCAGAGAGAAAAATTGTAGGCTTGTGTGAAGCGGGCTGGTCTACACGTCGTATCGCAGAACATGTGCAACGGCATGCACGTTAAGTTGGACGCTGTAGGCATCAGTGGCTACAGGAAGGTTCGTAGTGTGTCGGAGCGGCAGTGGTGCAGTCCAACAAACGCCAGCACGCCTGGACAAGCGGATTGTTCAAAACGCTCGTGCGTCATCTAAAAGCATTGCAGCCGATATTCGACGTGCTGTGTCATCGGCCATGGACGTCGGTACAACGGCCCAAATTGTAAACCGAAGGTTACATATGGCAAACCTGCGCAGTAGGCAACCGTTAGGACGACTGCCATTGACGGGCAGTCATCGCAGCGCTCGTCTGGCTTGGTGTCAAAGTCATGCGTACTGAGGTCATGAATGGACTACTGTGGTCTTTAGTGATGAATACCGTTTCTGTCTGGGTGCTGACGATCGACTGATCCGTGTGTGGCTACGCTCTACTGAGTAAACGGATTCTGGTTTAGTTCACGACCGCCCCATCGCCCGTCAGGCAGTCATTATAGTGTGGAGTGCTATTGCGCGTGACAGCGGGTCACCTCTTGTCCGTTGAAATTATACGATTTCTTACAGTCCTATGTACTCTGTCTATGTCATCCTTCTTATATCCAGCCTTTAAACCTCTGCTATAAATATTATCGATTTTTTTATTATTTATCGAGTCGAGTTTGCATACCTTAGGCGCTCTATACGCAGAAAGTTCTGTCTCTTTTGGGTAGGGCGAATCAGGAGGGACAAGGTTCGGTACTGCGGTCGGTTTATAATAAACCTTAAAATCGATTCTTCGATTAACTCAGATTAGAACTAATGACTACAAAGTCGACTTCATAAATGAATCGACAGTAAGATTGACGGATGAACAAGTGAGAGTTTTGGAGCATGGGCCAAAACATTGCCCTCCATCGAAGCCTAAAATCAAACAGTTAATATCTGAGGTAGAAAGTATAATCTCCCAAGTTCCAGCAGAAGATCCGCAGTTGATAAAAAAAGAATCGGTTTACAATTAGCAGGACGGGGTGCAGGAAATTTTAGGGGTTGGCATTTCTACTTTCACCGCAGTTTACAGTAAGAAACGGTCTTTCAATTAGAAGGATGAGGTGGGGGAATTTCCGGGGATTGACATTTCATTATTCACCAGTGTTTATAGCAAAAAACGGACTTACAAGTGAAGTAGCAGATTGACAGTGTGGGGAAATTTCCGGGGGTGGGATTTCCATATTCCGCCCAATTTGCATGTGTTTTGCGGGTGTAGGAGAAGTGGCCACCAGAGAACTGGCCCCGAAAATTTTAAGGGGCCGTATAAAAATTGCACTCTGCACTGCTCCGTGGTTACGTCTCCCGAGATTGGTTATATGACACATAACATTTCCGTAGTTTCGTATTTTCTTATTTACGATATTTTTCAAGGTCTACAAACTATAGCTAAACAAATTTTCTGCGGGTATGCGCAAACCCAGGAAACTTGTCAGGGTGGGGTGAGGGAGGGGGTGTAAAATATGAAGGACTTCGTCCGATTAGAAAATTTCTAGCATTTACAAGCTACAACTCGACACATTATCTGAGGGCATGTGCTGCCTCAGGAAACCCACTGTCGGGCCATAATCCACCCCCGATAGGTTTCCTGAGTTTGCACGTATCCGAAGAGAATTTAAGTTGTAGCTTGTAAACGCTGAAAATCTCCCGGCTGGGCTACAAATTCTTTATATTTTCGGTATTAAGCCCCCCCCCCCACCCACCCCTTACACACACACAGACACAGGTTTGCTGCATTAGCACCTGCCCTGAGATAATGTGTCGAGTTGTAGCTTGTAAATGCTGAAAATCTCCCAATCGGACGAGAAATCTTCATATTTTACACTTTTTGTATGACCCCCCCCCCCTCCCCATAGGTTTGCTGAGTAGGCGCATGCCCTCATGTGTCGAGTTGTACGTAGCTTGTAAATGCTGAAAACTCCGGATCGGAACAGAAATACTTTATATTTGGTACTTTTGGCCCCCCCCCCCGACGGGTTTCCAGAGAGATAATTTGCAGACTTGTAGTTTGAAAACCCTGAAATCTTCTGGTGAGATGTAGATCATAAACATTTTTTTTTTATAAAGAATTACATTAATTATTGCAATTAAGAAAAGACGAAATTACGGAAACTTTATATGACTCAGATTACCAACCTCTGGGGGTCGTGGGCATGAAGCGTCAAAAACGCAATTTTTATACGGCCCCTTAAAATTTTGTGGACAGTTTTCTTACATCCAAGTTGTTCGGCTGCACATCTTGTTTTAAACAGCGTGGAAATGGAATTCATGACCCGCAAATCTCCCCCACGTTTCATATTTTGTGTCAAATGCAATTTGTGCATGGTCCCTGACTGAAAAACGTGGATAACTTTTCCGATTACCGTTACGGGGATATCAGCTCCCCCCCACCATCCCACGTGGAAAAATTCGTCCATAACAGAATTCCGTGCTTAGAGTTACAACAGAGAACAGACCGTACCTACTATGATCTGCGCAACAACGCTTCCTCCAACTATCCCGAGTTTCTGATTGTGTGCGCTTCTGTGCAGAGGAGAGCACTCTGCTTATAGCCCCCCCCCTTTTTCTTCTGTTTCAAGCTGCATTACAAAGGAAACCCGACTATATTAGACGGCCCTATGGCAACTTGCTGTGGCTTCACAAAACGCGATTCTAAAGGGGTGGGCAAAGCCCCAAAGGAACCATTGCGCTCTGATCCGGTTCATCATAATATTAAACAGAAAAGGAAAAATTTGGTATGCATCACAATAGGGAACACAGAGAAATGAGCATCAGTTTTTCCCTTTTCCACTTGCTCTTAGCAGTGCCTTTCATACCCCACAACAATGAGGGGCCAGATTGGCTTTGCTTTGATACAATATTTGCCAATGAAAGATACTAAGGAATAGAGAGAAAAGATGTCACTGCATTTTAAGAATTACTTTTTATTTTGTTTATGTTTTGATGTTCCGTAAAAATAAAAAAAATGCTGCTGTCTTTCTTAAAAAATAATATGTTAGGCAGTGATATAGGTAAGTATATTATCAAGAAAAAAATGTTGAATGTAAGAAAAATAGGGAAAATGAGAATAAACTATGTATTTCTTGTGATTTCTATGTGCTGGTCCAAATTCCCGAATTATGTGTGGCAGTTTTCCAAGGTGCCTAACGAGGTTCTGAACTCTTTTGTTTGTCTCAATTTTCATGCCGGTTCATACGAGTTTCCGTCAACTGGCCACAAAAGTTCAAGGGGAGGGGGGCTATAAATTTCTGCCTAAGTAAACGCCCAATATTATTAACTTGACTTGATGTATAAACGTTGTGAATATGAAATTGGTAGAATAAAAACTGTTAAAACGGCCTAGGCCTAGGGCCTATGAATTTTTATTTCGTGCTTAAGAAAAAGCGTAATAATATTAACTTGACTTGATGTGTAAACGTTGTGATTATGACATTGGCAGAATAAAAACTGTTTAGAAGGCCTATGCCTAGAGCCTGTGACTTTAATATTTCGAGCCTAAGTAAAACTGCAATGCTATTGACTTGATTTGATACGCAAAGGTGATGAATATGAAGTCGGCGGATTAAAAGCTGTTCAAAAGGCGAAGGTGTAGGGCCTGTGAATTAATTAAGTAAAATAAAAATATTACAAACTTTACATGTTATGTAAATATTTTGTGCCTAAGTAAAAGTGCAGCGTTATTAAAAAAATCCCACCTTAGGGTCCATTCTGAACACAATTCTCGCTTGGCTTACATAGAACGTTTTCCCGAAATTTGTTTGGAGTTCGAATTCAATTCAATTCTCAATATAGGCCACGAAACCGGAAACCTTATCTCCCCCCCCTGAACGTCTATGGCCTGTTGCCCTAAGTATGAACTTAATTAAGTAAAAGAAAAATATTACAAACTTGACATATGTTATATAAACAGCAATCCTTATGCTCCCCCCCTCCTTGAACTTCTGTGGCTTGTTGCCCGAAGTATGAACCGGCATGAAAATTGAGACAAACAAAAGAGCCACACATAATTTGGAAACTTCGAAAACTGCCACACATTCAAAGTGTTCCTCGGAAGAACAGCAATTTATGCCCAGCCCCTTAATGAAAAACGTGTGGCAGTCTTCCTGTGTGGCTGTTTTCCTGCACACCCACCACACTAGGTAAATAATGAAAGTATGTCCCCCTGACTCCCACCACCACCATTCAAACAGTATGTCAAATCTACTTATTAGTATGCCCATGATGACAATCAAAACGCCCATCTCGGACTTTTTTTTACCTGCATTCAATGAATACTTACGTCGATGGAGTTTCCAATTCAATTTTCATTTTCAAGTGACAATAGTATTTTGTTGCGCATGTCAGATTTTCACAATAATTCCGTTAGAAAGGTGATGTGGCAAAAAAAAAGAAAAAAAGAAAATTTTACGGCCCCTGAAGTTTGTGTGGCTACTTGCCGGTGTGATCTGTTGACCAGATGCTCGTTGTTGTTACTGATGGAACGCCAAATTAACAAAGATTTATGCTCCCGTCCTCCGAAAGCACAGAGCCTGCTGTAAATGTTACTTTTTACAGTGGGCACTCAGGAAGTTAATCCTTAGTCACACATATATGCCACATGTTGGGGCTTAAAACCGCTCTGTAACAAAACGTTTGTCCTCCACCGCCTGTGCGGGACTTTAACAAAAATATGCCTTGCTTACTGTCGGTAAGTTACTGGGTAAGTTATACAAAGGTTTCTTCCGACAGAAAGCTATTGTCGAACAAGCAATCCAATTAGCTTCACCGTTCACACGGTAGAAATCTGACCTTTTAATGGTTTAGAAAGCTGGATACTTTGCGATTTCGTAACAACAAAGTCGTTCTGCAAAAATAATAATAAATTAACTCAGCGGGCTATAAGCAGTCGCCCGTCCCTAATTTAGGGCCACTGGTTCCAGGGAAGGGAGCGAGCCAGTGCCATAAGACAAACACAACATCTATGTCTCACGGGATTCGAACCCGGACCCTCCTCGGACGAATGATCACAAGCCAACGCTTAGACCACTGCCCCACCGGGGAGGCGAACGTTGTTCAATTCATAAAGTTTACATGACACGTCAAGTTACTAATATTGTGCTTTTATCGTGGCATTAAACATAAAATTCATAACCCATAAATTCATATGTGCTTGAATAAAAGCGCAATATTATGAACTTGCCATTGCAATGCAAACATTATTAATATAAGTAACCTTGTAAAATTCGGGAAGTTCCACATTTTATTATTAATGTTTTGTTCCTGAGAAAAAGTGTGACATCATTATTAACTTATAAATCTTATTAACATGGGTCACACATTGCTGATATGGCCCAGGACTTCTTTCATGTAACTAATGCCTGAGTAAAAGTGAAACATTTTTAACTTTACTAGTTAGGGCCTAATGGTACTTTTGCGGGACCTGAGGCAAAGTTTCATTGCATTGTCTAGCGGAAAAAACAACTCATATTTTAATAAAATCGTTACGTGACGAAAGTATTCCGTACAGCCAACGACACATATACACACGAAAACCATCTTAAAGAACATACAGGGCCCAATCCCTGAGCCCCTGTTTTCGGAGAAGTTAAAACTTACTTCTAAGTAAACGAACAAATATAAGTATAATTTAGGCTAATAGTGGATTGTCACATTCGACATCTGTGCTGTTCAGTGAAAGATTTGGAGTTACCAGGGCCCCGAGCACAGCATTAGTAATTTAGGGGACCCTTCACTTTGCCCGTCATCCTTGAGAAATGAAGCCTGTTTTTTTTTATGTTCACTTGTAGCTTTAGGCAGGGCCTCATTTATGCCCTGGCATACAGGGCCCAATGCTTGAACCCCCATTTTTAGAGAGATTAAAAATTACTTCTAAGTAGACGAATACAATAGAAGTATAATTTACGCTAATAGTGCGCTGTCACATTTGGCATCGGTGCTGCTGAGACCCATTCGTATTTATTTTAGTAATGTCATTCAATAAAAAAAAAAAAAAAGTACGCAACTTTAGGGTTTCAACGTGTGGTTTTTATTATTCTAACAATTAATTAAGGGGACACGTGCTGATAACTCAGAAATAAAATGAGTAAATGAATACACACAAATGTGTTTATCGATAAAGCACAAATGTATTTATTGCTGTTTAATGCTTTGTCATCGTGAGGGAAAATGATAGTCTCGAAACAGACCCGAAGAGTATCATGAAAACTAACGGAACCGCCGCGGTCAGACAAGGAAGCACGTCACACGATGTTGCTTCCTTTCCGGAACAACATTTTCGCGTGAAAAACCTACTTACCTAACACGACCGAGCAGCCAGGGAGTTTCGACGTCACAGGAAGTTTCGTCATTTTACTCCCCCTTCCGTGACACCGTTCTTCCTAGCAGACGCCACTAGGCAGGTTGTGCGGTGAAAGCAACTTACGGACAGCGGGAACTTTACATGGCGGCTCGCGTTCGCTGCCGTTGAGAGTGAGTTTACTTTGGAGCGCTAAAACGAGATAAAAAAGCTTTCTATTCCAATTTTTTGTGTGTCATGCTTCATTCCTCTGTTCTGAAGTTTGTATCCATGCCACTTTTGGAAGATTCTGTCAAGAAATAAAGGAGCAAAGTAAGGGAGAAGTTGGTTAAGTTAGAGACCACTGATACCGACCACTGATACCAATTAATCATACTACTCTAAAAGAAAACGTGCTGACTTCATTAGTAAAATTTGCTGATTTTTTTTTTTTTTCGATTACAGATTCATCTAGAAAAAAGTAATTTCATATCCATATATACTGTAGTTTCTCAGTGTAAACTAACTGTACATACAAAGTGCATTACACTCAAGGAGGTTAGAAGAAGATATCTGGAGATGCCCTTGTTAATGAAGCAGTACCACTTTGCGTGAAGCCTATAACCGCAAGAGACAGCCGTCAAAGTGTGGGAAAACTGATGGTTTTCAAGGCTATTGCAATGCATTTTGCTTTGGCGGAATCGCCTTCTTTCGTTGTAAATGTTTCGAATTTCGCATTGCAATTTGCTGCCAATGTGTGAGAAGATGCTGAATTTATAAAATTCTTGATTATTGTGAGGCTCTTTCCCATTTTTATTTTAAATTGAAATACACGAACATTAATGCGAATTCTAAACAAAACATAACGTTAAAATTGAAAACTTCACTCGTATAAGAAGTATAATTTATTCCGCTTTAATATAAACAAGGTTTCTTCAAAAAAAAAAAAAAACCCACGCAATTCCAAAATACACACAGTTGAAATTACATAGGTATCATGTAAACAACGACAAATTCCCACAGTTTGCGGCTTCACCGTTAAGAGGCTCAGGGCATCTCCAGGAGCACTATTCTAACTTCCTTGATTACACTACAGATTTCGATACTTCCAGATTGGTACGATTTCCACAGGAATCGTAGCCGTAGACGCTATTATTAAATATTGAAGGAACTTATATCTCATTTCTCACCCAATTTCCACTTCCCCATTTATTTTTACTTATTTTTTAGAGGAAGACTGTTTTTTTACACCTAGAAAGGTACAAAATGTTGCTGGTCTTCAAACAGGAACCGGCCCTCTGGACTGTTTAGTAGGAGCATTAAAAGAAAATCGGATTTATGGATAGTTCATGGAAAAAAATTAAGAGCAATATTTATATTTTTTTAACATGAACTTCAAAAAAAAAACCACAAATTTTTGAGATTTTTAATCACAAACCTATGTAATTTGAAAAGGAAGAAATCTAAGGGGGCAAATATGATGTTTTCCCCCATATTCATTAGCGTGTGTGGGCAACTGCCCCCTCTGCCCCTGCGGTTCCGACGCTGCTGTACAGCAGCAGGAAGTTTAAAGTGGAGGTCAATAGTATTTTTTGTTTTTGTGTACCGCACAAAAGGATGAATTGTTTACCTGTGATCATGTGCCATTGACTGCAGCGCATCGCCATTTGCAATCATAAATAATACCATGGACTGGCTAGAGGAAGCGTGAAGAGGTGGTCCCTGTGGCTTGTGCTGTGACGTCATGATGCAGGAATCATTGCTAGTTATTAAAATTTCCACCAATGCAACAATAGCGTCAATTGCCTGCTATATGTAATATCTTGGTTGTAAGCTAAAAACAGCAAGAATTTTTTTTTTATGTATCTGAAGCCAGTTCAACAGGACAATGCGATGTGCCATGTCGCTAAGGGGATGCGTGACTGGATCCAGGAACACGACAGCAATGTCTCCGTTCTCCCTTGGTCGGAGGAATCGCCCGACCTAAACCCCATAGAGCACTTGTGGGACTATTTGGATCAACAGGTTCGACGTGCCGACCCACAACCATATCATCCTTGGGACTTCTGTGCTTGGCTGCAGTCCGAATGGGCTCATGTGCCTCGGGCAACCTTCCAGAGCTCCATTGAGTTTATGCCACGCCGTCAGGGAGAGCATTTGTGTTAAGGCATTTTAGCTATTTATTGCTTTATGAGCCGACATATGTTCACTTTTAAAAATACGATAAATCGGCAAGATTACCGACTTCTTCCTTCTCCATCTGACCACCCTGTCATCACCTTTTTATTTAAGCAACTGCAAAAAAAGTTATTTGAAAAAAGAAAATCTGATATTTTCATACTGAAAGAGAGAATGCCTGGTACGGCTAGCCATACCAGGCTCTATTTCTGGTACGGCTATAGCCGGACCTGCCGTATAGGCTCTGCCGCCTATGGTCAGAAACCAGCACCTCAAACCACTTGATTACCAGTTCTACCATCTCTGCAGTATAAACATTCAGATAAGTTTCTAGTACGATTCCATACAGAACACAGTTTTCCTTATTTTTACATACATGATCATGTAAAAATATTTCTCTGCCCCTAGTTTTCTTTTTTAGACAAGCAGAGAAAGTGTCTTAGCTAAGCTAATCCTAGGAAAATAGTGCCTTAGCACCGCTAAGCCCCTTCTACATCACTGGTGAAAACTACAAAAATTCGTAGTTATCAGAATTTTTCTGTAGTAATCAATAAAATTGTAATACATTCTGCAAAAAACAAATTGCAAAGGAACCAAAACGACAGTGTAAATTCATAAAAAGAAGGAAAATTTTCTTTTAAAATATTTTCCATAAGTTGAAGACATTTTGTGGGAAACACTAAATGGCTCCAATATTTTTAAAATATTTTTTCTAGTTTACCTTAAAAATCAATGCAAATTTCCATTCCGATGGGAACCTTACGGTAAACATAGGAAGTGCCTACACAGATTCAAAGGTCTTCAAACCCCCAAAAGAATGAAAAAAAATTTTTTTTTTCCTGCAATGAACAAAAAAAAAAAAAATTTCCATTGCTTTAATCATTGAAAATCCTTAATTTTTCGATAAATCAAGGAGAAATCTGAAAAAAAAATTAAGGACTTTCCAAGATCGGGAAAAAGAACTACAAATTCAGGATAATTCCATGATTCCGTGGACCGTGATAACTCTGCATGTGACCAGAGATGCTTAAACATCCAAAAATATTGAAATATCATGGAAGAAATGCGACGATATCGAAAGCACCCAAGAAACACAATCCAAATTGTTGAATGAATGTGATAATCTGGAAAACACAAAAATTAACTTTACGCACTTCGTTAAAATGGTTACTTCACTGAGATCTTTGATTCCCGTGGTATATCACCTGCTTTCTGTAACCCATAGGGAACCGACGACTTCCGTAGTGACTATGGAGAATATGTAGAAGTTGAAGTCTCTGTATCTGTATTCCAATTTTTAAAACATATTGCTGATTAAATTATATTCCTAATTGGCACATGATGAACATTACACTGTAGATTTATATATACCCATGGTAGTACGTAAATAGCTCAGACACCCACTAGATTTCCAGAAGTTGATGGCTATGTACGACATATATTTTATGAAAAAAATGTAAAATGATATTTTCACTGTCAGATATGTCTATTTGATTAGCAACACAAAGAAAAATGCAAAAATAAATGTGCCTTGGGTTACATAGGATTTGTAAAGAAGGGTGTGACGGTCTTTTAAAGCAGTGCTTCACAATCTGTGGTCTGCAAGCACCAAACATTTTTTAAAAAAGGTATTAAAAATAAGTTTAGGCATTTTTCTAACAGTTGGGGGGTTTAAAAATAAAATAATTCCATGAACTAATGTTATTAAACTTCAGATCTCTGTTCTTTTAATGATTGAAAGATTTAAGATCAGACAGGTACAATCTCTACCTTAGTATACACTCTGTAGGAGCAGACTGTTTCTGCTGTTGAGCGAGAGAGTGCAGGTGGAATTTTCAAGGCTGAAATGCTTATGCTCCACTAGTGCCACTTGATCTTTCCTCCCCCTCACCTCATTCAATCCTGCAGGGACAACAAACACTAGAAGCCATATTAGCAGCCTTTATAATGGAAATGTACATCATTTGTGGGTCATTATGGATTCCCCTGAATAATTTGTTGGACCTACGTTAAAATTATACTACATATTAACTTCCTGTGACTTCTGTGTCATTTTGAAATTGATCTGTGGCTGAAATGGTGGGTAAATGTGCACTTTAGCGTCCTAAATTATTTCGTCGGAAAAATGTAACTGTGTGGGAAAAGTGCAGCGTACAATTTTTTTAAGCATACAAAATAATCGTCAAAGGTGCAAAAATATGGCATTTTTAGATAAAAGGAAATAATTTTTCCAAAATATTAACCTGTAAGTATGATCGTTTGCAGCAGTTGGTGCGGGAAGCTGAAACGATGATAACGGCCACCGCGTTAAGGTTCCGTGCGTCGGAACGGAGTACGAGTTCGTAGTGAATGCGCGGAAGAATACAACAGGAGTGGGGTGTATTTTTCAAAAAAGTGTGATGCGTCATGTAATCACGCGCAAGTAGATGTAGTTGAAACCTGTTTTATTCATTTTTGAGAAAGATATGTGCGGAATGTTGTTATTACTAGTTTCAGAATGTGTCCGAATGGAAAGAAATTAAGGAATGTAAATGAATTTATGTATGACAGAAGTTTTGAGGAAGAAGTTTTGCTTATGGTTGAACCCAAAGTTTTGGTTATGGTTTGGAAGATGTGCAGGGGTAGGCGATTTCTTGAAGCACTTCATTTGTAGTTCTGCTGTTATTCTGTACATCGTAGTTCAAATTTATTTCCTCGTGAAACAGATATTTTTCAAAATAAACGATTTTCTTCAATTCAGATATCTTGCTATGGCAGGAGGCCTACAGCTTCTTGTATTGTGGCGGATAGTGAAATTTTAAGCCCTGACGAAATCCGACATGAAGTGTGGAGTGACTATGTACTTACGCTTTCTCAAAATTACCCTTAAAAAAAAAAACAATTTTCAATGCTGCGTAAAACCGACCTCTTTCCTTCCGCGTATTCCTACAAGACGCTTTGATGACTATGTACTGCTCAACCGCTTCCATCAGTATTCTTCCGCCCATTACTTGCCCTTCTCAACGGAGATTCCATTCACCTGACTCCACCTTGACGCCGTCGCTGCTCCGTTGTCCTAGGCCATTCTCTTCCAAACCATCGCACTCCCAGGTAAACACTTCGGAAAAAGCCTTTCCTTTTACCTAAAAATACTATATTTTTTCACCTTTCTCCATTATTTTGCATGCTTAAAATATTGTACGTCGCACTTTTCTCACATAGTTCAATTTTTCCGACGAAATAATTTAGGACTCTATATCGAAGTTAATTTCTCCGTCATTTTTGGTCCACACCGGGAATCGAACCCGAGTCTACGTATTCCGGAAAAAGTCGCTCTACCAACTGAGCTACGCGGACGTTCGCTTGCTGCTATCTGCCTTTATTTTATGTCTTGTGCGTCCTGCACGGCAGGCATGTCACATACCCCCCCACACACACACACACACACGAAAGAGGGCCAGGGGCATGGCCCACGGGTCAGCCGTGACCATGAATCGGTGCATGCAGCCATCCGCTGTAGAACGTGCACTTGAGAACTCCCAGTCAATCTGGTGTATGGAATGCAACGTCACACACATTTATTTTTCGAAGCGCTGAAGAAGGGATTCTCTGATTTTTCTTATCTCGCAGTGTGGAAGGAACATTACACCATTGTGAGATCTTTAACTGCCGGGTCATCCGTCCCTCTTCGGGCACCATTATAACAAATTAAATTTCTCCGTCATTTTTGGTCCACGCCGGGAATCTAACCCGAGTCCACTTATTCTGGAAGAAGTCGCTCTACCAACTGAGCTACGCAGATTCGTTCTTGCTGCTTTCTGCCTTTATGGCGTGTGCGTCCTGCAAGGCAGGCACGTCACAACTCTTAAGTACACATTTACCAAATCGTGTTCATTAACAATCTCCCTACCAATGAACAGGGGTCTTAAATATTCAGAGGTTAGGTTTATGGTTATGGACACAGATGGTGAGGAAAACCAGTGTGTTGTTTGTGATTAAGATCTCTGAATTGAATGCATGAAGCATTCCAAATTGCAAACACATGTTGAAATTAAACATAATGATATGCAATTTACAAACCAGTAGATCATACTCCAGAATTTAAAAAAAGGTGGTTTAAGAACACTGTTTTGGTTCTCACAAAGAAATGTTTCGGCTTTGTAGAACATAACTTAGTTTTGGCTAAAAATGAGGGCAACCTCACACCAGTGGTTTAGGTGCAACTCTTCCTGGAGCTAACATGTTAACAAATATTGTTATCATCATCATCGTCAACCATTATCAATCCACTGCTGGACGAAGGTCTCCTCAAGTTTCTTCCACAACGGTCTGTCTTGTGCCAGTCTCCTCCAGTTACTCCTGAATACTTCCGAATTTCATCTGCCCATCTCCCATGTGGTCTTTTCCTGTCCCTTGGAATACAGTCTAAAATTTTAGCTGTCCATCGATGGTCTGTCCTTCTGGCAATATGTCCAGTGTCCAGCCCATTGCCATTTCAGGGATTTTACTCTGATCATGATGTCTTGCACTCTTGTCATTTTTCTGATCCACGAGTTCCTTTTCTTATCTCTCCTGGTTACACCAAGCATGCACCTCTCCATGCTACTTTGAGTTGTCTGCAGCCTTTGTATGTCTCTTTTAGCTAAGGTCCACGTCTCTGCACCATACGTAAGCACTGGAAGGATGCATTGATCCAACACTTTTCTTTTAAGACATAATGGCATATTGCTCTTGAAAATTATGCTGTTTCTTCCAAAAGCTCTCCATCTAACTTTTAATTTCTCCATCAATGTGACCCTCATTTGACATCTGCTGTCTAAGATAAACGTATGTGTCTGTTATCTCCATCAATCGATAAATTTTCATTTCTTGTAAAAGTATTGTACATCACTTTTGTCTTCTGAAAGTTCATTTTTAATCCCACTTCTTTACTCTTGTCAGCAAGTTCCTGAATTGTACCCTGCAGCTCTGATGGGGTAGTTGCAAAAATGACTACGTCATCAACAAAACGAAGATGAGTTAGATAATCTCCATTAATATTTATCCCTTTGTGTTCCCACTTCAGTGATTGAAAGATATTTTCCAATGTGACATTAAAGAGTTTGGGAGATATAGTGTCACCTTGTCTCACTCCCTTTCCAGTTTTTATTGGTGCTGTATTCTCAAATAGCGAAATCTTTGCACTTGCCTTTTCATAGATGTTATGAATAATATTAATGTATTCATCTTCAATACCGCAGGATTTCAAAGCCATTGTAACTGCTGATGGTTTCACCGAATCAAAGGCCTTTTCATAATCGATAAAAGCCATGCATAATGGAAGTTCATATTCCTCGCTCTTTCAATTAGTTCTCTCAGTACGTGGATATGATCTATTGTGCTGTAGCCACTCCTGAATCCAGCTTGCTCTCTTGGTTGAGCCATGTCCATTGTCAACTTCAAGCAGTGTGAAAGAACTTTAGTGAAGATTTTACAAACCACTGATAGGAGGCTGATAGGTCTGTAGTTCCTGAGATCCTCAATGTCACCGTAGCAGGATCATTTTAGCACTGTTCTAATCCTCAGGAATCTTCCCTTCATTAAGGCATCGAGTGAAAAGTTGGGCAAGTACTATTTCAATTTCTCTACTTACTTCTTGTATGATGTCTATGGTAATTCCATCTTCTCCTGGAGCTTTTCCCCATTTCATGTTCTTGATTGCCTGTGCAACTTCTGCTGGGAGGACTGGAAGAACTCTGGTACCTTTCTTAATGTCTGGAGTACATGTATCACCCCTTTCATACAGTTTTGAGTAGAAATCTTTCACTCTTGTCAAAATTTCACCTCTATTTCTTGTTACATAACCATCTTCTTTTTTCAGAGCCATAAACTGTTTTCTTCCCTTACTCAGATGTCCCTTTGCTCTCTGCAAGCTTTGGTTATTTTTAATTGCTTTCTTCACTAGTTCACAGTTGAATTTTCTTACATCTTCAGTGATACTTTTTCACACCATCTTGCATACCTCTATATATTCCACTTTGGAAGTCACATCTCCTTGAGTTGTCCTCGTCTCTCTTCTTTTTTGCATCAGAATTTTGGTTTTTCCTGATAATTTGTTCGTATGCAACTTGTTCTTAGTACCAGCTATTTTTGTTGCTGTTTCCATAAAAGCCTTGGTTAGTTTTCTGTTAACTTCAGAGATCTCCACTTGTTCTGACGTTAGACCTACTAGAGCTGAGAATCTGTTCCACAGTTCTAATTTGAAGGTATTATGATGTGTTTTAAGGTCGGTCGTGTTAATACACTTTGTTTGTCTTATGAGCTTGCCACGCTCGAGTTTAGCACTGAGGTGCATCTTACATTTACCATTCTATGGTCACTACCTGTGTTGAACTTGTTTAGCACACTGCAGTCTTCCATGACAAATTTCTTGTTACACATAATAAAATCAATTTCACTTGTCCATCCATTGGGATGCCTCCATGTACATTTCCTTTGCAGCTTTTTTTTTTTTGAAAAACGAATGCCTCTGCAAATTCTACGAGAGTATTTCTACGCTGGTTTTTGTTTCCATGACCGAATTTACCTACTGGAGTTTCATTCTGTTGCTGTTGCCCGACTTTCGCATTGAAATCTCTCATAATTATCTTCAAGTGCTGCTTGCCTTTATTATTTAGATGATGAATTTTTTCATAAAATTCTTTAATCTCTTCTTCAGGATGACTTGTAGTGGGTGCATAAGCTTGAATAATCTGAGCCTGGTATCTTCTCGAGAGTTGGATAACAAGTCGTGCAGCTCTGTCAGAGGAACTTTAAACTTCTACAACTTTATCCTACAGTTTCTGGTTTATTATAAATCCAACACCACTAGTTCTGCCAGTATGTGTCCCATGATAATAGAAGAGATGTCAAATTTTCCGTTCAATGGGATCTCCTTTTCTCTTTACCTCACTTAGTCCAACGACAACGACCCACTTGATCCTTTGTAGTTCTTCTTCCAATTCAAGGAGCCTTGAATCAGAACATAGAGAGCGTCCGTTCATTATATGTAGCCAAGGTCAGCATCAGATGGCAGTCTAGTCCAGTCCTCCGGTCATTTTTAGCACCTTCTGCCTTCATGTCACACTGGCCGCTGCCCTGGTCAGGTTTATTCCAGCTGCCGGAGACTGACAGCCAAGATTTAAGTTGTGGAGTCATTTTGCAGAGGTTTAGCCATAACTCACCACGCTGGCCAAGCGGCTTGGTGAGTGTGGGATATAATTTCCTCTAATCCCGATGGTACAGTTATACCGCTATTTGGCAGTCGTCAGAGCCCCTTTAGTGGGAACAGGATGCACCACGAGAAGGAAGGGTTGACATTTGTAAAGGAGAGGCTGTGATGTTGCACATCACCTGACCTTACATCCCACAAATATTATAATGAGTAATAAATATTCTATATGTCCTGTGTGCAATATCATGTCTGACAAAACTGGTAAATAATTGTTGAGATGTTGGGAAATGTGGAATAAATTTGGATACAAGAGTTAAATCACAGTGTTTCAATTGGAACACAGAACCGACATTGCAGTCAATGCTAATTTAGTGGTATTTCTCAGATAACATGAGACGACGTATTGTTTTGTATAAATTTGCACTTGTACACAAATGCAGAAACTTTGTTTGAAGTTCTGTTCTCCAAAATAAAAGGAAATGGGCTAAATATGTTCAGATGTTGATGTCTGTATGGATAGTACTAACCTGATGTACATGTGGTTTGTTTCATGAATTCTTCAGTAACACCCTATGCTAAGTGGACACATTGCATCATTTACTGAGAAATACTGGCTATTCACAGCATGCCATAAACTATTAAATCTGTCTAAGATAAATCAGAGAAAATAGTAACTTTTTTGACTCAATCTTGCAACAGCATCTTCACATGCTGGGGTATGATTATAAAAACTTGCTGTTATCCTGATTACAGTGGTTGTCTAGAGGTAGACTTTTGACTTATCTGTTTGAGCTATACGATGAAGTGGTGCTATTCTTTTAAATTTGAGTTAAAAGATTGTGTGACTTCTATTCTTTCTAACTCCTCTATTTTAGCAAATGTTTTCATCTTCTTAAATGCACTCAATTTAAGGCTCCAGTGCAACTTTCCCTTTTCCACAGAAGTGGGAGACAAATTTTTAAAAAATCAAAGAACTGGACTCTGCACATTATTAACAACAAATATTATATCTCTCTTAACGACTTCCCTGGCAAAAAGTTATAAAATTGTAGAGTACATAAAGGAACACCTGAAGTCATTGGTGGCTTACTTAAAAGACTTTCCTATCTTCCGATGAAATGAGAATTTGGATGAAAAACAGTCTCAGAGAAACTCAATTGCCACCCAATGAAATAGCTTGGCTCCTTGAATTATCTTGCAATTCCTCAAACTATAGTTGTAGTCCTGAGGAAAGGTAGGGGTGCTACCCAAAAATTTAAGATATTAATTCCTTATTTTCATTAGAAAAAATCCATAATTTGGAAATATAATTGCAATTCCTGTTTGAAGATAATAATTTCTCGAGTGGTTTCCCAGGGATTTGGTGCAATTTGCATTATGTTCCTGGAAAAGCGATAAAATACTTGATACCCCCATACCTGTGTGAATCTACACTTTTATGTTTTTGACCATAGAAATAATAAATACAAGAACAGACATAACATGGAGATAGAGCTACAACTTAAAATCTCGCATTTTAAGCCAGATATTCAGAAGCATGCTGTTAAACATAAACCTTTAAACTATTAACCTTTCCTTTTCAATTAGACTATAAAACTCTAAATAAATAAACACATAAAACAAATAAGCCACAATTTTAAATGACCTAACTTTTAATAAATGTACACTCGTTTTGCTGTGTAATCTGTAATATAGGCACAATATACCTGATGTAAAAACAGCGTGAATGTTTGGGGGCCATGGCCTAAAAAACAATGAAAATAAATTTTGCAAGGAATGTCTAACTTTGTTATAGCATTCATAAACAAACTTAAGATACAGCAGATATCTATGAGATTCTATAGCTAAATTTGAATTGCTAAAACATATCATGTAAAAATATATATTTCCATTTGGAACCTTTAAGATACAAATTCCTCAGTGTTCAAGGAATTCATCAGTGCACATATGCTCCATAAAATTTCCTATTTTAAAAATATGTTCAAGCACACATCAGTGTTTCAATTTATTTTGTATGAAAAAGCATATGTTTAGAAAGATTACCTTTTTCGGTGAATTTCTTGTAGCATACATCACAATGATGAGGTTTTTTTCACCGGCATGCAGAAGCATATGTTTGGAAAGGCTACATTTCTCAGTGAATTGCTTGGAATATTAATCACATTGATGAGGTTTTTCACTTGTATGAAGAAGCATATGCTTAAAAAGGTGACCTCTCTGTGTAAATTGCTTGGAACATACATTCCATTAATGAGGTTTTTCCAACGAGATAGAAATACATAGAGTGCTTCTGTGATTGGTTCTCTGCTGTGGCAGCTGAAGCCAACGTGGGGAGAGCCCGCCATATTTGATGAGGTACAAATTCTGCGTGTGTCAAGGAGTCACCTTGGTTCTTTCAGCTGCTCGGAGATCGTGTTATGTTTTGTGAATATTCACAATTATCAGCACATTTTGGATAATTATTTCAACAATAAAATGCCATTTACTCCACTTTTGGAAGGTTAGCCCTACATTTCACAAGTAAGTATTTTTAAATAAGGTTGAGCTGTAAATGCTCAGTTAATCAAACGCAGAAAATAGGACATCTAATCCGTGTAGCTGGTGATTAAACCAGCAGATGAACCATTTCAATATCTGTGTTATCTTAAGACTTTTTATTCCTTATATTTTGTAAACAGTCGTACTCAATGTGAACACTGAATCATGTTTATGAGAAGATGAGGTTAATTGTGAGTTACCAACTTTGAGGTTTTTTGGGAACAATTTTTACTTATGCTAGTGTGTTTTTTTTTTACATATACTTGAGGATGTTTTGCAAATGGCATTTATCATATATATTCTAGAATCTGTACAGTGTACTTGCAACTTGTCTGACAAGACAACAAATATTTCAAAATCTTAGGAAGCAGCAATTTCTTTTTATGTGATAAAGATCATTTACCCATGGCTAATGCCCATTAGATAGCAAAAACTGGTAAAGCAATCAATTTATGGTTACTTAAATTGCAGAAGTAATAATTGTGATTGGTAATATAAATTTATTGCTTGCTGACACCTGTCAGGAAACAATCTAGTATTTTATCTGAAAGCACAGGGCCACCCAGCTTGTGTTCTAGGCATTTGTCTCTGATTAGTGATTAATCTGTAGTATTACTGCAACAAAGTGAGAGTGGGGAGCTTGAAAATTTCTTGACAGAATACTCTTTATTTGTGAATGTGTTAGTACAATGTGTGTGGTTTTGGGGTAGCAAAAATACAGGCAATATTGATTTAAAACTGAAAATAGGAAACAGGGAGTACAATGGTACCTCAAAAATGCAAATAACATAAAATATTTATGAAAACTGGCACAAACGATTATGAAATGACAATTGAAAAAAAATTATGGAATAATACAAAAGAAAGGGACTAGCAGCATTTTGTAATAACTACTTGCATTTGATTTTTGCGTGATAGGTGGTGTTTTTTTTTTTCTTTTTTTGAAGAATGTGACCTCTGATTCATGATGAATGTACAGTCAGTATGTCCATGTATAAATTGCCAGTTATTCCTTTTGCATCAACCATATATATGAGAGGTTAGTATTGAACAAATATCACTCACGTAAATCAATCTTTCTTTGAATTGAACAAGTTGTGCCTGTATTTCTCTAAAATACAAATCAGACACTTGTATTTCCAGCAAGACTGTTGAAGGAGCCCACAAAATAACAACACAAAACATAAACATTTGCTCGCCAAACTTTTTGCACATCATGAATGCAAATCAGTGGTTGTTAATTTCTCACTTCATATTAATAAGAGGCTGTGCCCTTAAAAAAAAAAAAAAAAAAAAAAAAAAAAAAAAAAAACTATGTGCAGTACATCTTAACAATTGCCAAAATGTGTACAAATATCAGGTGAAAACTACAAAATTTCAGCTTTGGGACAACAAAAAACTAGGCTTCTTAAAAAAAAGGTAAAATATGAAAGTGCAAATAAAAAATATTAAATACTTAATACTGAAACAAAAAACAAAAAAAACATTTTTTGTCCCATAAAAAAATTAAAGTCCATAATCTGAATTTTTTGGTCACTCAGCCCAGAGCTTGTAAAATATCTAAAATAATACATGCCCAGAGAAAATTTACCTGCCCAGATATTAAAAGCAGGATGTGTAGAAAGATTTTTCTTTTGATACCAAAAATTATAAGTCTTTTTAGGTTGAAAAAGTACATAAAACTATTTTTAGCTACTCGGTACTGGTATTGCTAACTGTAAATAGCATTTGGAGCATCATATTGCCCCAATGTCTGTCTATACCTAGGTCACAGGGGGAGTTACAGAAGTGATATATATATATATATATCTGTAACTACAACATATATTAGGTCACCAAGTTTATTTAAACTGCACTTAAGAATAATTATTTTCAATTCTTTTTATTATGGATAAACCTTGGAAGATAGTTAAATAATACATAGCAAATAAACATATGTAGATACATAAATAAAATAATTTTCATCAAAAAAAGGGTTAGCCTATTCCTGCTGTTAAAATACATCAAAAAGTAAACTGACAGAATAAAAAATACAGGAAAAAGGTAAGTAATGTTTATACGTAATGTTTTATATATATATATAGAGAGAGAGAGAGAGAGAGAAAGAGAGGGTGGACGACATCATAACCAGGTGTATATATATATACTGTATGTATGACCTTAACTAAAAAAGAAAAGCAGGATATATAGAAAGATTTTTCTTTTGATACCAAAAAGACATGCAAAGAATGCAGACAACTCAAAGTATATATATATACAGAGAGAGAGTGAAACCACTGAAATGGCAATGGGCTGGACATGTTGCCAGAAGAACAGACCACCAATGGACGACTGAAAGGGACAGAAGACTCATGGGAGATGGGTGGATGGAATTCGAAAGCATGCCGGAGTAATATGGAGGAGACAGGCTCAAGACACACAATTGTGGAAGAAACTTGGGGAGACCTTCATTCAGCAGTGGATGGATAATGGTGTATATATCATCATCATTGACAACTATTATCATTACAATATATGTATACTGTATATAATCAAAATATATATATATCATTATCATCATTGTCAACCATTATCAATCCACTACTGGATGAGGGTCTCCACAAGTTTCTTCCGCAACTGTATGTCTTGAGCCTATCTCCTCCATGTTACTCCGACATGCTTTCGAATTTCATCCACCCATCTCCCATGGGGTCTTCTGGGTTTTTTTCAGTAACACTTAAGCTATGATTTAACTTTGGGGCTCCAGATGTCTTTCCCTAAAGAGTGGTTCGGGGTTCCTGAGTTGTTTTATTCTATGTCATTTTTGTCTAGAACCATGAAAGTGGGTTACTTCTGGTTAATTCTATGTTTATTTCTACTACGTCTAATTCCTGCAGCAAGGTGCAGTGTTGATGTGGTCTAATTACTACATGAGTGTGCTTTTTTACTTCTTTTTACTGATAAATGTATAACATCAACCATTATCAATACACTGCTGGATGAAGGCCTCCCCAAGTTTCTTCCACAGTTGTCTGTCTTGAGCCTGTCTCCTCCGTGTCACTCCTGCATGATTTCGAATTTCATCCATTCATCTCCCATGGGATCATCTTCTGGGTCTTATATATACATAGAGAGAGAGAGAATTATATTGTGTGAAGTATTTAGTGTATGTACTGGGAGATACCTTTATTATGGTCAAGTTACCACAATTGCCTTGCCTACCCACGAATAAGGCTTACAGATCTGTGCTGTCTAATGTTAAGGCTAACAAACAGATTAGAAACATGCCCAGTGCTAAGGACTTTTAATTTTTATTAAATAAAAACCAGTTAAGTAGTAGTTTTCTTCTGGTTATATAAGATAGGGGCAGTTGGTAAAAGTATTTTAATATTGGTACCTCTTGGCTGTGTAAACTCGTTTGTCTTCCGTTTTTTCTTCGAACTTTTTTTTTTTTTCATTTAAAACTCTCATAAAATATTTGGCGTCTATGTATTTGGAGTGATAAGCTGTGGGATGATTCAGCATTCTCATGGTGATGACCCACGAATATCTAAGATTTTTACCGAAATTGCGGATTGACTGCAACTGTATTTTTTATTTTTTTATTTCTTTTTTTTTTTTTTCATTTACTCTATTACCACTGACTTATATTTCACTGAAAATTGGTTCCAAAAAATTTGTGAAATGTCAAAAAATAACGGCATGAGATTTTATTCAACGAGAGCAAGCTGCATCCATTAAAATATCATTTTCTATTTAGAACACTATTGCCGCCAACTAACAATGAAAAGCGTTATTTGATACGTTAAAGTTTTAGTCTCACCCCCTAGGTATTTATAACAACATTTCTGAGTTATATCCTTATTTAACATCAAACCATATATTACGAAAACTCCCTTTCTTAACACGGAACGGAAATCGTTCTGTACCTCATCAAACATGGCTCCTACTTGTTTCCGGTGGCTTCACCCGTTCTCCGACGTAAGCGCTCTACGTACTTCTATCTCATTGGGTTTTTCACCTGTATGAAGAAGTATATGTCTGGAAAGGCTACCTTTCTCAGTGAATTGCTAGAAACATGCATTACATTGATGAGGTTTTTCACCTGTATGAAGACGCATATGTCTGGAAGGCTACTTTTCTCAGTGAATTGCTTGGAATATTAATCACATTGATGAGGTTTTTCACCTGTATGAAGAAGCATATGCTTAAGAAGGTTACCTCTCTGTGTAAATTGCTTGGAACATACAATACATTGATGAGGTTTTTCACCTGTATGAAGAAGCATATGTCTGGAAAGGCTACCTTTCTCAGTGAATTGCTTGAAACACATATTACATTGATGAGGTTTTTCACCTGTATGAAGACGCATATGTCTAAAAAGGCTACTTTTCTCAGTAAATTGCTTGGAACATTCAACACATTGATGAGGTTTTTCACCTTTATGAAGAAGCAGATGTTTGGAAAGGATACTTTTCACAGTGAATTTCTTGAAGCAGACATTACATTGATGAGGTTTTTCACGAGTATGAAGACGCAGATGTTTGGAAAGATAACCTCTCTCTCTGAATTTCTGGAAGCACACACCACATTGATAAGGTTTTTCACCTGTATGAAGAAGCCTATGTCTGGAAAGGCTACCTTTCTCAGTGAATTCCTTCGAACATACATCACATTGATGAGGTTTTTCACCTGTATGAAGAAGCATATGCCTGGAGAGGCTACTTTTCACAGTGAATTTCTTGGAGCAAACATTACATTGATGAGGTTTTTCACCAGTATGAACAAGCAGATGTTTGGAAAGGTAAACTCTCTCTGTGAATTTCTTGGAGCAAACATCACATTGATGAGGCTTTTCACCTGTATGAAGAAGCAGATGTTTGGAAAGATTACTTCTTGCTATGAATTTCTTGAAGCACACAACACATTGATGAGGTTTTTCACCTGTATGAAGAAGCAGATGTTTAGAAAGGCTACCTTTCTCAGTGAATTGCTTGGAACATACATTACATTGATGAGGTTTTGCACCTGTATGAAGAAGCAGATGTTTAGAAAGGCTACCTTTCTCAGTGAATTGCTTGGAACATACATTACATTGATGAGGTTTTGCACCTGTATGAAGAAGCAGATGTTTAGAAAGGCTACTTTTCACAGTGAATTTCTTAGAGCAAACATTACATTGATGAGGTTTTTCACCTGTATGAAGAAGCAAATGTCTGAAAAGGTTACCTCTCTTTGTGAATTTCTTGAAGCATACATCACACTGGTGTCTTTTCTCACTTGTATTCATCTGGAGATTCTCTGGAAGATTGCTTTTCAGTTTTAATTTCTTGCCAAGCACATCACACTGGATCGAATTTTTATTGCTGTGCAACTCTGGATATATCTAGAAAAACTAGCTATTTTTGGTGAAATTGTGCAAGTATTCTTCACATTCTTGATGATCTTCTGTTGTATCAATAAGGGGTAATACATTATCTTCACTTTCTTTACAATTAAGTAGTTTCTCCAGAAAACGTTTCATTCTGGACTCCATACTGGCAAACTTCTAGATTTTATAAATTCGCTTCATGGCAGTGTTGCCAGGTGGTTGATGTCAAAATTCAGTAGACAGAACTGCAAAATATCAGTAGAAACCAGTAGACATTTCTGGCACGTGTAATATACACATAATTTTCAATTATATGAATGAAAAGGCTTGTACTAATGAAGGTGAACATGTGCTATAATGCATTTATAGCAAACTTAATAACTATATCTGGCAAAATCATATATAAATATATAATCAATTCTACGACTGCACATAGGTATTTAATCTACAGTGCCATTCAAAGTTAACCTGTGTTAAAAAATACATCTAAAAAAAGGGAAGATCAAGAATAACGACAAAAAATATGTTAAATAAGAAAACTATGAATAGCAATAACTTGCAGCAGGTAAAACAGAAGTTCTTAGCTGGTAGCTGGTTCACATTGTAGGAATGCAGACAAAGCACCTGAAGAAACATTTGTGGATAAAAACCACTCCAATATTAAAAAGAAGGTTTTCAAAAGTACACAAAAAAAAAAAAAAAAAAAAAAAAAGAATGAGAAAAAAAGAAAATTAAATGTCTGAATATGTAAAACAAGAGCAATGGAAACTCAACCACTTTAGAATAATAAACCTTCAGAAATTAATAGGCTAGAAAATTAAGAAAAAGGAACTTTCTCCTCCCAATGAAGGAAAAATTGCCTTATGGCAATTAATAATGTTATCCAAGCGTGCCTGCTACCTTGCCAGAGATCATAAATATAGATAGTAGAAAATCATTACATAAACAATGAACCTGTTAAAGTGATATACAAGAAGCAAAGAAAAAGAAATTGTGAAAACAATATTACAAAATAACTGCTATGCATAATCCATATTATCAGGCCATTATGAAAATCTGTATCGATTGCCCACCTAACAATGAACACAACTGCATTTTGAAACCAAAGGAACTTGCATTTTGGGGCATTGTATATATTACAAAGTAAAGGCAACACTAAATTAATTTTTTTTAGAACAGAGCTGAACAATACATTTTCAATAATATTAGCATACCTGCCATTCTTTTATGAACAAAGTAGTAATTTTTGAATCAGATACAGAAAACTACTGCTCTGTTTCCTGATAAGGAAATAAAAATAGAACTGACATAAGAAAAACTGATCCACGTCGAGTGTTTGAATTAATTATCTATTAGTCTCCTAGTTATTTGTTCAGTTGCTGCTTTCCATCTTTGGTGAATTCCCAGCACTGTGTGGGACTCCATGATGCAACCTGCCAGGCAGTTTGGCAGTTAATCACGAGTCTGAAGAATTCGAGGTCGCTGTGGTGCAGTGGTAGCATGTCCGGCGCGTAACTGGAAAACCCTGGGTTCGATTCCCGGTGGCGGCCGATGATAATTTTTCCGAGACTCACTTATTAACGTGGAAAGAGCGACGATTTCTGTTTGATGTTTAGAACCTTGATTTCCAAATATCAGAGCATTCCAAATAGTTTTGCATATCAGTGCGATGTTTTTAAGGCCTGTGACACCCACGATCACGTGGCGACTTCATGCTGAGTTATATATATCATGTTAGAATAATATTAATTTTGACAGGTTTTGTTTATGCACACACACATAAACCATCCTGTTTTATACGAAGGAAATGCAGAATAATAGAATTTTAATTTATAAGTATGTAATGGAGCAAGTAGATATCAACTACCACAAAAATTTCTGTAATATATAGTTTGGTAATTTTTAACAATTTATGTCAGATTTTAGCTACTTAGGTTTTCACTAATGAAAGCTGAGAAGCAATACTTACTTCGGAATATTTCGTTGACAGGCTCATAGAATTTTTTTCTGGGCGTAAAGTGCCGAATGCAGCACTCATATCCATTTTAGAAATTAATGAAAGTAAATTAGTCAACAGAATGAAAGAGATTATTCACCAACATTATCATTAATTACAATCTGTGCAATAAATGTGTTCAGTTAATCTTTTGTTAAGCCATGAATTTCTGATTTCTGTTCTGCACCTCATGTGCCAATTTGTTCTCACATTTTAAATATTTTCTATACAAAAAAACAAACAAACCTGTTCCACATTTAAATATTTCTTTTTCCCCAATGCTTTTATTCTCCTTTGTTTAGCACAGAAGCTAGCTTCTTCGCCCAGTAATGGTGGGTATGCACAGGCCTTATGTAAACAAAGCGCATATTGATACGCAAAATTAAGTCACTTGAAGAGTTGATAATCAGAACTCCACCCGACTTCTGCAACAAATAAATAACACATTAGACCATCTACAAAATTAACCACATTAGTGATACTCTGCATTCACACATTCATTGAATATACTAAAACCAAAAGAAGTTATACAAAATCTCATTTAAAGACTGCCTAAAACCAATGAAACAAAACTAAGTAATTGACAGTATCCCAAAAAGTCAAAATTTTAATCGCACCTTAAACGTCAAAAAATCAGTAGAATTATACAATTTCAAAAATTTTATCAGTATATCAGTAGACACATCTGAAAATCAGTAGATCTACTGGTTTATCAGTAGACTTGGCAACACTGCTTCATGGTCACACTAATAATTTAAGACAGTAAAAGAGAGAACCTCCGCTGATGAAAAAAAAAATGACTTTCTGAAATTGAAACCTTGCACATTTACGTGTTCACAAAGTTAAATTTCTTAACCACGTGCTAAGTGCTTTTAGGATGCAGAGCAAAAAAGCACTGCTGATTTCATCACTTTGTAAGTACAGAAGGGCACAAACTACCAATGAAGAAAAAAAAAAAAAAAAGGAAAGCAACTTCTAACTGACACACACTATGAAAACAAATTTTGGAGAACAATACCACAAATATGAAACTACATCAACATATTTAAAATTTTTATAGGAACACTTTTAGAATTTAATTCCCAAAAAAGGCCTGATAAAAAAAAAACTGGGCAGTCGTTTTATTTCCCTCTTCCAGTCTTGTATTTGGGTACTTTTATAATTGTTATGTACAGTAGGAAGTTTAAAGCGGAGGTCAATAGTATTTTTTTTTTTTTGTTTATCGCACAAAAGGATGAATTTTTACCTGTGATTATGTGCCATTGCCTGCAGCGCGGAGACATTTGCAATCACATATTGTAGTATTGTACCACGGCCTGGCTAGAGGAAGCGATCCCTAAGGATTGTGCTGTGATGTTTCGATCAAGGAGGTTGGAAGAAGGAGGAGCTAGCAACAGCCCCTCTCACTGTGCATTAGGCGTGACGCCACTTTTTATCAGCTGACTTCGCCAATGCGCCCAACCCACGGCCCAACCAGAGAATATCCTGTATATCTCTATGAGGAAATCGTGATCATAGAGATATACAGTGAACGGTTTTTCGGACCCTTAATCATGAACGGTTTTTTCGGACCCTTAATCTACCCATACAGTCATGAAAAAAATTGAGCCGGATATATTCATCGCCATAATTAAAAAATCCCAGATAAAGTAGGAAAATATGTGTTGGTATTTCATTAAAAATTGAACAAAACAATGGTTTTTTGAGCGGAAGTGCATACTGCGTATGGTTACCTACATACTGCTCATGTGCGAGTACCCATGTTTAAAATATAACCAAAACCCTAATGTTGAGAAATACGTAGTCCGAAATATTTTTTTTTTTTTTTTGTCGCCCCGGTGGCGCAGTGGTCTAAGCGATGGCCTCTGATCATTTGTCCGAACGGGGTCCGGGTTCGAATCCCGGTGAGGCATGGATGTTGTGTTTGTCTTACGGCACTGGCTCTCTCCCTTCCCTGGAACCACTGACCCTAAATTAGGGACGGGCGACTGCTTATAGTCCATTGAGTTGCTCACGGTGGTCGTTAAACCTCCAATCAAAATATATATATATATATATATATATATATATATTTTGCTTGCATCTTGGGTTTGCATGTACTAAGCGAAACTGCTTCAGGCACAGGAAGTGACGTCACGTTTCCCGCTTACTCCCATCACCTCAGAGAGAAAATCGGAGTAGCTGATCTGTTTTAGCTTCACTCAAAACAGGTCCTTCCAACTCCTCTTCTTCTAACCTCTTTGGTATTGATGCAGGAATCATTGCTAGTTATGGGTAACCTCAATGAACTATAGGGGACGCTGCGCAAACGTAAACAAACTTCTTTTAGTATGGATAATGTAGGTCGTGTTCCCGTGAAGTCGTATGTAGGAATGGCTAGTTTAACACTCTCAATCCTTGAGATAATGAAATTTGCGGACGCTACAAAAAATTCACGATGTGTCAAAGAAGGAGAAGTAATTTGTAAAGCAGGTCATATAATTTCATGTGGAATTAAGAGGGAAGATAGAAAAGAAATCCACATAGTTTCGCATTGCATTCAATCTACCCCAATAACGTGATGCCTACGATCAAGGGTTTTTTAGACAAAAATAATTGTGAAATTTCTGTACTCTTTTGAGTGCTCTTGTAAAACAGGCAGAAGTGGAACGCGTAAGCACTGTGTAGCAGTAATGCTTTACTGTAACAGGTAATTTTTATTTTTACATTTTTTTTTTGGTTGGAGGTTTAACGACCGCCGTGAGCAACTCAATGGGCTATAAGCAGTCGCCCGTCCCTAATTTAGGGTCACTGGTTCCAGGGAAGGGAGAGAGCCAGTGCCGCAAGACAAACACAACATCCATGCCTGACCGGGATTTGAACCCGGACCCCTTACGGACGAATGATCAGAGGCCAGCGCCTTAGACCACTGCGCCACCGGGGCGGCTTTTACATTTTCAGACAAGTGATATAGTCACACCGACATGGGTGACATTTCGGTAAATGTGTAGATCTGCGTCCTAAATTATTTCGTCGGAAAAATGTTAGTGCCTGGAAAAAGTGCGACGTACAGATTTGAGATTATGGAAATTAATGGCAAATGGTGCAGAAATTTCATGTTTTAAATGTCTTTTAAAGATTTTATTGTAATATTTAACAGTAAGTGCGATGCTGTGAAGAGACGCTGCGGTAGGCCAAACGCATCGCTACCGCGACAATATCAAGCGTTTGCTGTGCCACTGTATTTTTGGTTCTCCTGTCAATACTTTCTCCGCAGGTCAGTTTCTATCTCACTGATACGTATCTTTTGCAAATCAAAGAGGATTTTTCCGGTTTCTCCTGCCAACAACGTACAGGATACAACAAATTAAGGGTGGATAATCTGGACCTATTTTCTGTAGCATATCACTACAACATTTATCGCTCTCCTGCCAACAACGTAGCCGCTTTCCCTTGTACTCTTCCGCCCGTCATTTCGGTGCAGCAGCGAACCTGCCTTTTAGAAGAGCAAGGCATTACATCGTGCTGTAGCGATGCGTTAGGTCTACCGCTGCGTTTCTTAACACCATCGCCCTTACAGGTAAATATTACGAATAAAATCTTTGAAACACATTTAAAATGTGAAATTTCTGCACCATTTGCCATTATTTTCCATACTCTAAAATCTGTAGGTCTACGTTGCACTTTTTCTAGGTACTAACCTTTTTCCGATGAAATAATTTAAGACGCTAATCTACACATTTACCGACATTTCGTTTCACTTGACGATTTCCAGGATCCATTTTAATTTTCAATACTCTGTCAAGAATAACAAATTTGTAATTTTTGAACATTCTGTTTCTAAAAACAGTGTTTTTTAATTGGTAATTGTTGATCACAACTTATAACTGACACCAAAGACCTTGGGCCGCCCGGCGCAGTGGTCTAAGCGATGGCCTCTGATCTTTCGTCCGAACGGGGTCCGGGTTCGAATCCCGGTGAGGCATGGATGTTGTGTTTGTCTAACGGCACTGGCTCTCTTCCTTCCCTGGAACCAGTGACCCTAAGTTAGGGACGGGCGACTGCTTATAGCCCATTGAGTTGCACACGGTGGTCGTTAAACCTCCAACCAAAAAAAAAAAAAAGACCCGGGAGAGAATAGACTGGCAAATACCTAGCTACTTCCGTGAGTTTTTGAAAACCGTATGTTCCCCCATTAGCGAGGAGTGAGAGCTGTTACTGAGCATATGCTGGTTGCGTGCGTGTTGCAAATCGTGCTTTAAATAGTTCTCATAAAAAATAAATATTGTCAGGTTTGGGTCAGGTACTGTTTTAGACATGTACACAACATAACGGCCGACATAAAAAACTGGTATTTTCACAAGTAAGTTAAATGTTTTACTCATTGTTGTTCATAATGACTTTGACTGTAATTGCATAGATGATGCTTTTTCCCAGTATGAACGAATATATGTTTTAACTATGAAGGAATATATGCATATTACATCATGTTCAAAATACAATAATTACCTATAGAACAATGTTTTTTGGTTTGAATATAGGACTGTTAACAATTTTTGAACACCCTCCCTTGTTCATTTCAATTTTTTGTATTCAATGTTCAAAAAATCATACCTCGAAACACGTGTTCGACATCCAAATAGTCACATTTGGGGCCTAAGAATTGTTTGCAATTGAGATTTTCGAACATGTGATACTAAAAATTTCAAAAACTGATTGTTTTGAGACATCAGAATTTCTAAATTGGTCCTGGGAGCACTAAAAATGCAAATACAGTTCCTCGACAATCACCCCTGTAAAAAGCGACTTGCTGTTCCTCCCATGTGGAAAGAAGAAATATATTTATTGCCTCACATTTTTTTTTTTAATTTGCTGAAAATCACCAGTTGGAAGCTATTTTCCTCCTAGGAATTTAAATTTTTAATCACGTTTTTTGAATAAGATTGCCCAAAACATGGTGAAAAGCCTCCAAGGCTCTCTGCGTAAACAGCTATATGTATGTATGTTCCTACCAAGGAGGTTAGAATAATACTTCTGGAGATGTCTTGACTCTCTTAACCGTGAAGCCGCCAGGTGTGGGAATTTGACGTTGTTTACATGACACCTATGTAATTTAAACGTGTGTATTTTGGAATTGCTTGGCTTTTGGTTGCATAAACTGTTAATATCAAACCGGAATGATTTATGCTTCATATATGAGTAAAGTTTTCAACTTTAACGTTGTATTTTGTTTTAAATTCGCGCTAATGTACCTTTCCAATAGCTATGAATTTCTCACCAACTCTTCGCGGTAACAGATGGCGCTGCTGTCTCAATGGCTGTTCGTTGCTTCCGAAGCGCAGCATTAGGTTTGCCAGTCTATTCTCTCCCAGGTCTTTGACTGACAGACACTATGAAAACAAATTTTGGAGAACAATACCGCAAATATGAAGTTATATCAAGATATTTAAAAATTTTTATAGGAACACTGTTAGGAATTTAACTCCCAAATAAGGCCTTCCGAAAAAAGACCGGGCAGGCGTTTTATTTCCCTCTTTCCAGTCTTGCATTTGCGTACTTTCATAATTGATATGTACAGCAGCAGTGACGTCGGAACTCCTTTTTGACAGGGGGTGGGGGTGGGGGCACGATGTCGGAGAACAAAATATTTTATCATGTCACAAAATTAATCGTACTTCTCTAAAAGAAGACGTGCTGACTTCATTAGTAAAATTTGCTGAATTTTTTTTTTCGATTACCGATGCATCTTTTAAAAAAAATTTCACATCCATATATACTGTAGTTTCTCAGTGTAAACTAACTCGCACATACAAAGTGCGCCGCCTCGGTGACTCAGTGGTCTAAGCGATGGCCTCTGATCATTCGTCCGTAAGAGTCCGGGTTCGAATCCCGGTCAGGCATGGATGTTGTGTTTGTCTTACGGCACTGGCTCTCTCCCTTCCCTGGAACCAGTGACCCTAAATTAGGGACGGGCGACTGCTTATAGCCCATTGAGTTGCTCACGGTGGTCGTTAAACCTCCAACCAAAAAAAAAAAATCTCCAATCAAAAAAAAAAGCAAAAAAACCTCTAATCATAAAAAAAAACAAAAAAACCTCCAATAAAAAAAGAACCTCCAATCATAAAAAAAAAACCCTCCAATCAAAAAAAAAACCTCCAATCAAAAAAAAACCTCCAATAAAAAAAACCTCCAATAAAAAAAAAAAAAAACCTCCAATCAAAAAAAAAAAAAAAAAAAAGGCGGTTCGAACATAGAAAACGAATCTGAAGATGACGATAATGAAGAATGTGTTTTTGCCGCCCCTGTGGCGCAGTGGTCTAAGCGATGGCCTCTGATCATTCGTCCGAAAGGGGTCCGGGTTCGAATCCCGGTGAGGCATGGATGTTGTGTTTGTCTTACGGCACTGGCTCTCTCCCTTCCCTGGAACCAGTGACCCTAAATTAGGGACGGGCGACTGCTTATAGCCCATTGAGTTGCTCACGGTGGTCGTTAAACCTCCAACCAAAAAAAAAAACCTCCAATCATAAAAAAAAAAAAACCTCCAATCAAAAAAAAACCTCCAATCAGAAAAAAACCTCTAATAAAAAAAAAAACCTCCAATAAAAAAAAAAAAAAACCTCCAATCAAAAAAAAAAAAAAAAAAAGGCGGTTCGAACATAGCAGAAAACGAATCTGAAGATGACGATAATGAAGAATGTGTTTTTGCCGCCCCTGTGGCGCAGTGGTCTAAGCGATGGCCTCTGATCATTCGTCCGAAAGGGGTCCGGGTTCGAATCCCGGTGAGGCATGGATGTTGTGTTTGTCTTACGGCGCTGGCTCTCTCCCTTCCCTGGAACCAGTGACCCTAAATTAGGGACGGGCGACTGCTTATAGCCCATTGAGTTGCTCACGGTGGTCGTTAAACCTCCAATCAAAAAAAATATATATATATATATAAGAATGTGTTCCAACAGTGGAAGACATGTCGGAAAGTGTCAGGACTATGATAAAGTTCCTATAATGTATGGAAAATGTAGAATTGAGTGTACTAAAAGCGCAGGCTCTAGAGGATATACAGGAAATATTTATTACAACTGTTTGCAGCGGCACATAACGGACTATTTTCATAAATACAGACATTAAACAGAAGTCATCGCTCTTTCCACGTTTAGAAGTGAGTTACGGAAAAATTCTCATTGGCTGCCACTGGGAATCGAACCCAGGGTCTTCCAGTTACGCGCCGGATATGCTTCCACTGCACCACAGCGGCCTCGAATTCGTCCAGACTCACATACACAAACTACCAAGCTATTTGGCAGGTTGCTTCTTGGTGCCCCGCACAAGATGCAACCTGTGTTATTAAGCAACCTGTATTTATTCGCCTTCTAATTATTTGTTCAGTTGCTGCTTACCATCTTCGGTGAATCCCCAGCAGTGTGCGGGGCTCCAAGAGGCAACCTGCCAAGTAGCTCGGTAGTTAGTGTATGTGAGTCTGGAGGAATTCGAGGCCGCTGTGGTACAGTGGAAGCATATCCGGCGCGCGTAACCGGAAGACCCTGGGTTCGATTCCCTATGGCGGCAAATGTGAATTTTTCCGTGACTCACTTTTAAACGTGGAAAGAGCCTTGACTTCTGTTTGATGTTCTGTTTGAGGACTATTTTCATTTTATTTAAGGTAATGTAAAATGAATTTTGTTTACTTAATTTAATAAATATACACTGGTACATAAAAATATTATTTTTTAGATTTATATTTTATTTTCTTGCTCACCATTCCACTCAATTCAGGTTAAGAGAAGACACTTCGGTTTTAGTGAACCTCGGGCTTAATGAGCGAAATAATCGAGTCTGCAGAGGTTCACAATAAGCGGACTTGACTGTATTAATATTTATTGGACGCTTTTTAAACGATCGCCCTAGGATGGGCTATACACTAGTTACTAATAAACATAATTGCAAAGTTACTTCACATAACGCAATAAAACACACTCCAGACAAGCAGACACATACACATCATGAGCCTGCACCATTTAGCAAAAGAACGAATTTGGCGGGGGGGGGTCATCTTGTCTTGTGCTCATGCAGGCCCATAGCCAGACAAGCAAGTCGGGAGGGGAAGCTGATGATTGATATCGGGCGAAGGACACAAAGAACGAATTTGGTGGTGGGGGCGTCATTTTGTTTTGTGCCCATGCAGGCGCATAGCCAGACAAGCAAGTCGGGAGGGTCGGCTGATGATTGAGATCGGGCAAAGGATACAAAGAACGAATTTGGTGGTGGGGGTGTCATCTTGTCCCCATGCAGGCCCATAGCCAGACAAGCAAGTCGGAAGGGGCGGCTGATGATTGAGATCGGGCGAAGGATACAAAGAACGAATTTGGTGTTGGGGGCGTCATCTTGTCCCCATGCAGGCCCATAGCCAGACAAGCAAGTCGGAAGGGGCGGCTGATGATTGAGATCGGGCGAAGGATACAAAGAACGAATTTGGTGGTGGGGGGGCGTCATCTTGTTCCCATGCAGGCCCATAGCCAGACAAGCAAGTCGGGAGGGGTGGCTGATGATTGAGATCGGGTGAAGGATACAAAGAACGAATTTGGTGGTGGGGGCGTCACCTGGTCCCCATGCAGGCCCGTAACCAGACAAGCAAGTCGGGAGGGGCGGCTTATGATTGAGATCGGGCGAAGGATACAAAGTGGTCGGGCAAAAGATGTAAAAGAGGTCGGGCACTATACTGTTGTGTGAGTCAATAGGATGGGCAGAAGGAAACACAGGTCGGGCCTAGCACGGCCTGGCTACGGCCCTGTGCCCCTGTCATCAGAGACACTTAGTACTTTGGCTCTGTAATAAAGTATTCGGCCTTCAACATAATGAAATGTCTGACGCCGAGCATAGACAAACCAGTGATATGTATTATTATTTCACCGTCATTGACGAAAATCTTGCTTCATGTGATATTTGTAGGTAAAATCTTTCTTACAAAAGTTCGACTCGCAGTTCCGTTACATTGCTCCATCACTCCTGTCGGAAACAGTGATTTTGTCACAGATACTAGTAAAACAACAAATCACCATCCCGTTACAGCTGTATCATCCCGCTAACAAACTGTGATTTTGTCGCTGCTTAAAGTCACACCGTCGTTTCCATGGAACTGTTACTATGTCACTGTGACAGGAAAATCACTGTTAAGCCCACCTCTACTCTGCCACTCAGGCACCCCCATTAAGTCACTCATAACAACAAAAGTTCTCCTTTAAAAAAATATATAATTGCAAAGCTGCGTAAATGTAAAATGTGCATAAGAAAAAATTAGGATATTAGGAGGATATATAATTATATATCTGCAGGGACTCCAACCCTCATGGAAAATTTTCAACACTAAACACAACAAAAAACTGTAGTTCTTAGCATTTTTTTCAGTAGTGAAAAACAGTGATGTAGTCCTAAATAAAAATAAAAAAAGTGCCTTAGCGGTGAAGTGATTAGGAAAATACAATCCGGGTAGAAATTTTTCAGAAACTCGGTGAATTTTTGTTTTTTGTTTTTACTATTTACTAATGTTTATTACATTTTCAGTACTGATTATTTCCGTCAATTTACAATACAATTGTTTAACTTCAGGAACTGTAAATAAAAGAATGCTGTATGACAGTAAGATGATAAGACTTCTAGCCCACTTTTTTTGTTGCTATTGTTTTCTGACCCAATGGCAAGTGGCATGGTAAGTTAGACAACTCGCTATAAGTAGCCGACTACTTATAACCCTTACAACTTGTAAGGGCTATAAGTAGTCCATTATCCTTAATCTGAGCAAAAGGACAAATCCTGTGCAATCAGGCAAATACGTCACCCATACCTAAACTAGAGACCGAGCTTTGTCATCACCCCCTAATAGCTTTACAGGCCCGCGCACCGAATACCGGAAGCTGGATGACGTAGGGGAGAGTAGGCTGATGTCCGTGGTGGGTGGTCGAGCATGCATCAGCTTGCTCACTCTGTGTAAGCCTGACTGTCGATGTGCGTGGTTGTTGTTGTCGTCAAATTCAAATTCCCTACTAATGGGGAGGTTCTCAGAAAATGGATTACAGCAATTAAGCGTGAAAATTTTCAAGTGACCAAGAACTCTAGGGTAAGTGGAAACCTTTTGTTAACCTTATTTAAACTACTTGTAAAATAAAAATTTTGAACTAGAAAATTTAAATTTGGTTAATTTTATAATCAATGCATCTCACAGCGGGAAGTCAAAGCACTGAAAAGATTTTTGAAAAATGAAATTTATGTTTGTAATGGAAACAATAGATTATTTGTTTGTTATAATAACCCATAACATGTTTTTGCCAATGTATCAAATAAATTCAAAGTAAAATATGAATATTTAGGAAGGGATTTTAAACTTTATTATGGACACAGAATAATAAGGGTTGCATGTTTTCGATCCCAAGAGTAATATGTTGATACATTCGTACACAGTTATGTAAGTGTCTAAGGCAGTGCCGAACTAAACTTTTTTGGGATCCCTATTTCTGGGCACAAGTGCTTGTAAAGTAACTATGTCCTATACCCTATATGAAATATATGTATGTCATGTACACATCTAACATGCCTATGTCCTTTATATAAATGTTAAGGCCTTTTGCCATGTAAAATACATCTTTTGTGTTTGCAGACATGGAGAGTTGCATTGAATTATCATTTTTAATATTTATTACTAAAGGAACGCAAACATACTAATCATATTCTTTATACTAATCATATTTTTTCATATTCTAATCATATTCTTTTTAAATATATCAGAAATCTATAGATATCAGGGCTTGAAAAATATGGGAAAAGTTACATGCCCAAGTGCCCAGTTGGGCATGTAACTTTTAGGTGTTTATTTACTAGCTGGGCAAGAAATTATTTACTTGCCCAGGTAGTAAATGCTGGATGCGCAGGAAAATTTATCTTTTAAGATAACAAACCAGATTTTTTTTTTTAAGTTAAAAATATGATCTGTTTTAACATGTTTGCACTTCCATTTTAAGGGTCTGTATTACAAATGTTCAATGCACAAAAGTGTGTATATCAATTTTTAAGATGCTGATGCTAAAATTGGTATGAAATGGTACGAAGATGAAACTGGTGTTTCGGAAATTTAGTGATTCTGCCATGTTCCTTTTGTTAAACTTTTCTCCCTTTGTCACTAAACATGAGAGGCCAGTTACATCAGAGGCATGCATCCTGTTGTTGATTATAAACAAAATTTGCAGCGAAACTACATATGGTTTCCGATTTCTGTGCGTAGAGCATAACATAATTAAAGATGTGATACAAATTTTGAAGATGACAATCCGATTTTTGGCGTAAATGTGACAAGGATGGAAAGTCAGATAATATCCGAAAACTTGAAAATTTTCATCGTCCTGGATATTGCTCTTTCCTTGGTACTTCGTAACAATAATACAACTTCCATTAATTAACAATGACATGAAACACGACATGTGATGACTATCTCTTTTTTTCTTGTGTAGTAGGAAATTTTATTACAAACTTTTTTATTTTAAAATTTAGTTGCCATGCACAGGCAATTAGATTTTTTATTTACCTGCCCAGGCAAATGATTTACATGCCCTGGGCATCTCGGGCATGGTATTTTTAAGCCTTGGATATTGTTATTTTTAAGAGAAAAAAAGTACCTGGGATCGACATGAATCCACATATTGTAGAAACTATGTTCTAAAGAAACAGGGTTTTTAAAATACAAGTAGAAATATATACCGGCTTTTTTTTATTGAAAACATTTGCTTAAAATGAGAGATCAACTTTTTATTCATTTATCTAGACTTATCTGTTTATAGACTTGCTGCACTGTATCTTCACAAGCTACAGCTATAATAACTGGAACGAATATATCTCATATTATCTGATAACTACTGGAAAGTGTGCTTCCAAACGTGGGGTGGGTGTCAATCTTTGTATGGGGATAAACTTCTCCAATCCTTCATAGAATTTATTTTAAAACCAAAATCATAAAAAAAGGAAAAAACAATCTTTTTCAATAGCTTTAGTAATGACAAAACATTTGTGCAAAATTTTATACCATTGCTTTTTATAGTTTCTGAGAAAATGGTACATCAAGTTAGTCAATTATAATGAGACATGTACATCTTTTAAAATACATCCTATAGTACCAAAACAATCGCTTAGATTTATTCAGTACAATAACTGCATGTGCATTTGTCCGGTTCTCAAAAAATATAATAATTATCTGCAAAAATACTTTAAGAAATTATTGGAACAAATTTCAGATTTTCTTAGAAATGTGTCTTTGAAATTCTTCAAGGAACAGTTAACGGACACATAATTAAATTGTCTTTGTGATACCCAAAGAACTACACAACCATAATTATTTGTACATTGGCAGTTTTCCTGAATACTTCTTGAAAATCAAATTTCAGCAAAATTCTGCCTATAAGTTACTTGTATTTTTCCAGATAAAAAGAAATGCTTATATTGTGGATCCAAATAGTTTTGCTTAATACTACTAATATACTTAATACAGATCTGTTGAACTTTGACAAGGTAACTTTTGAAATAGTGCTCTGGAAGACAAAAATTATAAACTTTATATTTGCTTATCAAAATGAAGTTGTCCAAACACGTAACTAGATGGGACTAAAATTAGGAAAACTTGTTATGTCTGTAAAATGTCATTATTGTACGTTTAATAATGTAGCAATTGCATAATTTTCTTGAAATCTTAATTTATTTGATGCAATCAGTCGATCAAGCAGCAATTCACTGTATGTATGTTAAAAAGTGTTTTATTGAGCCTTTGGTAATAATTAAACAGAAAAAAATTCAGTTTTTCTTGACCTTTTTTTATATATTAGTGATCACGGATTGCATATAAATTGCTAGTTACTGTCTGATGTGAAAATACATTTTCACAAAAGGAATTATTTCATTACTAAAATTTTCATAGTCATAAGTTTGCAATGAATGAAAAATCTGATTCCTTAAATTAGTCAATTGACATCTTCTGAAACGACGGCGATACTTCGTAATGGACCCTCAAACTAATCTTTCAAGTACAAGAACGATTTGTTCACAAGTACAGGAATCATTCGGTTAACTATAGAGACAGTATAACTTCAAGTGAAACTACGACAACAGTTTATAATTTCGATTATAGGAATGGTTTATCACTTCCAGTGAAATGACAGCGATGCTTTCATTAAGTTGACGAATCTGTCTTGCTTACCCTTTCAAGTCGAAATTATTGCTACGCTAAATTTTACGCTGTAATTTCTTTTTCTTCTGTATTTTTTAAAAGATTATTAAACAAACTTGTTAACTCTGCAGTTATTTAAAAACTAACACACAAGTTCTTATTTAAATGCAGTGAAACTCTGAAAGAACCCACGACCTGGTTAGTTGGTGCACGTAAAGACGCGTTCGTTCACACATCGCCGTAATGCTCCTCTCCGCGACTACGGACTACTCTAGTGACGTCACCAAACCGGTGCGCGGGCCTGTTAAGCTATTAGGGGGTGATGGCTTTGTCCAGTTCGGAAGGATGTTCAGAAGCAGTCGCCGCGGAAGCTCTCGAAAACTGGTACGGCTATTTACAGCAATATATCCCCCTAACCCGCGAAGCCATGGGGGATGAAATATGCAAACCCCCCGGTTGCGTTTATTTGCATCTAAGTGAAATTTCAGCTTTCACAACCTAATGTTTTCAGTGTTAACACGTACTTACCTTTTAGAAATAAAACATTAAATAACAGAAGAAGAAAATACAGGTTGAAGTAAATGTAAAACGTGTATACAAAAACCAATATTGGAATATTATTTTCAAATATTATAAAGAAACAAGGCAACACTTCGTTCGTTTCATATAGCAAAACAAAATTAAAAGCATTGATTACCTAGAATATATAATTGCGTTTATTTCAGGAAATAAGAAATACTGAGTATATGTACGCACATTGTTATTACTAATAAAAAGATTTCTATGCCTATGTTATTTATGGTAAAATGTTCCCAAACAGTTGTTTTCTATTTTCATTGCTATTTACAAATATTTCCATGCACTTTTGAATATCAATGTCTTTACACAGGTCTTTATACACATGCAAAATATACACGTGATTCATCCGATTGCTAGTCATTGTACTTCTGAGATATGGTTTTAAACGTCTAAGAGCGGAAAAAGATCTTTCTGCTTTGGCAGTTGTTGCGGGCATAAGTAACAGAAGTTTTACGAATGTAGAAACTTCTGAGAACAAGGGCCCGGCTTAGGTCAGGCGAGGCCCTGTGCACGTCTTTCAATTAAAATTATCAGTCAGCAGTTGAAAATAATATTTGCTGGTAAACATTTTTTTTTTTTTTTTTTGCAAGCAGTTTTTTTAGTAATAAAACATTAAAACACATCCCTCATGCTGGTCAACTTTATAGCCAATGTGGCTTGTAATAGACGAGCATTCACACCACTTGTACTTCCGCGCACCCCCAGAGGTTACAGTTGTAACATCAATTACTCTGGAATTCTTTTTTTTTTTTTGTTTTATAGTATCATTTACGAAACAAATAACTATCCTTCAAGAGATATAATTTAAAACACCTAGTTTACCATAAATTTAAAAGGAAATGATGAACCAATGGTTGTTTAAATTGCAAGAAGAAATTCCTCACAAATGTTACAGCTGACTACATACATTGTGGGATAAATTATTACAACAGATTTAAAATAACGTAGTGTCAATTGACCTTTTCTCGTATTTTTATTTATGTGAAAATAAACCCTACATAATTATGAATATTGATTCACAAATCTTTCTCACAAAGCTAATATTAATAATAAACCTATGATTAGTAAATGCTACATTTTGCTGATATGCTTTTCATGTATAACATACCGCATTGCTCAGAATATGGACTTCACCCGTGATATGAGATCTCAAGAAAAAAGCAAACCATATCTACATGTTATTATAGGAGCGTGATTATAAGTCACACCCCGTTTTTGAACAAACCATTAGAAATGTATGAATAAAAATGTCTAAAAAAATACCTGATAATTTCTAGATGTTGAAGCCTCATAGCTTTCCATTTATTTGGCATTGAAGAGACTAAAAAATACACTGACGGAAAAAAAATCCCCAACACCAAGAAGGGGTTGTGTTAGATAAACGACATTTGGTAGGCGGTGAGAGTACATCTGTAAGAGATGACGTCTATGCAAATTTCGCGCTCGGCGCATACGTGTGGCGATAGTAGCGTCCCTCGGAGCATGCAAAGCAGGTTTGCTGCTAAATACGCGCCAAAGCCGCCCCGGTGGCCGCAGTGGTCTAAGGCGATGGCCTCTGATCATTCGTCCGTAAGGGGTCCGGGTTCGAATCCCGGTGAAGGGCATGGATGTTGTGTTTGTCTTACGGCACTACCGGCTCTCTCCCTTCCCTGGAACCAGTGACCTTAAATTAGGGACGGGCGACTGCTTATAGCCCATTGAGTTGCTCACGGTGGTCGTTAAACCTCCAATCAAAAAAAAAAAAAAACGCGCTGTAACGTTCGTGAGCGTTAGTTATCGTTGAGATTCGACGTAGTGTGTTATTGTGATGTTAGTCAAGAATGCCTTTAAGAAGACGAAGAAGCCATTATCAACAGCTCACGGAGTTTGAACGAGGTCGTGTAATAGGGCTACGAGGAAGGTGTAATTTTCTTTTCCGCAATATTGCCAGAACGACTTGGCAGGAATGTAGCCAATGTGCATGATTGTTGGCAACGGTGGTCAAGGGAAGATACTGCTTCAAGAAGACCGGGTTCCGGCCGGCCACGTGTAGGCACTACTGAGAGGGAAGACCTTCGTGTATGGCGTATGGCCGTGGCGCATCGTACCGCGTCTGCGGCAGCAATTCGAGCTGCAGTTGCCACCACAGTGATACAAACGAACTGTTACAAATCGGTTACTTGAAGGATAGCTCCGAGCCAGACGCCCTGTAGCGTGCATTCCACTTACTCCAAACCACTGCCGTTTTGCGACGTCAGTGGTGTCGAAGCTACAGCTCATTGGGGGGACGGAGTGGAGATCTGTTGTGTTTTCTGATGAAAGCCGGTTCTGCCTGGGTGCCAGTGATGGCCGTATGTTGGTTAGAAGGAGGCCAGGGTGAGCGCCTGCAACCAACCTGTCTGCGGCCGAGACACACTGGGCCTACACCTGGAGTTATGGTCTGAGGAGCAATTTCCTATGACAGCAGGAGCACTCTCGTGGTTGTCCCACGCACCCTGACGGTACAGTTGTACGTCGGTTCTGGTAGATTCAACCTGTTGTGCTGCCATTCATGAACAGCATTCCAGGGTGTGTTTTCCAACAGGATAACGCTCGCTCCGCATACCGCTGTTGTAACCCAACATGCTCTACAGAGTGTTGACATGTTGCCGTGGCCTGCTAGATCACCAGATCTTTCATCAATCCGAGCACGTATGGAACATCATT